>CM018031.1:35896172-36496172 GCA_008638375.1 Nyssa sinensis
GATTCTGTCAAGTGCATATAAAGGTTTGGCCTGATTAGTCAAAGTTAGTCGATTAATTCATTTTCTTAGGTCGATCACATAAATGCTCCAAGGATAAAATCCTGTTTTTCAAAATCAATAAGTGGCATTCAAGTAAACTCTTCCCTATAAAGTCACACAATACCTGGTCCCCTCAATAGACCTGACTTAAGTTATCTCACTAATAAGATATACCCTGTGTAATACCTTGACCCAAAGTACCCTAGTAATTTGGCTCACTTTACGAGATTTGAAATAGTAGTTTAAAATTAACTACAAAAGACTGGGGATCGGGAAAAATATACAATTAAGTATAACTGTAAAAATATATTATGTTATGTGTACACCGTATATGATTGTATACATATATTAACATATGTATATATACACACATTTAGTGTGTGTTATGTGTATAATACATGTACATATATATATATATATGTGTGTGTGTATATATATATATATGTAAATATATATATATAGAAGTGAATACATGCAGCAATATATTATATATAATGTTGTGTGTGAATAGAGGAAGGAATGGGGTGTCGGCATATGAGTGTGTGTTTAAGTGTGTACTAGTGTGTGTGTGTGTGTGTTAATATATATATATATATATAACGCAAATATCAACCCACAAATTAATGCAAAGCTGCAAGCTAAAATGAAAAAGGAGAAATTAATTAGAGCAAAAGAAAGAAGTCAATGAAAGGGGTTGTGAGGGGATAGAGAGAGAAGGGGCGGTGGAACTTGCTTTAAAGCAAGTGCATGTCACGACCCAAAACCCACCCTATGCGGATCTCGTGTCGCGGGGCCGACCCTAAGGCAGTCCCTACTTTTCCATTCCTGTATCATAGTACTAATATGCAAAGTACTAAAATCTTAAAACAATAACATCGGAAGTCTTAGCAATGACAGTGATCAGCGGAAGTCTTTTCAGTAACAGTAATTCAGCGGAAGTCTTTACAGTACACAATGTCAGCGGAAGTCTTATCAATACATAATATGGCTCTACAGTAAACAAAATAAGAACCAAACGTAACCAGCACCCGTGGGTGGTGAATACATGGGAGAACTAAAACATAGACTGGTACAGTTTCTCAAAATGTCCTCCTACGCTCGTAGACTCTACTGGGGTCTTGCAGCGTCATCACCTGAAATGGGGGTAAGTAGGGTGGAATGAGCTACGAGAGCTCAGCAAGTAAAAACAAATCTTCGACACTGGTATCGGTGAAATAGTAATCCATGAATAAGATTACGATAGTCAATCATAAGAAAAGAGATGCTGTGATAGCCAATGAGAACAGTTGCCTTGATGGCCAATGAATAATAGGTTACAATGTTCAATTTGGAGTAATGGATACAACATCAACATGAATCTCTCAATAATATAACAACAAGAAGGTACTGTCATAATAAACCGATCACAATCAAATCAATGAAGAGTGTCCTCTTAGTGTAAGATAAGTCATAAGGAATAGTGTCATTTAATAACGAAATCATATCAATCCCTAAGAGATGCATTTACTCTGTTCTCAGGTATAATGCTAATGGAAATGCAATTGAAATACCAGTGTAAATGCAATGAAAATGCCAATGGAAATGCAATGAAAATGCCAGTGGAAATGCCGGTGGAAAGCCTTCGAGGAATTCATTCCTGCCACTTGTCCATTCATGTACTTGACCCTTAGGTCTCCAATCAATCAGAAAGCATCGGATGGATATTGTTACTGAGCACAAATCCGGTATTCATAACACGTCATGATCATTTCGTGATTCCATAGAAGTATATAAAGGAATATCATATATTCAATAGAGACATAACAGTAGGCCTTTCAGGCACGGTTCAATATGAAAGTAATGATACAGCAGTCAATCAAAGTCCATAAGATAGAACAATATCACATTGTGGATAGCAATAACATGAAGTACTTTCAAGAGTACAAGTTTGGTAGTAAAGAATAAACTTGGCTTTGGAAACACCACATGGAAGAGAAATGAAATTTACTTACCTCTAATGCAGTCCTATATCAGGAAATCCATGAGTTTGCCTTGCCTTTGGAATTCCCTATATATCAGTAAATCCGTCTCAGAATTAATGCTATTTAACAAATTTTATGCCTTGCTATCATAAGTATCTATAACACTAATTTAGACCTTATCATTGAGTCTAGAACGTAGAAGAAAGTCGATTTAGGCTTTCGCGGAATTCCGTTTGGACTTTTGTACTAAAAAGGGCAAAATGGTCATTTTGCACTTTTACGGTTATTTCTATTTTTTTGGGACCCTGTCTCATGAAATGGGCCTCACCATTGATCTTAGAATGTCCGAGATAATAAAAATTGACTATTCATTTGCATCGTTTGGACTTCGTTTGACCCATATTTGAAATAGGGGTATTTTTGTAAAACTTAATATTTTTTTAATTTTTCTGTTTGGGCCACAGTGACATTTCCTAAAACTTCTGGGGTCGGTTCACAATTTCCCAAAGCTGCGGTCTGAACCAGTTGGTTCACAACCAGTAACCCTAAACCGGCCTGACCTGTCACTGAACCAAACGGTTCAGTTTAATTCAAAGAACCGGAACAAGGTATCCTCTCTGTCTACCTTATCCACGGTTTGGTTAGGCTCAAACCCAATTTCAATTTATTATCCCTGTTACCAAACAACCCAAATATCACTTAAATTTCATTACAAAACGACACAATATCACTGCCCCATTTATTTTCGGTCGGGTCCCGACTCGATCCAACACAAACCCGGTCCCGTCTTAACCTAATACACCCCTTGATATTCCGGTCGTCTTCCCCGGTCGTTTTTCCGGCCACAGTTGCCGGAACAGTAAACCCTAGCCACTGTTTTTACAATTTTCACGTCTAATTTTTACTTTTTTTCAAATCTTTTCATGCCAAATCAATCCCACTGTTTTAATCCGTCATTTGGACAGTTTTAAACCTAAGAAAGCTACGGTTTCGATTGTTCTTTTTCCCAGTTTCCGGCGTAGCACCAGTGAGGATTACTCGACTATAACTCAGTTATTTTTGGGTCATTTTTCTTGCTTTTTGTTGCGTTAGATTCCTGTTTGAGTTTCCTACCCTCTTACAAGCTCAAAATTAAGTTTCATGTATCAGATCTCATAAAACCCGAATTATCCCTAAACCTGCAACTAGGATTTTCTCCCTCATTTGTGAACCAAATGAAGTACGGTTTGTTCCTATCAACACCATTTTTCATGCTTGTTTAGACCCTATATTCAGAATAAATCGAATCATGCTATAAAATTTCAAAACAGAAACTATGGCTTACCCCAGATTTTCGGATCCCTTTGGTGTTGAGCTTCTCCTCCTCACGTTTCTACTCCAGACCTTTTCCACGATTTCCTGAGCTTCTCCTCAATACACACAGCCTTCTTAGTGCCCCTCTCTCTCTGATTTTCTTTCCAACACCATATGTGTATATAGGTGTATATACACTTTTATATAATATATACATATATTTCTTGCCCCAAATCTCACTCCACTGATCTTGTCACAGCCATACCTCCTCCCATACCTCTTCTGATTTGCACCTTACTCCACCATACCTATTAGGTTAGGGTTAGTGGAGTCATATTACTTTATGAATATATATATATATATATACATATGCATATTCATAATAATATACATATATATTCCCTCACCTAACTCACACACACACGGCTGCCTTGGTAGCCTTTTCTTTTTCATCTTTTCCCCCTTTTATTTCTTTATAATTTTGCATGTACATACATATATATACTTACATATATACATATATACATATATATATATATACTATACCATTTTTATACGCACGTATGTACATAATTATACGTATATATATTATTTACATATATGTTCTCAATTCGTAATTGCACACATGAACCTTATTTTAGATATATTGCATGTGTATACGTATGCATGCATGCATGCATGGAACTGCATGTGCGCATGCATTACGAGGCTGGGTTCTGGGTCACTAGACATGGCCCGGCACTGGTCATATTACTAACAGGGTTCACATTTTAAGATCGTGCAATGAAATCGGTATTCATCAAAATATAGAGTTTAAACATCTCGGTTTACAACTGATAGTACGCTACCCGACCCAGCTTACCTCGGTATACGTGCTAACCCGGGTCAGGGTATTACAGTGCATGCGATGCATGCTTAAGAGAAATCAGAAGAAAAGGAGGCAAGAAGTTAGAAGGAGAGAAAGGGAAGGATTCAAAAGTAGAGGAAGTAGGAACAGAAGAGAAACCAAGGATTTGCTTCAAGCAGGTGAGTAAATTTATATTCTGTTTTATAAAATATTTAGCATGAATGATAGATTGAAGTAAAAGGCCTAGAACAACATGAAAAATGTAAAAATTTGCAAAAAGAATTAGAGAAAAAGGTTAAGAAATGAACTTGAATAAGGCAGTTGTAGGTGGAGGATGATAACCAGATTTTTGAAAATTTATGATTAAAACTTTGATTTGATAATGAGGAACTAATCCTCTATAGAGCAGAAGAAGATTTGTAAAGAAACGAAGTGAAAACAGTGGTGAAATAGGCTCAAAATTTCAAAAGAACAGTTGGCCGGAGCCACTGTTTCTCCCTTATTCGTAAAGATTTAAGGGTCCAAATGAAAAACTAAAGCTAGATATGAGACCCTTGTGAAAAATGGAAGAAAACTGCATAGAAAAATAATTAAAAATCAACTGAAAAAGGGTCACCGGCACTAGAGAAGACACCAGAGACCTACCAGAACCCTACCAGATAGTCGGGGAAGAAGGTACACAGTGTATTCCAAAACGATGACGCATAGGGGCTATATATGATGATACTGCATCGTTTTTGAAATAGGGTTTTAAATTTAAATTCTAATTGGGCCTGTTTGGTTGTAAGTATATGGAATTAAAAATTTAATTAAACATTGATTAGGATATCTTATCCCTGGATTTGGGCCTATCCATTGTTTGGCCTGATGAAAATCAGAAAAAAATAAAAATAAAAGGGGCCTCAGCCCCTGGGATTCGAACGCCCCACCTCGCAACCCTAAACCAACACCCAACCCACTTGGGCAGGCAAGCCCACGGGTATAAATGTCACAATATATATATATATATAATATAAAAGAAATTATTCAGAAAAAAATAAAAGGGGCGCAGCCCTTGTGACTCGAATGCCCAACCCTTTAAATCAAACCCCCTATTTTTATCACGTAGACAGGCAAGCCCGTGATGTTTCTGGGCATATATATATATGTATTAATTAATTAAATAAATAAATAAATAATGGTAAAATGACCCGATGTCCAAATTAAACATGTGAATAGTGTATTTTAACTATTTTGGACATTCTGAAGCCAATGCTGAGGTCCGTTTTGTAAGACAGGACCCCGAAAAATAAAGACAGTTAAAAGTGTAAAATGACCAAATTACCCCTAGTGCCCCTAAAGCCAAATGAAAGTCCGAGAAAGTCTAATTTGACTTTCTTCGACATTCTGGAGTCAATAGTGAGGTCTATATTATGAAATAAAGTACAAAAAAATATGACACGTAAACATGTGAAGTAATTAAATCAAACTTAAAAATAATGGAGCTACTAGAAAAGTATAAATTGAAATGAAATTTAATTCCTAACACATTAAATTATGTCGTAGGTTAAGACCCAAGTAATCGTTATGGATGAGCTAATTTGGGAAGGAAAAGTAATCACAAGAAAGATAAATACTACTAAGAAATTTCAAATCCTCTCTTTAAAGCCATTTATGTACAAAACCCCTGTTGTTCCAATGGAGCGACTTATGAAAGAAGAAGCCGCAAGGAAACTTGCTGAAGCAACATTAAAAGAAGAAGAAGAATGGGAAAATACTGAAACACTTAATGACATGCTTCGAAGGTAATGTCTATCCAAAGATAGCTTTCCACTACCGAGGATAGACCAGTTGGTTGACGCTACTATAGGGCATGAACTCATGAGTTTAATGGATGCCTATTCTGGGTATAACCAAATCTAGATGTACCCTCCAAACCAGGAGAAGACAGCATTCATAATCGAACGAGGTCTATATTGCTACAGAGTAATGTCATTCGGCTTGAAGAATGCTGGGGCCATATACCAGCGTTTGGTCAATAAGATGTTCAGCCCACTGATCGGCAATACCATGGAGGTTTACATTGATGACATGCTGGTCAAAAGTTTACAGAAAGGTAGCCACCTCCAGCATTTATCCCAGACTTTCGACATCTTAAAACAACACAAGATGAAGCTCAATCCCTCAAAATGCACCTTCGGGGTGAAGAAGGAAAAATTCTTGGGATATATTGTCTCTCAGAGGGGTATCGAGGCAGACCCCACTCAAATCCGGGCTCTAATTGGGCTGGAATCACCAAAAACCAAGAAAGACATTCAGGCACTGAATGGTAGAATCGCAGCACTAAGCAGGTTTATCTCCAAGTCCACTGATCATTGTCTACCCTTCTTCAGAGCCTTAAAAGGTAACAGAGCTTTACAATGGACCGATGAGTGTGAAAAAGTCTTTCAAGAACTGAAGGAAATACCTTGCCTCTCCAGAGCTCTTGTCAAAACCAGTCTAAGGGGAAAAGCTACTCCTCTACCTTGTAGTCTCTGACAACGCAGTTAGTTTCGTATTAGTCAAGTAGGATAGGGGAGTCCAGAAGCCCATATTCTACGTCAGTAGGGCATTGCTCGACACAGAAAAGAGATACCTAGAGATTGAAAAGTTGGCCTTCGCTTTGGTAATATTAGCTCGAAAACTTCGACCTTATTTCCAAGCCCATCCAATTGAAATCCCAATTGCCTATCCCCTAAAGTCAATATTGAGGAAGCCTGAGGTTTCGGGAAGATTAGTAAAGTGGTCTGTGGAGTTAGGAGAATTTGACATATCATATGTACCACGGAATTCCATCAAGGGACAAGCCTTGGCAGATTTTGTTGCTGAATTTACCCCGGCGCTTCAGGACAAGGCACGGCTCTTTAAAACATCAGGGACATGGTAGCTCTATACTGATAGGTCATCAACCGATCAGGGTTCTGGAGTGGGCCTGGTATTGCAGTCCCCAGACGGGCTCTTATCAGAAAAAGCAGTTAGCATGGGATTCAGAGCTTCCAACAATGAAGCATAATACGAAGCCCTAATCATAGGCATGAAGTTAGCTCTGGAATGCAAGGTTCAAAACCTTGAGGTCTTCTCAGATTCCCAGTTGGTGGTAAGCCAAGTCTTGGGAGAATTCTCCATTAAAGACGACAAGATGTTGAGGTATTCCGAATTAGTGAACTTGTTAAAACACTCCTTCCGAACGTTCTCCATCCACAAAATAGAAAGAAGCCAGAACTGCAGAGCAGATGCTTTGGCAAACATGGCATCCCACCTAAAGCCAGAAGGAAACTCTGCAGTAAAAATTTCCTACCAACCAAGACCCAGTATAGAGGAAGCCCAAGTTGCCCAAATTGCTGAACAGCCCCCGAACTAGATGAGCCCAATCCTCTAGTATCTAGAATCAGGGCTCCTCCCAGAAGACACAAACAAGGCGAGGAGAATCCGAATCAGAGCAGCTCAGTACCTAATCCTGAACAATAAGCTTTACAAAAGGTCTTACTCTTAGCCCCTGTTGAAATGTTTAACTCAGAGGAGTCTCAGTATGTCTTGGCAAAAATACATGAAGGAATTTGTGGGAACCATAATGGGGGCAGAACAAAGTTCACCGAGCTCTAGCACAAGGCTATTACTGGCCTAGTATGCTGAAGCAGGCTAAAGAGTATGTCCAGAAATGTGACAAATGCCAAAGGTTTGCTCCATATCAACACCAACCCCATTATAAGCTCATCCCAATTACTAGTCCTTGGCCCTTTGCTCAGTGGGGGATGGACATTGTGGGCCCATTACCTAAAGCCCCACCAAACAGGAAATATCTTTTGGTAGCCATTGACTACTTCTCTAATTGGGCTGAAGCTGAACCTCTTACACATATCACAGAAAAGGAAATTGAAAACTTCACTTGGAGAAACATTGTTTGTAGGTTCGGCATACCACAAGTGATCATCTCTGATAATGGAACGCAGTTCACTGGAAAAGTCTTCAAGAAATTTTGTAAAAATCTCCACATCAGACAACATTTTGCTTCTCCAGGCCATCCACAAGCAAATGGGAAAGCAGAGGTCACCAACTGAACAATCCTTGATGCACTGAAGAAAAGGTTGGAGCAAGCCAAAGGAAAGTGGGTGGAAGAACTTCCTGGTGTTCTTTGGGCTTACAGAACAACCAGAAGAACTCCTACCTCTGAAACTCCCTTCTCGCTTACCTACGGTACAGAAGCAGTAATCCCCGTAGAGATCGGTATGCCAACTTTAAGGACTGAAGCCTTCGACCAAGAGTCCAACGATCAGCAGCTAGCAAAAAATTTGGACTTGCTTGAAGAAAAGAGAGATCAAGCCAGAATCAGGATGGAAGCCTACCAGCATAGAATGGCCAACAATTCCAAAGTGGGACTTAGGTCCGTCAGCTTTCAAGTTAGAGACCTTGTCTTGAGAAGGGTTTTTCCAAACACCAAGGATCCCACTATGGGAAAGTTATCGCCCAACTAGGAAGGTCCGTACAGAGTAACAAAGGTTGTTAGGCCTACCACTTATTGGCTAGAGGACATGGCTGGAAAACCTATTCCTAGACCTTGGAATGTAGAACATCTACGAAAGTATTATCAATAAAGGTTTTCTATTTTTTAAACACCTCCATAAAATGTTCATCTCTAAATGCACAGACCTTCAGAATCTGGTCCATCTCTAAATGCACAGACCTTCAGAGTCTGGTCCATCTCTAAATGCACAAACCTTTAGAGTCTGGTCCATCTCTAAATGCATAGACCTTCAGAGTCTGGTCCATCTCTAAATGCACAGACCTTCAGAGTCTGGTCCATCTCTAATGCACAGACCTTCAGAGTCTAGTCCATCTCTAATGCACAGACCTTTAGGGTCTAGTCTATCTCTAAATATATAGACCTCATGGTCTAGTCCAGCAAATGTCCAGACCCAATGATTCAGTCCATCTAAAAACAGAAGTTCCGAAGTTTTCAACTACTTCCCAACTATTATTATTTGCACAAGTTTCTTAGATCGGCAAACATAGCTGTTATCACAGCATATTTACTCTAATTATTACGAATTATTCGAAAGGCTGCCCTAACAAAGCTGATTCTTAGATTACTTGGCTTATGTACTACCGAGCAAAAGCACTACAGCACCAAGTAGGCTTAGCATCTACAACAGCTCATAGTACTTCAGTTTGAGGGGCAAGTGTTACAAGTTTCTTTGGTCTACTCCCAGAACATACAAATAGAACTATTGATGAAAAGTAGTTATCAGCAATGCTCGGAAAGGTGTTTTAAAAGAACACATCGAATCAAAAGGTACATCAAAATTAAGGAAAAGGAATCCAATTTTATTAATAATCCATAAAAGTTACATCAGTACAAGAAGACTAGTAAGGAAACAAAGCACAACACAGAAATTACAACAACTTCAGACAAGACATCGTTTTGTTGTGCAACAGCATGGCTATCTTCCTCGAATCTTTCCAGTACAGGGGAAAGGGGCCAGAGTTCCAAACTACCATTACCATCGTCATCGGCTCCCCTTTGAAAAGAAGGAACCTTGAACCCCAATCTGCATCATCAAGTACCCAGGCCATTTCATCATCACTGTCACTGGCATCAATACCAACGGAGGATGAGGGCTCTAGGTCTCATGAAACCTCCATTCTCCGCCTTCGTTTTCCTCAAATTCGGCACGGCATCCAAGCCAGCTTGAGCAAGGGTCTCTGCCAAGACAAAAAGGGGAGGAGGCATCCTACCATCATCTTCATCATCAACACTTCAGGTCTCGATTGGATCAAGGAAGGCCCACCTCCAAGCGGAGGGATCCCTACCGGATGCTAAGATAGACAAGGAGATCTTCTCCTCCTTTAATCCTTCCTTGGAGACTGAAGCAAAGGGTTGGATGGCTCTTGGCCACTGTTTAATCATTCCCAACTCAGACTGAAGATCGTCAATCATCTCTGGACAAACAGTAGCTTCTAAAGACATTCAATTCCCTCCGATGGGGAAACAATTTGGAAGCAAAAGGCAAAAATATTGGGTGCAACAGCATGCCCCTCTCTCGTATATATAGACCCTTGAAGTCCAAAAGCCATCCATTCGGACTGTCGCAACAGTTGAGGAAAAAGTTGGCCTTGAAAACCCAAACAACGGCTGTGTAATAAATAAAACATTAAACGGTCCTCTCAGAAGACTAAAAGCCTTAGTTAAGCGCTAAAGCTTCTAAGATGATGCAACAAGTAGAGTTAGTCTTCAATCACTGCCTTATTGCAGGTTATGTAGCTCGGAAGACAACTGTTAATTGTTTAAGAGCTTATCTGACATACATTGGGTTCCAGAATAACTTTACTTGCAACAATTTTTGCATCAACTACAAATTTGAAGGACTAAAATGCTATAGAGCAGTACAACTCAAGGCTACACACGAAAAAAGAAGACAAAAGCTTTGAGAAAAAAGACTATTTCATTAATAAACATGATCCAATACAATAAAAGTCCAAAACAGTAAAATATACATTCTAAGCCTGATCTATAGGGGTAGGCTCATCAATTGGGGAAGGCTCGGCAGGAGGAACGTCAACCACTCCGCTCGGGATGGCAGCTTGGGGGGGATCAACTCTAGGAGGCACAATTGAGGATACAACAAAATCAGGAAACTTGGTAAGGAATTTGGATCAGAAGTTATTGAAGCCGAACAGAATCAGGTTATTAGCCATCCCTTCAACTTCCATCTTCATTTCTGCCTCAGTCTCAAACTTGGGTTGTTCAACTACGACCTCAAGCTTCTGATTAGAGAGATAGCGCATGCCGTCCATCTCCCTCCGAAGTCTCTCCGCCTCCAGAACATGAAGATCCCTCTCAAACTCGATAGCTGCTAGAGAGTTGGATGCCTCCTTCCACTTCTCCTCCGAAGCATGAGCAGCAAACTGGACAGATCCCAGTTGGAACCTAACCTCATCCAACTCAGCCTGGAGCTTGTCAACTTCCTCTGAAACTGGAGAGACCTCCATCAAAATAGAGAGGGTGTGCAAGGTCTGTAGTATATAGAACAAGCAGGTCAGTATCCAGTTAAAAGTATTTAGAAAAAAGGAAAAGAGATGGGGAGCCCGAAGAACTTACTTTGACCTGAAGGGAAGCCAAATCAGCTAAAAGCTTCTCTGACTTCTGTGGCTTGAGCTTCAGGGAGCCTTTAGCCTAGAAATCCTTGAAAACCTTCTTGGCCGCCTAGTTGGTAGCACCAGAGGCCACTAAAGTCGATACCCCCTTGCCCGCTTTGTTGGTTGGGGCTGGGAGGACCATGGAAATAGGGGAAGGGGCCTCCCTCTCCCCTTCGGCAGGTTCAAGGGAGTTCGAGATTAACCTCCTCCTTTTCGTCTGGGGGGGGAATCTACTAGGGGAGAAACCTCCCCCACCGCCGAAGATGGCTCGGCCTCCCACCTTGCCATTATACCCTTCGTCAGCTCCTCCACGCAGTTTTTGGCAGCCATCAAGTTTTCAGGAGTGACGATGACGGAATGGTCTCAGTTGCTAGTTTGTAAGAGTTGGCAGTATTGCTCTTGGAGTGCGGGAGTGAAGCGAGGCCTCTTCCACGCACTTCTATCTGCACAAAAGCACAAATTAATCAATTCGGCAGTCAATGCACAAAACAAAATCAGAGCAGTCACAAGAAAAATTAGGTCTCACCCTTTGGCCCAGTAGTTCGAGGGAATGTTGAGAAGTGGTCTTGGAAGTTTACATGCTCCCATCCTCTTTTTACAAAGAAATACCACTTCTTCCAAGTTTTGTTGGAAGAGGGCACAGAGGAAAAGGGTCTGAACCCACTGTCAAAAGACATGTAAAAGAGGCCTTCCGACCTCATGTATTTTAGATCCATATTGCTATAGATCAGGTCAAGGGACACATCAACGTTGTTTAGATGCCCTAGTACTATGAAACTTAACAAATGTCTCCAACTATTAAGGTTGAGGTTTGAAGGGCAAAGGTTAAACCAACAAAAGAATTGTTTTACAAGGTCAAGAAGAAGGAGTGTCAATCCTATTTCAAACCAAGCCAAATAAACACAAATTTCTCCCACTCTAACATCACGTGGGTGATCCAGAGAGTCCAGAACCCTAAAATTAACATTCGAAGGGAGGTTATACTTCTCTCACAACTCCTTTAGCATACTCTCAGTAATCGCACTCTCACCTTCCTCTCTATGAGCGGGTCGACCAGAGGACTCTCCAGCCCTATTTGGGGGTTCCACAAATGCATTAACGATCCTAACCTCCGGACTGGAGGGGGGCCCTACCAACTTATTTTCAGCATCACCAGAAGGAGGAATGTTCACAAGTTGAGATTGGGTAATTGTCCTAGAAGAACTTCCTAAACCAGAGGGTGACCCAGGACCAGACATGGCGGACAAAAGGAAAAAGGCGAAGCAAAGAAAAGAGAACAGTAAGAGGGATTAAAAATTGAACCTGAAATCAAGTAAGGAAAGGAAAGCTACAAGCAACGGACACGCTTCGAACTTCAAGATACGTCAATCATTCTGATAATAGCAATGGCAGAGTTTCTGATACAGTAAAAGCAAGTGAAGAAGAAAGGCGTAAAAAGTCCTTTCCCCTTCTTTATATACATATTCGAAATATGAGCCCCCCAAGCCAAATCGGCATGACGGTCGAGGGTAATGATGGCTTCTCAAGCATCGGCTGTGCAATAAATGACCCATCAAACGGTCGTCTTGAAAAATAGAGAGACAAAGCATGTGACTTTTCGTAAAGCTCATAGCCTTAGTTACGTGCTAAGTCCTAACTAAGGCTCGGGGGAGGGAGTAGCTGATATACCACAAACCGACACACCAATCATCTTGAGACACTTATGCTTACAGATCTGATAATACTCGGTCATCCAGAGCAGGCGAAACCCTCAGAGCACACTTATGCACTTATCCTCCAGAATTCATACTCTGAACGAAATTCACTCAGAGCACTCTGTATGGTTCAAACCTCGTTATTGTCTTAAGCCTCTACCGAGCAAGGAATACAGAAACAGTCTCCAACAAGGAAACTGCCACTCATAGATATCTCTTAAAGAGCAGTGTTCAACATGGTAACTGCCATTCTCCGATGATCAAATCCCTACTTTCACGGCTCCAAATCCTAATCAACTTAGGAGTCGCAAAGCCTATAAATTAAACCCTAAGGTACGCTATTATTTTCATGCTCATTCTTTGGCTTTCATTACAGTCTTTTCAATTCAGTTTATTAACTTAAGCATCGGAGCGGCTATCGTCGAAGCCGATCCGGTGGCCCTCAAATCCCCCTTTTTGAGTGTTCTACAGGTCGTGGAGCCCAGAGTTCTTGCAAGCCAAAAAGTGCAGCATCAGAACTCAATTGACATGAAAAATGATTTTGGGTTTCTTCGGAACTCAATTGACATGTAAAATGCCAGGTAGCAGGATCTAATCCCCCAAGCATGAGATATCTCCATTGTAGTAAAACTGGAGTCCGGTTCGAAACGAATTCTACTAATGAAAGTGATAAGATGATATGCGTGAAAATTGAAGCAGGTTTTACCCTCATTTTATTATGCATATCTACATGTTTTGAAGTTCATATACTCTATTTGAAGAAGAACATGTTTAGCTTGAATACTTTAAATGTTCACAGCTATCTGTTTTAAAGAATGCATATATTCTGTATTTGAAGTATACGAGCAATTGGTAGTGATTGTTTTATAAAATTTCTTATACTAACCACTGCCAATTGAAAACCCATGACAAATGCTGGAATTACTCACAAGCTTAGATTAGCTTACCCGAATTTTTATCCGATCCCCTTTCAAATGACTGACAGTAGTCTTGACTTGATGATGATGATGATTAGATCTTTTGCCCATTTCGAGGAAGGGCATAAGCAGCTATTTACAGGACTAGCAGTCTTTTTGGAAAGCACTATAAAATTTTGGTAGTCACATTTTGTATTAGAGGATAGTAAAACTGTCAGCTGAACATGTATTAATTATAAAGTCTTTAAGTTTTTATTATCCTTTGAATGTATAATCATGTGTATCATTTTGAAGAGTGGCAGTACCGGGCGGATGTGTGGAAAATTAAAATAAGAAAAGAAAAGAAAAAGTTTTTCATGCTTCCGCAAACACAGGCCGCACCATCGTCCGATACCGTCACTTACTTGAGTCTCGCCTTAAGGCCCCTGGGCCTAAGGGCGGCGGTCGCAATTCGAGATCCGCACAGGGTGGGTTTCGGGTCGTGACACCTTGAACTTCATAAAAACCTATCAAGATGGAGTTTCTTTTTAGGTAAGTCATCCATCACAAATCTCATAAAACCTACTAGGATCGCATTTTCTTTTAGGTAAGTCATCTATCGCAATATCTCATAAAAACCTATCAGGATAGAATTTCCTATTGGGTAAGCCGTCTATCGCAATATCTCTTAAAAACCTATTGAGATCGCTTTTCCTTTTGGGTAAGTCATTTATCACAATATCTTATGAAGTTATTAGGGTTGCATTTCCTTTTAAGTGAAACATCTGAGGACGTAAATCCATCTCATAATGGTGTAACCTCATGAAGACTTATTAGGATCAAATTTTCTTTTAAGTGGAACGTCTGAATACGTAAACCCATCTCATGAGGGTGTAACCTCATGAAAGATATGTTAGGATAGCATTCCTTTTAGATAAGTCATATGAGGACGTGATTTTGAAAGACCTGTTAGGATAACTTTCTTTTCAGATAAGTCTTCTAAGGATGCAATCTCATAAATACTTATTTGGATAGAGTTTCCTTTTAGGTAATCCCCTCAAATGATAGCATTCCTTCTCGGTCCCTTTCCACCGCTATTCACGAACTACGGACGATTTGATTCACCTTAGGATGCTATGCAATAATCTCATATGGAATAAGTTTGACCATGTCAATTCCATAATTAAGGCCAAAATAAGCATCATTTTCTTGTATTGACATTCATTTGCTCACAAGCTCTGCCAACGAGGGGCTCTTTGTAAACATCTCATATTGCAACCTTTGATTGTATAGGGTTAGTTTTGTCATTTTTGGAAAGTTGCTACAATATGTCCCACCTAGGAGAATTTTAGTAATTTCACATTTCGCCCATCATAGGCATTTTGGTCATGCCCACCGAGGGCATTTTGGTCTTTATGGTCATCGAGGGAATTTTAGTCATTTCACTCATTAGGACCCTTGAGGGTATTTTGGTCATCATACACATCTTTGACCATCAAAGGTACTTTGTTAACTTCTAGTGTTTCCCTACCATTTAAGGGTAGTTTGGTAAATACTAGAGGTTCCCCATCTTCTAGGGATATTTTTGTAAAATTGGGGTCATTTTGTCCTTTGGGGAGCACTTTGATAATTTTAACATAACCTTATCCCTTATAGGTTATTTTTGATGATTTATGGGCATACATGTAATTTTACCCATATAAGATTAATTTGGTAATTTTAACCCTTGGAGATAATTTTGACTTTTTATGCCTTAGTGGCATTTTTGTAATTACTTTGTCCCGAAATTCTCCACCGAATTAGAAGCGATATAGTAAACATAGGTGTGCACCAAAAACTTGCCTATTTTCCTCTCTTTCTTATCTCAATGGAGTTTCTATAGCAATCTCCCTTGATTTAAGAGATTTTCCTTTATTTGTGCACCAAAAATCTTCCTAATCTTGTTTGCTTGCTCATTAAGCATTAATCTTGCCCATCCATCCGTAATATTCATTGTGAGCTCTTGGATCAAACCTCCTTACTTTTTCTTTATAAATAAGACATCTTGGCCACCATAATCAAGGATAGAAATTTAAGAGTCAGAGTGTTGTTGCAATAATTCTCTCTCTATATTTCTCTTTCTATATTTTTTAAGTCATGTTCTACACAAGCAAGAGTTCTAATCAATTCAAGACAGAGTTCTACACAACTGAAGAATCAACATCAAGGAGTTTAAGCCAAAGTCTTGTCTGATTAGCTACAAACAATCAGGTATGCTCCCTAAAACCTTTATTTTTCTCTTTTTCCCAATTCAGTTCATCCTAGCACTCTTGATAGAATCAATTGAATTTGATAACTACGTTCGCTCTGGTTCCGTTATCTAAAGTAGGATGCCTCATGGGCCCGAGTCTACTTTTTTTCCTTTATCTTATTTACTTTGTCTTTTTCTTATTTTATTCTTTCATGTTATCATTATCTCCCTCTACTTTTCTCTTTTGTTTTATTTATTTCAGGTATTTTGTTTACTTTATTCATTCATATAATCATTATCATTATCTATTTCTACTCTCTCTCTCTTCTATTTTATGTCATATAATTTATGTCTTGTGGTTGAACACTAGTGGCCATTCCATTCGGACTGGGTGGGATGGGTGCCTTAAACCTTTCCCATCTCATACCTTAGCTCTCGGATTCGGAATTATTTGGTTCATTATAATACTAGTTTGTTTTGCTTTATTTTGACCTATGTTAAGGGGTTTAGAATGTAACTAGGACCAAAGCATTGTAGTTTCAATTTTCTTTGTTATTTCTTTTACATGGTTTATATCAAGTTTGATTGTTATTTAGCTAAAAATAAATTGGCGACTCTTTTGTGTATTCATGTATACCCCAATTTAAAAAGAAAGCATTCATCTCCCACTTCGAGGGAGCGAACAAAGTCGGGTTGTTTTTTCTGACGTTTGAGCTCTCAGTGGTAGTTTCCTATTGTTATTAAGAGTTAATAATGGGAGTTTCCTAATTTAGCTCAATCATAGTGTAACAAGGTTTAGGGTTTATTATAAATAGGGCTTGTAAAGAAAAGAGCTAGCACTTCTGCTTCAAACCCAAGGAAGGGTCGTCCTCTCTCTTTCCCTCTCTCTCTCTCTATAGTCGTGCCTCTCTCTTCATCTTCAAGAGTTGAAGATTGAAGTTGCGGTGTAGAGATTCTTCAAGTACGAGATTCACCTATGTGGATACGCTTAGAGACCAGACGCTTATGCGATTATTGTGGATCGTCTACAAGGTTTTGTAAAGCATGCTACAATGGTAATTATGATTTATCTCCCTCATAGTGTGTATGATTGTTATGTTTACATCATCAACCAATCATGGGATGATAAAATCAATCTTTAAATTTTGAATTTCACTACAGGTTTTGTAAAGCATGCTACAAGGTTAACTATGATTTACCCCTCTCATAATGTTTATAATCGTTATACTTTAATTGAGTCAATCGAAACCCTAATTACCCCCAATTAACCCCCAATTTGATAAAGAAAAATCCTAATTTCACTTAAACAAAATCCTAATTACACCCAAGTAAGCCCTAATTTTTTCAACAAAAACTATAATTTGACTCAACCAAAACCCTAATTACTTCAAAATTTTTCAATAAAAATTGTAAATTTCCAAAGCCCTTATTTCAAACAATGAAAACCCTTACTTTAATAACCAAAAACACTCATTTCATAACAACAAAAACCCTAAATTGAAACAACCAAAACCCTTATCATATGAGAGAACATACCTTTTAAGTAGGGTAATCTTCATCTTCAGCTCTATATAGTCTCCAATGTGCTCAACTAGTCTTCAAATGCGTCACTGTCTAAGTTTGTAGTTGCAATTTAAGAAAAGAGACCACTATATTAAAGGAGATGGTCTTTCTAAAACGGAATGGTCTCTCTGAAAATGAAAGGAGAACTTTATGGAAACCCTAAGTTGCAACCATCAATAAAAATGGAAGGAAAGCTTAATAACTTACCCTGGATGGAGAGAAAGCTTCGATGTAAAAGGTACTTTTACGATCTTGCCCGTTGACCATCAATTTAGGATAACGACAAGGGAGGTCCCTACCTATTTTTTAAACAAGGTGGGTCACATTGTAAAATGACCTAACCTTAGGAGAGTTTGTGAAATTTACCCATTTATTTTTCACCATGTCAGGGTAAGTGGACTTTCGCCAAAGTATTTATCATACTTATAAATTGACCATGGGAGTTCAGCTTATGTATAATTTTCTCCTTTCTTTAAAAGACAATTGAGAGAGGTTTTTTAAAAAAAAAAACACAATTAAGAGGGATTTGTTAAAAAAAAAATTATATATATATACACACACACACACACACACACACACATTAAAACTTTGTATTTCAAAAAAAAAGTAATGTTAGATATCTCAAATTTGTGTATCAAAACTTACATCACAAATGATATGACAGCAAATTATTAATAGAACATTAAATAATTGTCTAAAATACTACTAATAATCTTATGTCACATCATTTGAGATGCAAAAATTTAAAACATTGGACATTTGAGCGTCATTATTCAAAAAAAGAAAAAAAAAATAGAAGTCTTGTTTGCAAGCCCAATGTGGCGATGATTGTCTAAAAGAGGCATCTTTTTTAAAAAACACAATTCATTGACATCTTTTTATTATTAGGAATTCAGATTTAAGAAATAACTTAATAACGGTGCGCGTTTAAGAATTTTTAAATATGTAGTGTTAAAAACTCCTCACTTCTAATTTGTTATAATAAAAAAAGAAAAAAATTATACTGATCTCTCCTAGAGTTTCTGACAATTGCAAATGGTATTCCTCTAGTTTTTAAAATTACATTGCACCTCTTATGGTTTACTTGTCAATAACAAATTCTCCCCTACCGTCACATGTCGTTAATGATATGGATGAATTTTGGTTATGTCACCTTAAAAATTGTTTTAAATGCCTATTTTCCCCTTCTTAAAGTAAAAAAAGAATTATGTAATAAACTTTATGAAGTTCAAATGACTCATGTATCCTTATCCCTTCCAAACTATCCCGCAACTAAAATTATAATTGCAAAAGATATATATATATATATATATATATATATAGTTGAATATCTTACTCTTATTCTCTCTCAACATTCATTTGAATTATTCTGATTAAAAACTCACAAAATCAATCTTCGCGCATGAACACTAAGTTTCACTTCTGGTTTCCAATTTCTTATTCTAGATCTGCTATGAGAGGAAAATGCTAACATGTTCACTTCTTTTCTTCTCATTAGAGACTAAGTTCATCTAGGAAGAGGCATAAAATATAACTAAGATATAAAGGGAAGGAAGCAAAATAATGGAGAAAACAAGAAGAAAAAGAGTGAAGCTAACACTCCATATTAGCCGATCTGAATCTACATCCACGGAGAAGGAACCAAAGTGGATCAAGAAAAATAAGGTATTCAATGACAATATACATAAACAAAAAAATATATAAAATACCCGAATAATGTTCTGTAAATTACAACAAAGTCCAGTAATGAAAAGAAAAAATTTCCCAAATCTCTTTCTATATTCATGCATCACAACTTCAATCGCTTTATACTCCCACATCTATCAAATATATTTTCCATAGGAGATCAGTTGTATATATGATCAAATCAGTTGTATTATAAATCCCAGATTTGTCTTAATTAAATAAAACATTTGAATTAGAAAATAAATATACAAACACACACAAACTCACACGTGTAATTTCTGGCCAAATACCCCATTTGTTCTCTACCAACCCCACCACAAGTCTGATATCACCAGAATCTTTCAACTTCATCTCACCCTCATTTGCAAATTTGTTGTCAATAATTGAAGGGAGAGATAATGAAAATTAAACTTGGTTTGCACAAGCCAGAGAAACACTGTCGGCTATGGTGCGGTCGAACACCGTTGGTGATGGTGAGATCGAAGAAGTGTGGCTCGGAGGTTGTGGAGTTGGCAAAAAGTTCGTCTGCCGAAGTCACTAATAGATCTCTGAACGGAATGGAATTTGGGTTTGACGATGGATATTTTAAAGAGAGATAGGGTTTTTGGGAGAATGTTTTCAGAGGAATTTTTTGTTAGAGAAGAATGGAGACGAGGAATTGAAGCTCTCAATAGTGATAACAATGGCCCCTTTTCTCATCCTCTGTATCTCTCAGACCCGTCATATATATATATATATATATATATATATATATATATATATATATTAAATCCATATTTATTTAGTTTTTAATTAAGACAGAAACAAGCAAACTTAAGCGGAGCAGAAATTAGTTATGATCAAATTTAAGTAACTAAGTCTACAACCAAGTAAATTCTAATCTCAACTCTAAAGTATTATTTTTGGTTGCATAAAGTCTTAAAGATATCGTTGACTCATAGCTTCAAGAGTTTATCCATCTCAAGTGAGCATATCCACCCAAGCTAATCTTGATTTCAGGTCAACTAATTGAATTTCTTTATTTACAACCTAGAGTTGGTTAGAGTCAAGTTTAATTTAATATAAATTAACGAAATTAAAAAAAATAATCAAACTTGACTAGATATTTTTCAAATTGACGTTCACGGGTCAAGCTGAAAGTGTGAACATGATCCAATTCCTCGAGGAAAACAACCATAATCTTCATCCCTGTGCTGTGCAAACATCATCAATAGAACGTTAATTTTGAACCCCCAAAGTAATTAAAAGGTAATTTCACATAAACGAATACTAGTCATATCTGTGTCCCATATCACTCTAGCTATGAGAAACCTTCCTAAATGCAGTCTAAAAGTATGGGGGCTGCTAATGATATTACAAAACAATGTTTAGAAAATTCTTTTTAATTATTATTATTTGGTAAAATATAAGGAATTCGTTTCTGGATAACAGGGAATAAAAAAAAAAGGGGGAGAGGAGAGCAATACATTAAAAGTACAGCATAACAGGACCTGAAGAAATTCAGCACCAGAAACCAGCTGAACCCCACAGACAAAAAAGCACCTAAATTAAATTTAAAAGAAAAGTGACCCAGAATTTGAAAGCATGAAATCGGAATTGAAGGAAAACAAATTCAAAATTTAAACTAATTGTCTGTTCAATTCCAAGGCCCCAATTCTGTGCTGCCAAAATTTAAACTACTTCTATATGCCTATATTTTTCTGACTCCCACAAAAAAAAAAAAAAAAGGCAAGAAGAAAAGCTACTGCATCGCAGAGTTAGTTGATACCAAAAAGGAATGTTGCAATCTCATAATGATTCCTGCTAACCTGACCTGCAATTCAATGCACAAAATTAGAGCAATCTGAAATTATCAAACACATCTAAAAAATTGTCATTAGCAACAGACCCACAGATATTTGGCAAAGAGCTCCAGCTTTGTAGTCAGTCCTGCACAGAGATAGCAGCTTAAGTTTTAAGAGAAACCATAGAAGCCAGAAATCCAGCACCTGCACTTCTGACACTTCATTAGTTCCACATTAAAGAACCCCCCCTATATCAAAGGCAACCAGAATCTTTTCTGGACAGAGTGGAACTCGGGGGCTAACATCAGTTTGGCCTAGGAGAATCTACCTTCTTATCTAACTTCAGTACAAGTACAGTATGTGGGAAGCCTTTCCCCACCACACAACAGCGAGAATTGCCAGAAAGGAGGTGGTGATAACGGTGTCTGGTTGCATTCCTGTGTACAATGGGGATTTTCATAAACATTGATGCAGCTAAAAAATATATATATATATAGATAAATATATATATATATATATATATATTGCACATAGATAGGGTGTTCAGTGTTATACTCTATCCAAGCATGGAGGAATCGCAGCCATCCTAGATTTGGACTACAAGCCTACATTATTCAAAAAGAAATCAAGCAAAGGCAACCGACAGTAAATTGGCAAATCAAATCAACAGGGAGCAGGAGCGAAAAAATAAAAAAAATAAAAATTCAACCATGTCAACATGTTCAAACCATGCACAAAAAGAAAACATGTACAAATTTCCAGGTAAAAGCACAGTATTCTAATTTTTAATTACCATGACCGCGCAAGCGTTTCAACAACCAAAGTTTTCTCAACCTCTCATCTAATTTTAAGAACATCTTGGCCCTCTTCTCATCAAAGGAAAGAAACTCACATGCCTCAATTATTAGATCATCATCAAAACCTGGGATATGCTGCACCATCTCAAACAATTCGTCTAAGGAGACTGACTGGTTGCTTCCTGTCAAAGCGTCAGCTATCCTACCAATATTTGCAGCCATGGCACTCATCATTTCTACCATTAAATCACCGCCATGTCTCTTCTTAGACGGCTGTTTGGAATGTGATGATGAAGAAGGCCTAGCTCTTGTCTGCTGTGATGACCCTTGCATCGCATCATTAGTATTATCCTTGCTCATTTCCTCATCAACAAACACATTCTGTAGAGGAGTTTCTTCATGCTCTTCATTGTTAGAAGCAGGATTCACATCACCTTTGGTACCAGCATTAGAAAAGGATCGAGTTGCATGATCATTATCAATGATAATACGCAATTCATCATAATTCTCAATGGATCTTGCCCGTAGAAATTTCGCATCAGGATGCATCTGTGGAATATATAATGAATTAATATAGTGAAGTGCAACCAAAGACAAGCAACAAGGATCAAAGCTTTTAGGATAAATGACTACAAAGTTCCAACGACAAATCTGTACAAAAATATTAAAGTTTTTCACAGATCTCTTAAAATCACTTGCCGATAAAATATTAAAGTAGATGGAAAATGCACATTGTCCTTTGTCTTTCATTTTTCCCTAAAATTATACCGAGGGATGGTGCCAAAGAATATTGTATTCAAAACAGATGCCCGTGAAGATTGCATAGTTAACTAAAGCAGTCCATAAAAAAATGACTTCCTAGAAGTTGCTCCCAAACACATCTGACCAAATTTTATAAGCATGGTGGTATGTACCTTGATGTATTCATTCCAGACAGAGTCAGTCGCAACAACCATCTTTCGTTTCTCATCCCACACAAATCCTCTATGAGAGAGGACCTCTTTTACAAGTCCATACACCTTCTTCCATGTTTTCAATCGGCTCTTGATATTTTCTTTTGTTAAATCTAGCACAAAATTTTCATTTAAAGCAGTAAGGACAGCTGTATATGCCACAGGCTTAAAATTTTTCTCAAGCTTGTTCCCAAGCTTAACTTGCTCAACTAGTTTCTCCATTAAGCAACAGTCCATCTCATCTGTCCATATTATGTACTTCCCTCTCTCTTTTGCATTGTCACGTTGACTCTGATATGCAACTTCGGTTTCTACATCTTCGTTGTCAGCAGCCCAATCCATGTCGGCTTCGGCATCATTCTTGGAACTTTCAGTTGGATTATCATTGCCAATGATAGCACATAACTCATCATAGTTTTCAATGACCCGTCCATGAAGAAGCCTTGCATCAGGATTTATCTGTGACAAGGAAAAAAAAAAGCAAATAAAAAATAATAATAATCAGAAGAAAATATAAGCAGGTGGATTTACACATAAGCCACCATTTAAATATCTGGTGCATGCACCGCAAAAAGAAAAAAAAAATGTCAATGTACCTTAATGTAGTCATGCCATACAGAGTCATTTGTAGTGATCATTTTTCGTTCCTTGTCCCATTTAAACTCACTTTGATCAAGGATCTCCTTCACGCTGCCATATAGTTTCTTCCATGTTTTAATTCGGTTCCTAACATGGTCGTTTGTAAAGTCAAGCTGAAACCTTTCACTTAAAGCTAAGACTGCAGCAGCATATGCTGCTGGCTTAAATTTATTATCTAATTTGCTTTTGTTTCCCAGTTTCACTTGTTTTACAAGAATTGTGCTAAGGCATCGGTCCATTTCATTTGTCCATTCCATGTTCTTCTCTTCATCTCTCAAGCCACTATAACACCGAATTGGAGAAGCATTAATAGCTTCCACACCCTCAGAATCTCCAGCCAAACTATGCACGATATCATCAACAGTTCTTGAATAGCTTCCAGTTGCATGATTGTTGCCAAATATAATGCACAAGTGATCATAGTTCTCAACAACCCTTCCTCGGAAAGGATGGGCATCATGGTGTGTCTGAGGTGAAAATAGATTTTATTTAGCATAGATTGACCACAAAGGCTCCATTAGGACAGTTGAAAAATCAATCTCAAAATGGAAAGGTATTTTTGAGTTGGAAGAAACAAAAATATGAAATCCAAACTCAATTAAGGTCCTTAGAAAATTGTCCCCCAAAGTTCAGATTTAGAAAAGAGTGTGTGCATAAAAGAAATAATATATGTTAATATGCACAATTCAACAAATATATACTCAACAATGCCTCGACCAAATTTTTTGGGTCAATTACAAGAATCTTGTTTAATCATGTTGTTTTGTCCAAGGTACGTAACTACACACAACATACATATATGCATATTAAAGTTTCACATCATGTGGTTTCATAGATGTGTATAGCAACAAGCTCTAGCTTAGTTGGTACCTCCTCCACCTCCCCAAATGGGAGGTTGAGGGTTCAAGTCCCCTTAGGGGTAAAGTGTGTGCACGTGTGATTTAACTATCACATTTCTTGCACAAAATTACTATAAAGGTAAGATATTCAAGTTGATTGCCTTCCATGTGTATCACAATAACAGTAACAGAGATATTAAAAGAGCAATTTAAGTTACAAAGGAAATACAAGTAAAAAGATGTAAAATACACAACCGGAAAAAGGGTAAAATTAAAATTTATAAGGGTGGGAAAATGACAGTTGTGATGAAGAAAACATCAAAATTTGTTGGAGTTAAACAACTTCTAGTTAGAAGAGAACTTAGTTCTTGAAAACTTTTACAGTCTGCATGGTAGGAGGGGAGAATGGCAACAGAGTGGGGAGGCGAAGAATTGGATGAGAGAAGGGCAACACTTCCCTTCCTAGTCCACCCCCCCCCCCCCCCCAAAAAAAAAAAAAATGGACCAAAAGGAGGAAAAAAAATGAACCTCTCTTTTTTTTACATGTTCACTCTTCAAACAGCACCCTTCTTTTCAATATGCAAGGATATAATAGCAGAAATAAGTAACACTCTTCCTTGTTCAACCAAACAGAAAGGGGGAACGGTGTAGCTTCTTATTCTCCCATGTAATGAATACAACATGATTTATTGGTTTTTAGTCTCATGAACTCCAAGAGAAAAGAGGACCTTGTCTCAACTAGGCTGAAGAATCATGCTACCAATTCAAGTCCAAAACTATAGAATAAGTATCTTTTTTTTTTATATAGGTTAGTGGCCCTTAAGGTGGGAGTAATAGAATAAGAATATCTCTTAGTATTCAATACGATATGACCATGAAATATTATCACTGCAATATATAACATAATAGCTAAGGCATTTCTACCTGAAGGTACTTCAAATCCAATCGAGAATATGTAAAATCCTTGATATTTTATTCCACAGTGAATCATCTGAACAACCATCTTTCTTGTCTCATCCCACTTAAACCCATTCTGATCGAGGAGTTATTTCAGCATCTCTTTCTTCCAAGTTTTAAGCCAATCCCTGGCATGATTTTCATCAGGTCAAGCTGAAATCTTTTGTTTATATCTGTAATGGCATCCATATATACTGCAGATATCAAATTACTATCTAATCTATTACCCTCTTTTTTCTTGCCTTATAAGAATCTCACTTAGACAGCTGTCCATTTCTTTTGTCCATGTCACGTATCTAGCCTGCTCTTTCAAGCAGCTACTCCAAATCTGAGAAGTATCAGGATCCTCTACATCCTCGTCTAGATTCAAACTCAACAAGGCATCCCATTTCTAGGACAATTTTCAAATTTATAGTTGTTCCCAAAAGTAATCCACATTGTCCAGATTTTCAAAAACCCAACCTCTGAACATGCTCGCATCAGGATATTTCTGGATGCAAATCAGGTGAATCTTTCAAGACACCATTCTTTCCCTTTCAAATTTTTTTTTACTTTTGATGTTATTATATTTTACTCTTCAATAAGGGAACCAAGCACCACATGATAAAATAATACCAATCTTCACAGATTTTGAAATGAAATCTTCATTGCTTTCCATAGCACATGAAATGAGTTTATTATTCTTATCAATATTTCAGAAGTACACACCATAAATAGATCTGATTTCCAACTTTTACAATCATTTAAATTTTTGCATCTGGGCATATAAATTATAATATCATTAACAATCTCCATGGAAACATGCCTATTTTTTATTGGCAATAATTGGTGCAAAACAGCTTAAAAGGTTTTGTATTCTAGGGCTGAAATTACGATCAGATGTGGTGGGTTAATGGATCAAACCATGGATGGATTAGGTCTGCAATCAATGAGTTTAAAGCCTTGGGTTCAAGTTTTATTAATCAAGAAAAAATATTTTTTCTAAAGAAAAGGAAACACCTTACTCCATAGGGCATATTTATTTGATAGATTACTCCATAAGGGCATATTGAGATCCACATTCAAATCAATAGAATAGTTCCACATCCTTTAGCCAAGAGCTAATCTCATTTCACAGCAAGGCCTAAAGACACTCATAATCCTTCTAAGAAATCATCCCACTTTATAATTTAATCATTTAAAATTACAAGAACCCAAGAAAAACTCCTATTCATTCAGAAACTTAACCCAAATAGCAACTTCAAAAATTAGAAACTTTTGAAGAAAAAGAAAACAATTTTCAACAGAATGAACTTTCTAAACATCTAGAATGACTCAACCGATCTTAACAATAATGAAAAATAACAAGACCCATAACTAAAAAGGTAGCCCTACTATGTAAAATTACAAAATACCTGATTCAGGACAGTGCCTCGAAGCGGATAGTCAAGGCTGTCCCATGGTCAAATATAGAGTTTATGGTTGGGAAGGTAAGGTTAGAGTTAATAATTGAACAAGGGTTAGAATGGTTGAAGTTAAGGTTAAGGTTGTTTTGGGTAATGAAAACACGGGGAAAAATTGATGGATTTTCTGGACAACAAGAAAAATATTAAGGCTTTGGGTTTGGGGAATAAGGGATTAGGGTGTACCTATGGATTGAGGGAAAGAAGAAGAAGAAATCTAAGAATCTCTCTATGGCCTTCTAAGAGCTTCCCCTAGAAGAATTTTAATGGAGTCTCACCATTAGAGAGAGAGAGAGACTTTGCAGAGAGCTTTATTAATCAATTTCTTCTGTTGTCTTTACAAAAACTTGCTTATAAAAGTATAGAAGCTTTCCTACTAGACAAGGACTAATTACTTAATCATATAAGTGATTAAGTTGGACACTAAACTATATATATATATATATATATATATATATATATATATTACAAATTTACCCCTAATATGGAAAAGGTACCGAAGTTCACTTGATTATGGAAAATCTGAAAATGCCTCAATCTTAGTAATCAATCTTTGCAACAAGAATAATAATAATAATGAAACAAATAACTATACAGCAGCATATTTTACATGATAAATTTGTTTGTCCATTTAGTGTGGAAAAAACAAAATCAATTCCATATTAATGTGGTATCTAAAGTTCAAAAAGTTATCCAACAAAAAGGAAGAAAAAATGCAATCCAGCAAGTTATTGTACCTTGATGTAATCATTCCAGGCTGAATCATTGCCAATTACCATCTTTCGTGCTTCATCCCATTTGAACCCAATA
This sequence comes from Nyssa sinensis, assembly GCA_008638375.1. NCBI lineage: Eukaryota > Viridiplantae > Streptophyta > Magnoliopsida > Cornales > Nyssaceae > Nyssa > Nyssa sinensis. The sequence goes on from CM018031.1 coordinate 35,923,755, forward strand.
TGAGAAAGGAGTTCCTTCAAAATACCATATTGCTTCTTCCAAGTTTTAAGTCGATTCTTAATATGGTCTTTAGTTATATCAGGCCCGAATTTTTCATTTAAAGCTGTAACAGCTGTGTTGTATGCCTCAGTCTGTATAATGTTGTCTACTTTATGCCCCTTTTCCACTTCTTCAACTAGAATCTTACCAAGGCAACGATCCATTTCCTTTGTCCATCTCAAGTTCTTTGCCTGCTTGTCGTCGCTCTGAATCACAGACACAACGGTAGTCTCCGCGACCTCGTTGTCAGACACCAAGTCAACATCAACTTCAGCTCCATTATCAGAACAACTAGCTATTGCTTGATCATTGCCAACAATAGTACACAATTCTTCAAAATTTTCAATGAATTTTGCACGAAAATGCTTGGCGTCAGGGTGTGCCTGTAGGGGACATATGTTTATATATCAAATAAATATAATCATAATTTGAATTTTATAACCACAACTTGATAAAAAAAAAAAAAAAAGTAAAATTATAGCTGCAAATTTGAAATTACAGTATGATTAGGTGCCAATTGAAGACTGAAATCAAGAGTTATTTGGAAAACGTTGTCTGAATGCTTTTGTAGGGGGCAGACAGATTTTGGATGCAATCCTAGTGGCCAACAAATGTCTGGATGACCGATTGAGGAGTGGTGTCAAAATTTAATTTGCAAGTTGGATGTTCACAAAGCCTATGATCATGTCAGCTGAGATTTTCTTTTGTATATGATGGACAGAATGGGTTTTGGTGAAACTCAGAGGAAATGGATGAAATGGTGCATCTCCATAGTGAAGTTTTCCATTTTGATTAATGGATTGGCTGAGGGTTTCTTTAGCAGCTCTCGAGACCTAAGACGGGGCAATCCATTATCGTCATACCTTTTCAATAGGGAAATGCTTCAACGTTTTGTAAAGGAAGCACAGGATAGAGATCCAATTGTTGTATCTCATCTCCTCTATGCAGATGACACGATAGTTTTTTGCAATGCCTCACAAGATCAACTAGATTTTTTTATATGCATTTTAGTCTATTTTCACTTTGAAAATAAATATAGGAAAAAGTGAGATAGAGGATGTTGGTGAGATGGCCAATAAAACAGACTTCTTGGTACATTGGGTTGCAAGGTTGGAGCTTTGCCTATTTACTATGTAGGCCTTCCTTTGGGTGCTTCAGTAAGGAAGACAAGCATTTGGGATGTTGGGGTAGAGCATTTTGAAATAAAGTAGGTCGGGTGGAAGAAGCAATACCTCTCAAACGGGGGTTGCCTTAACCTTTTGAAGAGTACTCTATCGAGTCTCCCTACTTTCTTTATGTCTTTGTTTCCCATCCTGTTTCAGTGGCAAAGAGGCTTGAAAATCTTCAGAGGGCCTTCTTAAGGGGAGGTATGGGAAATGAATTCAATTATCATCTGGTAGATTGGGAAAGGGTATGCAGCTCGGTTAAAGAAGTTGGATTGGGGATTAGAAGACTTGGTCAATTTAATGAAACATTATTAGGGAAGTGGTTATGGAAGTTTGGTGGGGTCTTAGTATGGTTGTGAAGTGGGCAAATAGTGTTCCAAAGAGTCCACTATATCTCGAGGGGTGAGCATTTGGAACAGTATTATAAAAGGAAGGGATGAATTCTCCAAACATATAAAATGGAGAGATGGTAAAGTTACTAGAACCAAATTTTGGTATGATTCATGGAGTGATCGGGGCCCTCTTTCCTTGGCTTTTCTAGGATTGCTTCTAAGAAAGATGCATGGGTAGCTGATTATTTTAGAAGGGAAGGAGATTCTACAATGTGGGATATTTGTTTCGGTAGACAGTTACACGATTGGGAGATTGAAGAAATTATGGAGTTTTATAATTTTTTGTATACACATTATTTTTCCTCGATTGAAGAGGATCATATTATTTGGATTCACAGTATGGGAGGCTTCACAATCAAATCCTTTTATTGGACACTTATTGGTTTTGAAGGACTATGGTTTTCTTGGAAAGTGGTGTGGAAATCAAAAACTCATTTAAAGGTGGCTTTCTTCACTTACGTTGGCGTGGGGGAAAATATTAACCTTGGACAATCTTAGGAGGAGAGGCCAAATAGTGGTAAATTGGTGTTGTTTGTGTTAATGTAACGAAGAGACGGTTAACCATCTTCTCATTCATTGCCCTTTCACTTGGTCTATTTGGTCTTTATTATTGGAATTACTTGGTATTTTTTGGGTGATGCCACGCTCTACTTTGGAGGTGCTTGATGTCGTGCTCTACTCCGCTTTGCATTTGGTGGTGTATATGGAAAGAAATGAACAATAGAATTTTTGAAGAGGGAATCTCCAAGATGGGCTGTGAAACCTATGGTGTTGAGCTCCCTCTATTTTTGGATTTCGGGAGGTTCATCTATGTCATTAGATTCTTTTGTATCTTTTTTGTGTAGCATGGCTATGGGAGTATAGAAGCTTTGTATATGTCTTTTGTATATTGACTTTATTAAAAGGCAACCCCTTGGTGCCTTTTATTGAAATATATTGACTTTACCTATCAAAAATAAAGGGACTAAGTGACTAACCAATGATTATGAGTAGAAAAATCAAAAACATTTTCAATTACAACTGCACCTGATATTATTCAAGTATTTTACAAGTGATTAGATTATAACTTTCATTCATAATTTCCATATTATTCAATTATATTTTGGGCATAATTGAATAATAAGATAAGATAAAATTTAAAAAGAAAAATAACTCAAAAATTGCAGAAGGTTGTCAATTTCATGCAACTGTACCTTTATGTAGTCATTCCACAAAGCATCATCAGCAACAACCATCTTTCGTGCCTTGTCCCATTTAAATCCCTTTTGAGCAAGGATCTCTTTCAAAACCCCAAACTGCTTCCTCCATGTTTTCAGCCGATTCTTAAGGTGATCTTTGGTCAAGTCAAGCCCAAATTTTTCATTTAATGCTGTCAGTGCAGCCGCATATGTTGCAGGCTTTATTATGTTATCTAATTTACTTCCCTTTCTTACATGCTCTACAAGTACCTTAGAGAAGTAACGGTCCATTTCATTTGTCCATATCACGTATTTCACCTTCTCTTTAGCATTGGAACTCCGAGTCTGGTACACCTTACGATACATTCCTGTCAATATACCTTCTGATTATTAAACATACAAGGACAGTATATTAAGAAGGTCAATAGAATCTGATAGACATTGCTTGATACCTTACGAGTACCTAGGGAAACCAAAACTCAGGTCAGGCATAAGTCAACGACTGTTGTAGCAAAATCATAAGTTGGAATAAAATCACATACTTTTGCAATATTGTGAAATAAAACTTCAGGGATATGTACCAAATTCATATTTTTCTAGCAATATTTTTGGTTTCTGAGACAGCCACTCAGTCCCCAAACAGTAAGACCTCAGCCAACCTAATGACTGAGTAATTGCTAAACTTAAACATATCAATATGTTGAAGATAATAAACTAGTAAGTGAAGAAAAAAAAGGAAAGCATGAGACGTGTATTGTATGCTTGACTATTTAGAGGGGTCCAATGTAAATATAGACTACTTTTTTAAAAATCTTTATCAAGGCTCGCCTTGAAGTGAGGCATTCCTAAAATGCCTTGAAGCTTTGAAAGAAAAGCAGTGGTCCTAAGCAGCTGATGCTTCAAACTTGAAAGCACTCAAAAGCAACTCTTTGAACACTTTTTTGCGTATCAAAATGCTTTTTAGATTAACTTTGTGACTTCAAAGAAATTAAAAGGAAGACAAACCCTTACTTCATTATTGACACAAAAACTAAGGGAACCTCCAATATCATTTATTTTATCTTTTAATAAGCTTTTGTATTGCTTCAGGTCAATGAAACCTCTCAATTGAGAGGATTTTTAAAACCAACAACAATGCTTGACCACTTTAATGAAGTTATGAAACCCTAAAACATAATCGAAAGGGGCCTCTAGATGATGGTTATATTCTCTTGTGACTTTCACATGATATAGGATCTTTTTCTTCTCCAACAAGCAGAGAGAAGAGGAGGGGGGGGGGGGGGGGGGAGAAAGCAATGTAAAAGTGTTGTACATGAAATTTAGATATAGAAATACTTAATAGTGTTTCTAATAGGAAAATTGGTCAAAATATATCGCATCCCTTAGAAATTTGAAATTATAATGATGGCCCAAATTTCAGAAAATAGAAATTACTTTTTGGACTAATAATAATATTTATATTTCTTAATAAAACAAATTAAGTCTCAACAAGCTTACGCCTCAACACCTTGTGGCTTGCATTTTTCCTTTCAAGGGATCATGAGTAAACAAGATTAGAACCCAAACACTCATTTTCATTCTTGGTTGAAAAGGCTAAAAATACTTTTAAGATTGCCAATTATGTTATTTGTTTCTTCTTCTGATAGACAATTAAAATAATCTTCAAGCTTATCCAAGTGAGAGAGAGAGAGAGAGAGAAACAAAAATTCTCAACCCCACAACAAACTTCTAGATGCTATGCCAACACTTGTATCACAATGCTTCAACGGCTTTTGCAAGCATTATTTTTTATTTTTTGGTAAGAAAAGATTTTTTTTTGACAAGTTGGTAAGAAAAGATTAACTATTACTTTTTTATGATAAGTAAAGGTTTTATTAAAGAGGTCCTTTGATAAACCACACATTTGGGTCTTGCCGGCTTATTCGGTCGCATGGATCTTGCTGGCTTCTTTCAAAGAGGTCCTTGAGGGATGGTGGTGCAAAATGATCAAAAAGGAGTTGTGTACTGCTTGGAGGATGGCGCTTATTTGTCTTGTGTGGTGCGTTCGGCATGAGAGGAACTCTAGGATTTTTTAAGGGGTGGAAATCCCCGTGGAGATTTAAAGATAGGCTTTTGTGTAGTCTTTTTTTTTTGGATCAAAGAAGATATGTATTTAGAAAATCTTTCTTTTTCCTTTCCGCAGGGACCAAGACATTGGATCTAGCCGTAAGAAGAATGCTTGGTATAAATAACTAGCTGCTGCTTGTGAGGTATGGAAGGAGCCCGAGAATCCCTGGTGGATCGGATTCAAACGAATCATTCGGTAATTTGTAAGAAACTCTTTCTTTATTAAATTAATTAAAGACAACAACAAAAGATTGAGAGGGAAAGGATTAAATCCTTTTAAGAAATAAAGTTTTTGATCGGAATATGAATCAAACCAAAAGACCCCTTAACTATTAAGGGGGTTAATAGAACGAATCACACTTTTACCACTAAACTATACCCGCTACAATACGATTATTGTATACAAATGGACCTTTTGTCGATTTTTTTGGGGGCTCTTAGGCCTTAATTGTGTAGCCGGTCCCCTTCTTTTGTAATTGTGGGTATGCCCTCCTTGGGTGCCTTTTCAATGATACTTATCAAAAAAAAAAATTTTTAAGGCACAACCCACATGCACCTGATGTAAACCAAAGCCCAGAGTTAAGCTCCTGCCAAATTATTCATGTTACCTCTAAAATCTACGATAGAATTCAAAGACTTTGGGGAATGAACCCATAAGCTAAATAATCATAAAGCATCACTAAAAATTGTCACTTTCAACATCATACCCCAACCACCAAGATGCAATTACACTATTGGGGTTAGGGTCTAGTATAGAAAGATTAGGAGTTGAATAGGTACGGATTGGATAGGAATTTGGGATTAAGAAAATAAGGTTTAAGGTTCCAATGTTGTGAACAGTAACCCAAGGATAGTGAATTTGGTTTTTTAGGCTTCAGTTGATTGTTGGATTGGAAAAAATGGTTTATGCTTATGAAGGATTGGCTCAAGTGGTATCTCGACCTCCCGAAGAGGAGGTTGAGGGTTAAGGTCCCAATTGGGACAAATGGGTGTGTCTCTTACCTATATATATAAAGGATTGGTTTCAAAAGGTCTGGCTGCAAGACTAAAGTGAGGAAAAATTAAGAAGAGAAAGCAAGAGAAAACAGGCCTCGCCCACGGTTACCACAATTCACTCCCCCCCCCCCCCCGGACGAATTGAGATTGGGATCGCACGATCCCAAACATGGATCATTCACGATTTGGAACGCAAGAATTAGCATTCCACTTAAAAATATCAAAAGCTCCAAAAAAACATGCAACAAACAAGAAAATGCATACATACATACATACATCGTTAGAATTCTTATTTTATAATGGCTTGGATTCATTTGGATCCCGTGAAAGGGCCTTATAGGATGAGCTTGTGGAAGTCAATTAGCAAGGAAAAGAAAATTTTCTTCAAAGGGAGGGTTTCTCAGTAGGGACATGTGATCAAGTCAGTTTTTGGGATGACTCTTGGTGCGGAGATGATGTCTTGAAGGAGAGATTTCCATGTCTTTTTCAGCTTGCTTTGAACAAAGGGGCAAAAGTGGCAGATTATTTGACAGTGCTCAATAATGTAGTATGGACTCCTCGCTTTCATAGAAGTTTTTTTGATTGGGAGATGGAGGAAGTGATAAGCTTGTTGGCCCTTTTTCATCAACAAAAACTGAGGACGGGGGAGAATGATAAAATGGTGTGGAAGACGGATGGAGGCAGATTATTCATAGTAAAATCCTATTATTGAGATTTGGCTCGGAAAGGTGATAAAAGTTTACCTTGGAAGGTGATCTGAGGCACTAAAGACCCTTTGAAGGCTGTTTTTTTTTTTTTTTTTGGTGGACCCTTGCTTGTGGAGAAATCCCAACAATGGACACCCTCAAAAGAAAAGGCTATCACTTGGCGGGAAGATGTTGTCTATGCTTTAAGAATGAGGAGAAAATAAATCACCACTTCCTTCATTGCCCATTTGTGAGGGAGGTATGAGATTTGTTGTTCTTATTCAGATGTTGTTGGATCATGTAGTGTAGTTAAAGGCGAAAGGCGCCCTTAAAACATTAAGGTCTCACATTGCCGGAAAAGCGAAGCGACAAAAAAGTGCTAGCCCGAGTGAAGCGAGGTGCTAACTAATAAAATAATCCAAAATATGTATTACGCATTAAAAGTTAATTCATTCGAAGTTAAAAAATATCTTATCATTAAAATAATTATCACATAACACTAAAAGGTTTAATCTAAAAGTTACATATGACGTATTTAAATGATATAACCATTTTAAGCTTTAGTGTTTTTTTTTCTAAATTAATATTCAAAGTTTGTTATCTATCTAAGTCTTATATAAAAGAAATTTTTGTAAACTTGCTACTCCTAATAATATGGAAGACGTGATAGGGTCAATCTCGTAGACATCTAAACTAATTCTCAAAAATCAGGCCTATGTTGGAAAGACTTCCCATATAAGTGATCAATCATAATTTGATTGATGGAAAGAAGATGTTTTATCGTAGGCATCCTCAGATTTTGTGAAGAATGATGATAGTTTGCTGGTTATAGAAGATGAAATGTCAATCTCTAATTAAATTTTTTACATGTTGAGAATCTTCCCAAAACTTTGAATTTTTGGCAACATTTCAAATATTTAAATGTTCGTTAGGCCAATTTTATAGTAATGTTTGATAATCATACTTGTATTAATATAATAGATTGGACAATAATTATTCTAGACTATAACTATATTCTTTTATATTGATATGCCTCTTACAGAATTGTTAAATAAGAACATAAAACACTATAAACATAAAGACATACAAGTAAAATATATTACAATTAAAAAAGTCATTGCTTGGTCACTTTTCGCCTTACTTGAGGCTATCGCCTAGGCGTTGCCTCTTTGAAGACGCCTGGTCTAAAACATGTTAAGGCGATGAGATTGAAAATCGCCTCGCCCGATCGCCTAGGTGACGAGGCAATCTCCTTTGACAACACTAGGATCATGGCATACTCTATGATTGAGTTTTTGAGAGGGTGGATGGGGGGAGGCACGAGTAAAGAGAAAAGAAAGATTTGGAGGATTACTCCCATTTGCTTATTTTGGTACATTTGGAGAGGGAGGAACCAACATATTTTGGAGACGATGTCTATTTGTAAATTCAAAGATCATTTTTTGAAAATTTTATACTTTTGGATTATGAAGATGTATGTTTATAGTTTTGTAGAGTTTTGGAGAACATGAGGCTCTAGTTTTTTTTACGAGTTTTTATATGTAAATGGGTTCGCCCCCTCTGGTGTTTTACTCCTAACATACTGCATTCTATAACAAGTGACGATCTACGTTCCCGCTCCCATTCCACTTACCGTAACGATCCATGTTCTAAGTAACATTGGCCTAGCCAATAACACCTAGGTTGTTAAACAATCAACCCCAAGGGAAGATGCATCACGTATCACAAATATAGGCAGCAAAAGATTTCTTCATTTCGTGCCTCAAAATAGGGCCAATACACTTCATATAATAAACTAGAATTTGAAACCAGGGGGACTTGAAGACCAAACAACTTGGTGCCAAAGTTTGACTTAGAAGACCTTGGTGGTCAAATAATCTTGGTGCCGAAGTATGACTAGATGACTAGATGACTTGGACCTTGTTAAGTCTATCAAATCTAACCCCAAAAATACATAAATAGGTTCACAATAAAAACCCAATGCAGGCCACTCTACAGCCATAAGCAAAATTACTAAACGACCCCAAACATGAAATCATTAAGAAATATAACAAAACAATAGTAAAACTAGACAACTAATCTATTAAACAAGTTCTAAACTAGAATCCTGCCAACCTATGTTTGCCATTGAATCTGGTTGTCCCCTTGTAATGATATCTAAATTTCGTCAGCAAAACATTTACATCACCACCTCCCCACTGAACTCTCATTTTTATATAAAGTTCATTACAGATCCAAGAAGAACTGGAATCTTATTATTATTTGTACAAACAATACAACTAAAATTACACCTAATTGAACAATTCTTAAAATGGGAATTTTGAAGATTAAATCCAAAAACTTGGTCCAAACAAACCCTAAAATCATAACCACACTCCTTGCCTTAAGAAGCATCTTTGTCTTGTCTATGATACCAATGCCACTTTCTTCTTTTTGGACTTTGGGCTTCTTTTTTCTTTTTCTCTCTCTTTTTTTTTTTTTGGGGGGGGGGGGGGGGGTTGAATTTCATATTTAGCGCTATTTTGAACCTTCCTTCCCTTTTGATAAGTATCAAACTGCGAAAGAGGATGGACCCACGTACAAAGAATGTGCAATAAAATCTATAAAAGCTATACTCTTATCTCCCCTAAAAAGTCTATGAAAGCATCCAAGGAAAAATAAGAACTAATGATCCAAAAAAGAGAAAACTCAACAATAGAATACTTACTAGACGAAATAGGCATCACCCAATGAACTCAAAAGAGCAAGCAAAAGAGTCCACAAATCTCTCACCACCAAAGAAGCACGGATACGAACACGTGACACAAATACGACATGACACGGACATGTAAACACGTCATTTTTCAAATAAGTAGGACACGAACACGTCAGGAACATGTTGAATATGTATAAATTTTTTATATTTTTACATGATCATTCATATAATAAAAATCTAATGTTATTTCAATTAAAATTGACATAAAAACACACAAATCACAAAATATTATTAACATACTACAATAAAAAAGTCATTAAATAAAAATTTAAGAACTTCTTCATTTAATCATCGACATCCATGATTCAAGTTTCAAAACAAATTCACTGACTATTACATAGAACATATATGTGTGTATATAAACAAAAAAGAACCAAGGAAAAGAGGAAAAAAAGAAGAAAAAATCCAAAAAAAAGAAGGGAAAAAAAAACATGTCCATAATGTGTCTGGAACGTGTCTGAAATTCAATAAAAAAAAATTGGATACGCTTTTTTCGGGGGTCCGACGCGTATCCGGAAAGTGTCCAATAGTGTCGGTGTTCGAAACGTGTCCGGCACGAACATGCGAGCCAAAATAGAGTGTCCGTGCTTCATAGCTCACCACCAAATAATGCAACAATTAATGGAACCCATTTTTCATCCCCTACACATGCAACACAAATTAACTATGAACCAATACATATTTTACCATAGGGTGTTTCAAGACAGTGATTGTATAGACCATAGTTACCGGATACTACTACCCTAGCGATTTTTGTTTTGGTATGTGCCCCCAGCCCCAAAACACTAAATTTAGTGATTTGAAAATTTTCTTCTTAGTTTTCCTTTTAAGAGAAAATTAATAAGAAAAGACCAACACAAATCAAGAGATCAATATAAATTGGTGTACTTAAATCAATGCTTCTTTCATACTAATACAATAATTTTGTTTTATAACCATATGGAAAACTTGTATACAAGAAGTGATATTAATTATCATTACTCATCTTTGGGTGAAAATAACACACTCTCATAGTTAGACTTATCGCAATGTATTCCACATGTCATCTACATAAGCCTACCCTCTATCGTTCGTACCACATTTAAAGTATGTAACGTATTGCGTTCTCGTTCCATGTATCATAACAATCCATGTTTCAGGTTACATTCGTATGGACTTTACTTGGAAAGCTATCTGGTGCACTATAGTTATTATAAAAGTGACCTTTGGTTAAACAATGGTTCTTAGAAAGATTTCGATCATAGATAATTTGTACAAAAAAAAACATGTTTTGGTGAATTGGAGTTTGTAAGTGCAAGAAAGGTGAAGAGAGACAATGATCATCTTTTGCTTCATCTTGTTGTGTCTAGATATTTGTGGGCTCTTTTGTTTTCTATGTTTGGGATGCAATCAGTGATGCTTAATGGGGCGAGAGATGCTCTTGCATGTTGGTTCAGTTGTAAGTGGATTCAAGAGTGAGATATTTGGAAAATTTCCCCATTGTGCCCCTGATAGAGCCTTTGGAGGGAGACAAACAATAGATCTTTTGAAGGGATGGAGTCCTTTACTGTTATCCATAAAAATAGCATTTTAACTTCTATACTTCTTTGGATGAAAGTGAATTAATTCTTTTTTGTGGATAGATTCCTTTGTAGAGTTTCTAGAAGAGAAGGATAAATTTTGGTTAATTTTTAAGTGTACAATTATCTATTCATGGGTTTTCCCTCCCTCTAGGAGTTTTCTTAATGAAATATACTTATCAAAAGAGAAGGGGGGGAGGGGGGGGAAGGGGCCGTCAAAACAAAAAGCAAAGGAAATCTAACCCATATAAAAAAAAGATATAAAAAGAAAACAGACTCTTTGATGAATTATGTGACAATCCCTTAGCAAGAACTGTAAGCATAAAAGGACTGGCCCATTAGTGGGGCAAGCTCTAAAATTAGCATTTAAAAGGAAGGAAAAAGAAAAAGGAATATGATAATACAATTGACATTCTGCTTTGAAAAACAACAGTAGTACTATGAACCAAAATATTGTCTTCTAAACCAAAAGAGAGGGTTTCACAAGACAAACATTTGTAGAAAAAGAAAAAATAACTCATAATACAACTTCACAAACCAAGCGATGCATTATAAATTTTATCGTGCCTGAACAAAGGTTATAGGTGCATGGGTAGTGGTAATGTTGAAGATAAGTTCAGGTTCAGTAGCAGGGACTGGGATAGAGGTAATAATTCTAAAGAAACTGAGAGAACTAAACCATTATATGAAACAAAAAGAGTGGGGTTGGGTGAAGAATAAAAAGAAAATCCAGGAAGGCTAACCAGATTGAGATGTAAGCTACAGCTGTAGAAATGTAAGCTGTTTTGAAAAAAATAAAACACAAGAATAGGTTCATAACAAATATTATCTTAAAATTTTGGTTCTTGAAATTATAGGAGATGTGACAGAAATGTAGGGCATTGTTGTTGAAAGAGGGGGTAGGAATACTAGTTTTTTTCATAGAACAACAAATGCCCATGGGCAGGGGAAATCACATTGCGAGTATCAAAAACAAGGGGGAGAAAGTTAAGCTAGATTATTGAGGATGACTCTAGAGGGGAGGTCTGATAAGAGATTTTGAGGTGCATGGAGTTAGTGATGATCATTTCACTGTCTCTCATCTTCTGTTCACAGATAATACCATTACCTTTTGCAACCCAAATGAGGCAGTGCACGTCTTAGAGTGAATCTCACCGAGAGTGAGATAATCCTTGTGAGTGAAGTTACCGATGTGAAGTTGCAATGACTTTAGGCTGCGATGTTGGATCACTTCCTACTAGTTACTTGGGTTTGCCGTTGGGGTCATCCTACAAAGCTAAGTTGTTTGGGATGTGGTCGTAGAGCAGTTCTAAGGGCAGGCAGGATGGAAAAAGTTTTACCTCTCCAAAAAAGGTAGGTTGACATTATCAACAGCATTTAGTCTAGCCTAGCAACTTACTCATTTCCCCATTTCATTTACTTGCTTCATTGAAGAGAACATTAGAAAAGCTACAGTGAGATTTCCTATAAGGTGGTCAAGAGAATATAAGGAAGAATCAATTACTGAAATCGGGACGGGTCTAATGCAATGTGAGGAATGGGGAGCTTGCCCTTAAGAAGCTACAAGATTTTAACAGATCTCTTTTTGGGTAAATGGTGTAGAGATTTTCTGTCAAAAGGAGGAGATTGATCGCATCTAAGTATGAGGTTAATTGGGACGGATAGTCCTCTAAAGAGGGTTTAACCCCTTATGGGCATGGCTTCAGAAAGGAATTATGAGAACTCCGGAAGTTTTCTCTTCATTCATTTTGAGTAGGAATGGCAACGGGGCGGGTATGAGGTGGGGACCCCCGACCTCACCCCGCATGAATGGTGAGTCTCCCCACCCCCCCACGCCACTACTCTTCCCCCATCCCCGCCCTTGCCTAAGAATTAAAGTGAAAACATGTTAATTCCTTAGAAATACAGAATAGTCAGTACATGTAAATGCCTATTTTCATCAAAGACTTGAAACCCATCTAGCATAGTTGTGCTACCATTTAGAGAGAGAGTGGCAGTATTTATAATTGACAAATGGTTCAAGTCAGGGGTAACAAGAATGAAATAGATCAAATGGTTCCCAAACGACAAGTAGAGAATCAAATCAGAAGATACCTTAGAACAATGATTCAACCTCTCCTAGTGTAGATGCGGTCTCCTGCTAGGCTACTACAATATCTCTACTTTCAAACAGTGATATCTACCAAAATTGTTACAAAAAACATGATAAGTGAAACTATTCAGTAGATCTAAGACTAGACCTAACAGAAATACAGAATACATCTACGAAATTAAGAGTGACAACAGACGAAGAGTCAAAGTGTGACGAAGTTACTAACGAAAAGAGGTGAAATGATACCTGAGATTTGAGAACGGTGGTTAGTGAGACGCAACAGAGTGACGACTGACAATTGATGAAGTTGAGATTTGAAGAGCAGCAGGGACTGGACTGGAAGGGTGCAGCAGTGAGGGATTGGGTATTTTGAAACCCTAAGGCTGAAGGAAACTATTTATACGACTGGGTATTTTTGAGATTATATAACAAGTCAGAGGTATATTAGTAAAACTATTGTATAAATGGAGTGGGGTGACCCTTTCCCAACCCCACCTTGAACCCGTGATGTATTTTTTTCTCCAAACCTGCCCCATCCCCGTTTAACCCTTCCCCAAACCCACACCATTATGGAAGGGGCGGGGCAGGGCAGGGCGGGGCGGGGTGGGGTGGGGTACTTGGTCATTCCTAAATTTTTGAGGTGGGTAAAGGAGATCTAGAATCTAGTGAAATTCTGACATGATATGTAGTGTGGAGAGAGTGTTGAAAGATAGGTTTCCTTTTCCTTTTCAAATCACAGTCAACATGGATGCTACGGTGGGGGTGTTTGTCTACTCTATCTTTTGGAAAGAGGGGCAGTATGGTGCCTGCACTTCAAGCATGCCTTCCGGGATTAGGACTTAGAGCAGCTACAGATTTGTTGGAACTCTTGAAAAGGGTTCAAGGGATTGGAACAAATGAGGATGTTATTAGATGGAAGGCATCTAAGCAAGTTTTTTGGTTTGCTCTTTCTATTATGCCTTGACTAGAGGGCCAATTCATGACTTAACATGGAAAGCCATCTGGCAATCTAAGGACTCGCCTAAAGTGGCCCTTTTTTTTTTTTTTGTGGGGGGGGGGGGGGGGGGGGGATGCTATTCCAACAATGGACAATTTGAAGAGAGGTTTTCTGATGGCTTATAGGTGTTGTATGTGTAAGCAAGACAAGTACTAGCAGTGTCATGCTTTTCTTTTGCCATGTCTCTAGGGAGCTTCAAGCATTATTGCTGTCTATTTTTGGGATTCAATGGGTTATGCCTTGGTCTATAATTAATTTTTTCAGTTGGAGAGGGGGACTATAAGTGTTCATGGATTAAGATGTGAAATACAACTCCTCTATCTTATGTGGTGTCTTCCGAGAAAAAAAAAATAAGAGAAAATTTTTTTGAAGAGAGGTTTTCTGATGGCCTATAGGTGTTGTATGTGTAAGCAAGATGAGGAATAGCAGTGTCATGCTTTTCTTTTGCCACATCTCTAGGGTGCTTCAAGCATTATTGCTGTCTATTTTTGGGATTCAATGGGTTATGCCTTGGTCTATAATTAATTTTTTCAATTGGAGAGGGGGACTATAAATGTTCATGGATTAAAATGTGAAATACAACTCCTCTATCTTATGTGGTGTCTTCGGAGAAAAGAAAAAAATAAGAGGAATTTTTAGTGGATGGAGCACTCTAATGCCATCTAGAAAGTTTTGTTACTCATGGTTTTATTATTATTATTATTATTTGTGCATGGGGTCATACAGGATAGATTTGGGATTTTTTAACTGCCATTTGTATAGAGGTTAGGGTTTTTGTGTATGAGTTGCACCCCTTGTAGTGCTCTTAATGATATTGGCACTTTATTTATCAAAAAAAATGTAAAAGTGATTAAAAAACCTCTGTTTTTAGAAAAATTAGTCACCTCACCTGCACGTGTGATGCTCGTGCTACATGTGGTACAAAATATCATATACTAATTATAAAATCAAAAGGCTCTTTTTCGTACAAAAACATGCATAGATATTTGGTACAGTAAGAGAACATAATATTACACAAAATTGATGCACTAGGAAAACTTGTTAACTAAAAATGTATATGTACAACATATAAGCCTCTCCAGAGTGTCAATTGACACAAAAGAGATAATCAACATGTGTCCATTTGTTCATCTATTTTTTTTAGCGAATGAAAATGTTTCTCAAATTTTGGAGGAAGAGAAACATTATCAAAAATATGTAAAAATTATAGTAGAAAGTAGGGGAGAGATAAAGAGAAAGACAGAAATTCATGAATATAACAATATATTAGCCAATTTACCTCCATATTATGATTCATGAGTGAATATGTTACGTGCCAAACAATGGTTGTATGATTGATATCCAACCACTCATACCAAGATTTATATTTCGGTTTAGATTTTTTAAACACATTCTGATTATTACATAAATAATTATAATACAATTAATTAATATTTAAATAATTTGACAAAGATAATGCTTGATTACTACATACAAGGAAATTAATTTCTTTTGACTTTCAATTTCTTATGGATAAGTACGAAGTTGTTTGAATAATAATCAACATGGGACTTGATTATTATTCAATATAATTCATTATAAAATAATGTTAATTAAACTAAAAGAAATGATTTAATCACTTTTTTCAAATTAAATAAGTCAAAGTAATCTAAATTACACATAACATAAATATGAATTTGAATGATTTTATAACTTAAATTTTAACTAATATGTATTCAACTTTGATCTAATTATAATAATTATAGTTGAAATTAAGATTGATTAGGATTAATGAAAAACAAATTAGTTATATTTTTAAATGCAATTTAGATTGGAGCGACCAACCATCGAACACACAACATATGGTACCAACTTAGTTGTCCCCATCAACCCATCATCTCTACAAATTCACAACTATTTTATTCCAACCTCACCCTCCACGTAGGGATGTCAATGGGGCGGGGTTTTCGGGTAACCCTTCCCTAATGGAATGGGTTTGGAAATTATATAAAAGGGTTATGGGCAGATTTGGGAAAAATATAAAGAAGCCTGATAGGGTTTGGGACAGGTTTGGAAAAGAGACCAAGCCTGTCCCGCCCCGTTTATATTATGAAATTACTTAAATATCCCTTTATGCCCGTGAATATATATATATATATATATATATATATATAACTGTGAAAAAAATAATGGTAAAAAGAAATATTTTCTTTTATTTATTATTAATTTTAAAATAAAAATAATAAATTTTAGTGTAATTGGGGCAGGTTTGACTTTATTATAATCAGGGAAAGGGGCGGGTATGAGATAACGTATTATTCGGGTGGGGAGGGTTTGGGATGGGTTTTTCTTAAGCGGAACAGGTTTGGGATAGAGGCGCCCCACCCCGTTGACATCCCTACCTCTGCATCCATGTGGCTCTAATTCTTATGCATTAAGATTATTTTTGAATTAAATATATATATACTGATATATATATATATGTTTTTAGAAAATGTCTTCTTTCCTTCTCTCTCTCTCTCTCTAGAATGTTGATAGTATCACAGGATGTGAGCAGGAAGTGCCCAAATCACGTTTGCTCTCTGTCCATACAGTCTCTAAAACTCTCTGATACATACATACCTCCAAATTTGCCTAAAAATTCTTTCTCCCTTCACTGCCTTTTAATACCCCTGTCAAAACCTAATGTTTAATCCGCTTATTCTCTTTCGTGCTCTTTCCCTACAGATCACTCTCTTTCTATATTGTCACTTCTCTGTCTATATTAAGAATAGATCTATGATTGAAAACCCCAGACTTCGATAATTTCAGGCGAGATTCGATACCTGATGACCCTCTTTCTGTTGATTTTTTGAATGTTAGGGATTTATTATTATGTTTGAATTATCTGTAGCTCATTATGTTGGGGCTTTTGCAGACCTCTTTCGAATTAAAAGGGTTCACCATATCGTCGTTATGGTTTTGAGATTTTCATAATGTACGGTTTGTTCACATATCAAGTTTTTGTCAAATGTTGTTTCTTGATCGATTTTGTACTGTAAGAAATGCTGCTACTGCCAAAAGGTGATTCTAATGACAATTTTGAAGAGTAGGTGTGCAGCAAGTAGGTCTTTTGCCGACTGACGAAGAGGTGTGCAGCAAGCAGGTCTTCTGCCGACTTACAGTGACTAAAGATGTGGTGGAAGGAAGAAAAAAAAAAGGCAGGTGAAGCAGGCATGTCGGAAAGGGAAGACAAAAACTCTCGCTTTATAAATGTAATAGATAATAGATATAAGTCCCTGATGATGAAAGAGGGTAGCACAAACTACAAATGGAGTAGAACTAGTCAAACTTGCCAATGAATTCAATCATTTAAGTAAATGTTTCCTACTATGCAACATAATACAAACATCAACAAAATAATAGAAGTGGAATGTGAAATGAAAATTTCAAGCTTACTTATTCAGGCACATTTTCCCCTAACAATTTACCTACAACAAAATCAATCATTCTATGCATTTACCACAGCGCTCCATCAAACTTGTTTTCCATTTTTCCCAGAAAGTGAGTTTTTAGTAAAATAAGAAGGAAAAGAAATAACCTTTTAGAGAAATCATATAGTAGATAAGTTAACTCATCATGTCCAACAAAAGATTGAAAACTATAAGAATTTTCCATAAAGAAAAAAGAGATGAAATAATAAAATTAAAAAGAAAAACTGCCAAAAATAAAAATCTGTGCAGCAAACAAAGATAGAATGAGTGTCCAGACCAAAAGAATTTCAGAAAAACTTTAATCAATGCATACTGGTTGAACAAGACTCCATGAGACAGGCACAAAAATTTGGGTAGTTCCTAAATCTAGAGATACAGCCAAAAAAAAAACATAAAAGGCTTCTTTTTTTCAATAAGTATATGAAAGGCTTCTTATTAAGAAACTCCAACAAAGGGACTTGAAATAGTCAAGAATAAAAAAAATGTCATTGTAAAATTAACACAAACTGCCTAACACAAAAAAATTGTGCAACAAACAGAGATAATATGAGTGCCAGACCAAAGAATAAATGGATGAACTTTAATCAAATGCTGATTGGTGAACCAGATATAATATCAGTATGAACATCATAAAATCTACCCAGGTGTTTCCTAAATTTACAGATACAGCAAGAAAAAGAAAAGGGAAAAGAAAGAAAGAAACATTAAAGGCTTCTTACTGAGAAACTTCAGCAAAGGGACTTGAAACAATCAAGAATAATACTAATGTGGTAAGAGCAACTGTGTCTGATCTTGATGGAGAAACCCTTTTCAGCAGTGCTTATTTGATGTATCCGGATATAATTCATTTCATAATTACTCCACCCCCATCATCCATCACTTTTAAGAGCTAGTAGCCCAGTAGAGCAGCTGAATGGTTGGAAGGTTTTTAATCCAAGAAATGTCGTCAAGACTAATCAAGAAGTCCTAATTTTCACTACCATCAACTAATAGAAGGGTAAAACCTTGAACCCAGTGTAGCAATGACTTCAAGTTCAAGTTGTCTAATGCAAAATAATACATACACTAACTAATGATCCATGTTTTGGATCGTGCGATCCAAATTCGCAGTTCGCTAGGGGAGGAGCGAATTGTGGTAACCATGAACCTGACCAAACAAATATACATGTCAACTACAGGAAACTCTAACAGTGATCATATTATCATCATATATAATCTAATATTCATGTTCCTAATATAAGCGACCATTGTTTTTTAACCTGAAATAAGGGTTTTCGATTTCACTACCATCGCAAAACCTAAACGGCCAACAAGAAGGAAAGTAGATGAAGGTCAACTAAAGCTTTGCTGCTATCAAGTTTGCTAGAGGTCCATCATGTCCAAACTAGATTGGTGACATACTATGACCAAGTGTATAGCAATTCTACCAATCAAAAGGATTCTAGTATGATAGAATTTCCACAACCTTAAACTATATTATATGCAAGTACATCAAACACCAAGAAGTATAAGTTGTGTTTTATGTAAATTTATGTAAAAGTGAAAAGCAAAAACGAACAAAATTTTATGTCATTCGTACAAATTGTTGATGTTTCTCTCACTTGACTGCAAATTACTTCAATTATAAAAAACATGAAGCAAGGACAAAACAATCTAAGCAAACAGAGTAAGGGATTAGATCTTAAAGTAAGATCTTGGAATTCAAGAAATAAACCACACAATTTCATACTATATCTACTCTACCTTCGTGTGTTGGCCAAGAAAGATTTCTCTGTTGTCCTCGTTTCGGAAACATGAATAGCTCGCGTCAAGTAAGCCAAATCGTTGTGATAGGCTCAATTGAGTGAGGAATTACTAAGATTAAATATTTTAATTTCTATTCTTTTCCTACATTTTCTCAGGAACCAATTAGGGCTTCGTCATCCAAGCCACAAAGTGCAAGGAAAAAGAAATGGACGAGAGGAAAGGACTTTAGTCATTCAAAAACCAATTAATCAAACAAGTTCCGTACTTCATTAATCAAATGATCAATCAATTTAAAACGAAGAAAAAATACCCAAAAAAAAAAAAAAATGAGTTGGGGATGAAGATGGAAAAGGAGCAGATTACCTGCGATGACAAAAAGGAGGAGGAGGAGGTGGAGATATGGCGACGGTGGAGTGGCGGTTGCATCCGAACGCTGGTGGTGGTGATCCCGGTGATAGAGTTCTTTCTTCTCAAGGGTACATTCAGATAGAAATTTTTTCCCTTAATTTTTTGCACTATTATATTACCTTAATTTAGTTTAGACGTGATTGTATATACGCCTGATGCGATTGGATTATTTGAAGTCTTGAAGAGAAAATATACAACAAAAATTGATAATTCAAAATTTAAGAAAATTAAAATATGAGAAAAAAAAATATTCATCTTTTTCCTATTTAAAATTTTAAGTAGCAAATGAGAAAATGTACGTATTATTAAGTTAATTAATATTCTTTTTTATTTGACCATTATTTTAATTTTTAATTCATATATTTAAACTCAAATTTGATATTTAAAAATGTTCATTTAATTAACTTTTGTCTCGCTATGACGATTTCTTTTCTTTTTTCAGAAAAAGAGAAGAAAACAAAATGTGGAAAAATATTTTAGTTATATATTAGAATTCCAAAGGAAAAGAGTACAGATCGAAGGAAAAAATAGAAAGGACGAAAGAAATATAAAAAATCCTATGAAACTACTTTTTTACAGGATCGGTAGCCTCAAGCAGCTCAGTTAGAGGAGGGTCATGAACCAGCTCTTCTTTATCATCAGCGTCCAGAGCTTCTATCTCAATCTAGGAGATCGGGATGTCATTCAGACCAGTTAAGTTCAAATCGGGTTACATCTTCTGAAGTTTTTTCGTAAAGGCTCTGTACCCATGCTCGATGAGCTCCCCCCGAGCTCTTAAACTTCAGCCTTCAAGTCCTTCTCAGTCTAGACCATTGCAGCTTCAACACTGTCTTGAAGCTCCTTGGCAACAGCAGCTTCAAAATAGACAAATATCTTCTTCCAACCCTTCAACTCCAAAGTTAGAGCATTTTCTCTAATTCTTGGATTGCGTAGGCATTAGCCACTTCCTTCAGCTCCTCCTCTAAAGCAGCAGCAGTGGATTGTGCAGACCCAAGCTAAAGCCTAACCTTATCAAGCTCGAATTGAAAAGCATCGATCTGCTTTGAATCCTCAAGGCTATCCATTATCGTTGTCAAACCATGAACGACCTAAACAAGCATAAATTCAAGTTAGCATCATCCACCTAAAGAACGAAAGCCTTTTTCACTATACTGGAGCCAAAGTCCTCAAGCACTAGAGGGCGGCACCCACTTTACCCTTCCCCCTCTTCTATTTTGGTACTGGAGGGGTAGGAAGGGGGAGAACCTCCCAAGCTGGATAATGGGCCAACTCTTCTGAGACCGTCCGCTCAGGAAAGTCTAATAGCAACCTCATTTTCTTCTTTGGAAAGGGATCTGGCAGAGGTCGAAATCTCCCCAACCTTCTTCTTCTTCCCTGGTATCAATCTAGAGAAGATCGTCTTCTTGAGCCCTTCGCTCTTATCCTTCACCAAACTAGCGTCCATCAAGTTCTTAAGCGTCAGGATCACTTCATGGGAGTGGTCGTTGGTCCGAAGGAGCCACTTGTATCTATCTTGAAGGTCGTGAGTAAAAATCAACCTCTTCCAAGCCTTCTTATCTACACAATATGACAGAATAAAGTGTATTAGGTCAAATGATAGAAAAACAAGAAGAGAAGTTATAAGGAGAATGTGGGCTCACCCTTAACACCAATTCTTCTTAGGAAAATTGTGGCCCGATTCTCGAAATCCTCGAATTCCTAGCCTCCTTTTACAAAGAAGTACCACTTCTTCCAAGTTTTGTTGGAAGAAAGTACAAAGGAGAGGGGTTTGAACCCTTTATCGAAAAACATATAAAACATGCCCTTCAACCTCAAGTACTTCTTGTCTATGCTTCTGATTAAAGGAAGGTTTACCATGACCTTATTCAAGTGACCTAAAACTATAAAACCAAACAATTGCCTCCAGCTGTTAATATTTAGATCAGTCGAGCACATGTTGAACTACCTAAAAAACTCCCTAACGATACGGTTAAAGTAAAAAAGCATTCTGATCTTGAACCACTCGAGATAAGCACATATCTCACAGTGCTGAACATCAGAAGAGCGGTTTATAGGTTCGAGTATCCTACAAGACGCGTTGTTAGGAAAGTCAAAAGTAACCTTCAGAACATCTATCATGCTTTAGGTAATGGCACTCTCCCTCTCTTCTCTCTTACAGGTTCTGTCGGAGGTCCCCGCATCCCTATTCCTAGGTTCTAAGTGGGTCTCGGCTATTTTAACTCTAGAACTGGAGGCTGGACTATCGACATGTCTATTTTCTAAACTCTCCAATGGACTACTAACTACTAGGTTTAGTTTTACATGGTCATCAACCTCTAATGGTTCTATGTGATCATGACCAGCACTCGACTTAGTGTCAGAAGCGGACATTTTTTTAGAAGAAGAAGTAGAAACACAAAGATGAAATGACAAAGCAATAGAAACGAGGAATGGTGCACTCGGAACCAAATCTGGTCAAAGTCTTGATTAGAGAAACTCTTTGGCACACCAGAAATCACCTTAGAAACCATTATTTGTGTTAAAATCTCAAGCTAGAATTCAAAGTGGTGAAAGGGGGACAAAGTAAGGTGTTGCCTCTCCTTTATAGAGCCTCAATGGAAACCGACATTAGAGTGTCACTTCTGAACCGATGCGGCAGTTGAGGCAATGATGGCCTTGTTTCCCCAAATGACAACTGACGTAATAAATGTCACATCAACGATTGTCTACTCGGAATTGAGAACAACACATTTATGGCTGAAACATACTTGACATCTGAGAATCCCTAAACCTCAACTCTGAATGGGTCCCACGAAACTAAGGCTTGTGGGGGAGTATCTAATATACCATAATCCGACCGAAGTATTTGGAGCATGACATGTGTCTATAAGAAGTTCTTCACTATACAGATCATAAGAATAATTTCTGTCAAACCAATTCGCATACAGATCATAAGGGCGGGACATACCGATCTGGTTACCACTTTTTATAGGCTAGCGACCTTAGAATAAGAAAACAAAATTCAATACGGTATGTCACGACCCGAAACCCACCGTATGGGGATCTCGTGTCGCGGGGCCAGCCCAATGGCCGTCCCTACTTTTTCCATTCTTAGCGTCAATGATAACGATAAATTATGTAACATAACATTAGAGTGCGTAAACCTTATTACAATTATTGTTCAAAGACTGAAAATAAAAATGACAATAAACTAAACATAAACCACTTTTAGGTGGTGAGTACATGGGAGAGACTACGTTATTCTATTATGCTCCTCAACTGTCTCCCTAGGCTCCTGAACTCCTATTGTGGTTTTATAGCATTCTCACCTGAAAAATATAATAAGTGGGGTGAGCTAACAAAGCTCAATAAGTAAAAGCCTATCTCCAATACGGGTTAGGAATTACATAGAAGAATATAAACTCAAAGGTAACATGATATCCAGTCATGACAATGGTCGTAGTTAACAGTAAAATGCCACAATGGCCAATGGACAATAAGGCACAATAACAATTGTGAGTAACAGTGTAGCATGAATATGGATAAGACACAATAATCACAATCAACATGAATATTGCCACAATAAAATGGTCACAGTCAAATCCAATAAATAAGGAAACATGAAGTTATTTTTAGGGAATAAAGACATCCTATGAATCCAATAAACGTTTACATAACAATCAAACATGAGAGATGCATTTACTTTGTTCAGGGCTTAGTAGACCTTCGGTCTTTGGGGGCCCAACATACCCCCCTTTACATGAATGCATATAAAATTTCCTTATAACTCACTGCATAAAAATACCATCATTGCCATGTGCCCGTTCACGGACTTGACCCGTAGGTCTCATTAATTGACCCGTAGGTCCTGTCAATCAGATAGCATCAGATGGGTAATGTGACCGAGCACAAAACTCGGCATTTAACATAAATCAAGATTCTATTGTAATTCCATAAGAAGTGTATAGGGTATGAAATATCATAACATGAACATACAATGATAGGCACAATACAATGTAGCAAACCATGAGATAACTGTCGATATGCATCCACCAGATAGGACAATATCAATGGTGGGACAATAACAATGAATACATATATGAGTACAAAGTTTTGGCAGTAATAGAAAGAATGTGGCTTCGAAAACTACGTTTAAGAGATAAGAGTTCACTTACCTTAAATTCGTACGTTCTACTTTAGTATTCCGTATCTTTCTTTTTTCCCTTTGCCTTGCCTATACATCAATGAACACATCTCAGTTTTAATTCCATCTATCAATTTGTACATCTCGCTACTCTAAGTATCTTTTTTACTAATTTAGGCTTTTCACCGTTTTCCATTTGGACTTCTATACCCAAAAGGGCAAAATGTTCATTTACGTGTCTTTATTTTTCTGGTTCTGTTTTCACAATTTTGACTTTACCGTTGAGTCTAGAAGGTTTGAAATAATAAAAATTCACTATTTATTTAATTCAATCGGAGTCCGTTGACTCACCTTTGACTTAGGGGCATTTTGGTCATTTTGGAATTTCTGTTGGTATTTTATTTTTTGAAACTCTGTCTCGTGAAACAGACCTTACCATTGGATCCAGAAGGTCCAAAACAGTAAGTTTACACTATTTACTTTACTAATTTGCATATTGGGAATTATTTAATTAATTATTTGAATAGAACTGATATATATTATTTAGTGTAAAATAGATCACATGTGCTTGAGTGGCACAATGGTCCGTTCCTTGAGACTTTCCCCCCACGTTGTGAGTTCAAGTCGCAAGGGCAGTAGCCCCTGCGCATTTTTTCTCTAAAGTTCTAAGCCAAATAGTGGCTAAGGGACTAAAATAGGGATAAGTTGTTCTTATCTTGATTTCAATTTCTTAAGCCCTTAGCCAAACACTCCAACTCCTAGTTTAATTTAAAATAATCCCCTACACCAAAATGACGTAGTTTCGATCCAACCCCTTATAAAACGATGCTGTCTAGGCACTGTTCATCATCTTGCCCCCACGACTTTCTAGCGAAGCTCCGGTAGGGTTTCGACGTCTTCTCCGGCGCTGGAAACCCTTTTTCGATCAAAGTTTTGCCCTAATTTGATGTTGTTCCCTTCCAAATTTCATGAGGATTCCATATCTGAACTTTGTTTTGAGATTGGATCACTCAATCATCATGAAATAAGGGAAACCCGGAGCTCCGGCCAACTGATTTTTCCTAATTTTGTGACTTTTCCTCTATGGGTTTGAGCCAAAATCACTTCTACATGTTTTCTACACCTTATAGGAATATTTTCTAAGCATACAAACCAAGTTTCATGCATAAAATCCCAAGACACGAATTATTCATAGGAACCTGCAACTAGGTTTTTCTCCCTTGGTGTTGGGCCGTTTCATTTGATTTAAATTACAGTAAACACCATTTTTCATGCTCTTTAAGTTTTGAAATCTAAAACTAACTTCATGCTCTAAATAAAAAAATGGAACTTGGATTTTTACTTACCTTTTTCCTGATTTTCTCAATTACAGTGTCTCCACCTTCTTCGTTTTTCCACTTCTAATCCCCTTACGTTTCAACCCTAATCTGCTTTCCTTGTTTCACTCCTCCTATATCAATACTTATGTATCAATATCTACATCAGTCGCCCCTCCCTCTCTAGCGCCCAATAGATTCTATTTCTCTCTCTCTCTCTCTAGTCCTTCTGTTCCGGAATCCTTATAACCTCATCTTTGTTTTGAAATCAAATTTTGATCCATGCCTTGCACCCCTCTCCCTTATCCCACTTTGGTGTGTGTATATATATATATATATATATACTTGCATGCACAACACCTTATATATACATATATATATATATATATTACAAATATATATATATATATATACCTCTATATATAATTACATAAATAATATTTTATTTATTTTATCCGATTTTATTTTATTCATTCTAAATTTTTATTTATTATTATTATTTTTTTTCAGCATTCGTTCATGACTTGCTTGGGCACCGCTCGTGCATTATCCGTACTTTCAAACTTTTGAGTTTCCAAATCGTCCATCTTATTCAATATTAAAACAGGAAGCCCTCACGGCTTGGGTTTACATAGCTTGTTCAGTTACAACTAGGTCAGAGTATTACACGGTAACTAATGTTAATGGATATCTTTAAATCCCTACTTTCATGGCTCCTAATCCTACTCAACTTGGGAGATCTATAGCCTATAAATAAGGCTATAAGGTACACATTCAATTCATATTCAATTCTCCTATTGAATTATTGTCTTTATTTCTTTTCTAATTTTATCATCGAAGCGGCTACCACCAGAGCCTTCTCGGTGACCCTCTGACCTCAATTTCTTGACAAGTAATTTGGGAGAAGAAGCATTCAGACCAGAAAAGTGCAACATCAGAAACTATGTATTAGTTTTTGAAAAGATGATTTGAACTTTATTCTTTTAAAGGTAGTCACAATTTTGTGAGAAATTAGATTTTTAGAAAGTTTTGGCATTACGACGGCATAACAGGAAACAATGTGAGATGAGAAGAAAGTAATTCCCTTTTCCTCAGCTTCTGTTTAACCACAGTAATCAATGCCAAAGACTGTAGGTAAACCGAAACTTCATCGGGGTTCAAGAATGACAGAATACGCTTAATCCACGGAGATGGTGCCATGACCGGGACTGAGCGACAAAGTATAAGGATGAGGAGTAGAAGTGGAAAGAATCAACCACCATTTCATTTGCCCTCAACCCTCGCCTAATCATGTAATTGATGCCAATTTTCGTGGGTAAACTGGGACTTCATCAGAGTCTAGAAATGTTGGAATTATAATGACCCAGAAAATCATCAAATGGTAATTTGGTGAATTGCCAGCATAGATTGATGTCAGATAATTAATTAGTTGAAAATATATCAGAATAATTATCAAATCAATTAAGAAGTCATCAATATGACACAATAAAGCTTAATTGGGATTTTAGTGATTTATTCGACACTACGGTGGGCTTTGAGGCTACACAGTCATTTATAGGACGTAGATAAATATGAAAATTCAAATGATTGAACTTAAAGAAATGAATTGCATATTTGGAATCAGAGCGTCGAAATTGGCTAGGGTGTCAATTTTGGTACGATTTCGAGACAGTTTATTTTCGGATGCGTCTACGCACATAATTGGCTAACTAGTCACGTAGCACTTAAAAATGTGTGAAAAGCTTCCTTAAGAAGCTTGATTAGTGTTTCTAGATAATGACACATGGAAAGGAATGATTAGTCTAGGGGACATCTTAGGAGGTGTTCTAAAGTGCACGTATGTACACTTAGATGACTTTTACAAGTGGTGTCACGCCCTTACCCACAGGGCGGGACTAAGGGGTCATTAGGATCTCGAAAGGAAGGTGATAGAACTAACCATCCTAATCAAATATATCAAATAAGGGCCATTTTTTTTCCTTTAATTGGTTGGTTTCCTTGATTAGATTTATTCAAATCCTATAACGGGACTAAATGAAAGTTACTACTATCAAAGATAGCTATACAAAGTATGCATTAATAATAAATAACAAGGTATGTCCAGAGCTAGCTCTACAGTCTAATATTCATCCCATATACAACAAGGTTAGAAAAGGTTACAAACACTCTTAATAAATAAGATGAATATGTAAATACATCAATGTAAACTAGACACTACAATATCCTCAGTCCATCTCGCAATGCTTCAATAGTTGTCATCTATCAAGCCAAGACCTGTCATTCCCATGAACAGTAGGGGTGAGCTATAACGTTCAATAGGGTTTTCCAAAACACATTGAGGGGCATTTTCATAATTTTCATATCATTTTACCCATCTGGGAGTAATTTGGTAATTTCAGTCATTTGGTGACAAATTAAGGGTAATTTGGTCTTTTCACATGTCTTGTGGCAATCTAGAGATTTTTTATCGAATTGGGGGCGATTTGGTAATGTTGAGTGATAGTAGTTTAGTTAGGCATGATTAGGACTTTCCATTTCTAGAGTTTTCATAAATTTGGTTGCTTGATATTTTCTTAAAGGAAGGTACATTAAACCTAGACGTTTTTATTATAAAGTTTATTTTTTAATTAAATTTTATTTCTCTTTTATCTCATTGGCTCTTCCATGTAAATATTAATTTCATTGGTTCTGGCATTGTTATAATTATTTATTAATTCATTTATCTAGGATAATCATTCTTTAGGATAATTATTTGATTTTTTATTTATTTAATTAGATAATTGTCACTCAATACATGATCCTAGCCTTCCGTTCTAGGGTTAGGCCCTTGGATCGAATCTCCATATTTTTTTCTATAAATAGAGTCCCCTGACCATCACTTTTCAACACACAATTTCTATAGATTTATGCTATTAGTATAGTTCTAGAGTTCTCTCTACAAGAACTCTCCCTCTTCCAAGGCCAAAGCCTTACCGAAGTGACGGTCTTCTTTCAAGAAGCAAGCTAAAGTGATGGTTTCTAAACCGAAGAACAAACTGGAAATCTACCCGATTGAAGTCTCTGAATCAGACTTTCCTAGCTAAAGAGCAGTCCGACTACCACGATTAAATAAGGTACGCATCTCAAACCTTTAACAGTCTTTTTGTATCCGATTGATCTTGCCTCTTTTATCATTCTTGATAAAAGAGGGTAAACGTGAGACCTACGTGACTCTGATTCCGTTTTCAATATGGATACATAGAAAACCTTTAGGCTCGAGTCAAATATTATTTATGTCTTTTCCATTCATTTTATTTCTTTATGCAAGATTTTTTGTTATTTATCTTTTCTAGACTCACATCTCTATTTTCTTTTTTTCATGATGAAATAGACTTGCAAGTGAATATTTGAGGCTGATTCATTCGAATTGGTCAGGATAGGTGCCTAACACCTTTCCACCCCGTACCTTAGCCCATAGATATATATACTTTCTTTGGTTTCGTATTCTTTAATGCTTTACTTTACTTTTGTCCATGTCGAGGGATCTTTAAAATGTATTTAGGAAATAAAGCTTTGTAATCTAATTTACTTTCTTTATGATTTTCCTTATTTATGTTCTATTGTAACGGGTTTGCTTGTTTTTTTCCCAAAAACAAGCTGGCAACATTTTCATCTATAGTATCAACATTTCAACAACATGTGGTGGCTACACAGGCTCACACCACATCAACAGTCACATAATGAAATGCATAATATCTCAATATACAAAAATCATATAATCTACAAAGTATCTATGTGTATCCAAGATAAATGCATAACTAATGATATCGCAACAGAATAACAATAGTTGAATAAGAAGGATCAATGATATGCATGCAATATTAACTAATCAAAATATAATCATAACCCTAGTCGTCCCCTGACTATGAGGAGACACTATTGTGCCTTTCACAATATGCATTGGATATCTCACACATTCATGGTTTAACTCTCGGGACCACCCCGACCCTCAATACTAAGGTCTTATGATGATTCTTTAAGTTCTCTTCCTTTAATTTCATATTATCTTACATACCGAGTGTCCGTTGTCCCAAATGGATATCAAAAATGTATTCCTGGGCCTTAAAAACACTAAGGAGACCTTATCGTAATGTTTCTAAGTCATTTAAATATCTTTTATACTCATATAGGCATTTTCGTAATTTTATTGGACAAGTTTCATGTCTCTCAAGACACTGTCTCACAAAATTGACCTTGAAATCGGATCTAGAAGGTCCAAAAATCCTAAAGATGCTCTCCTTGTATTTTATTAACTTTTTTAGATATAAGTTTCATGCTTAGGGACATAATGATGATTTTATTTATTTATATGAGACCAATCTCGTGTCCTTATTTTGTTAATCTGATATCATACAAAAACTTTGGAAACACCTCTTCCGAATTTTAGTTATGTGCTCAATTGTTCAATTTATGTCAAGGGGTATAATTTTTGTTTTACCAATTTAGATGGGACCATAACTAGGTCCCAATTTGTTGAATCTGACATTACATTTGAATTTCGGGCATCCAAAAACTTGGACTAGCTCTTTTCAGATTTTAATTAGCCTTCGAATTACACAATTTATCATTAGGGGTATTTTTCTAATTTTATATATTTATGTGGAACCACCTAGGGTCCCCAAATGTCCAAACCAACCTCACCATTGAGTCTGGCATGCCCAAAAACCTTAAAAAAGTCCCTTTTAAAATTAAATTTACTTTTGAATTTTAATTTATTAAAGGAAAGGCAATTTCGTAATTTCTCTTCTGAACTGGTTCAATAGTGAACCAATTCAGACTTGAACCGGTTCAAATTGAACATTTTTATCAAAAACCCAGTTTTCTTTATTCGTGCAACCAAACAGACCCTAAGCCTCTAACTCGTTTGATCCGAACCCAACCTGTTGACCAAACCCTAACTTGAGTTGACTAAACCCATTGACCATTGATTGGGTCAACTCGCCGACGTCGATCACCCCTTTCGGCACTAGTACACCGAAAAATCTCATTTTTACCTTTTTTCCTCTCATTTTTGCCCTAAACCTCTACCAATGATGTTTCAACAAAGATACCGTCAGCGGAACCCCTTTAGAACACCTAAGGCTGATGAATTTTGACTTTTGAGTTACTGCAACGCCTTTTCAGCTCATGATGGTTTGGCTGCCATTTTAACCCCATTTTGTCTCGATTTCACTACAATTCCCATTTGGGACCTAACCGAACTTATCTCATGTTTTGAAATAGAGGTGTCAATTTTTGACATGACACGATAACACGACACGAAGTTAGCGGCTTTGGGTTAGGTTAAATGGGTTTGGGTCATAAACGGGTTAACACGATTATTAAATAGGTCGGTTAGGGTTGACAAATGAGTTGACACGATTAACACGAATAATTAAGAATATGTTATATATTTATATGTAATATATAATAGTTTTTATAAGTATAAGAAAAAAGTAATATTATTTTCTATTATAAGTATTAATATAAAAACTTAGAGGTATTATATTTTAATTTAATAAAATTGTACAAGAAAAAGTACAATAAAAAAAGGAGAACATCTTAACAAATATATTTATTAAACGGGTTACACGTGTTAAACATGTCAAAACCCCTTACAAGTTTTAATCATGTTAATTTTAACCCGGTTATTTATTAAATGGGTTAAACGGGTCGTGTCGTGTAACTCGTGTTAACTTGACTCATTTATCAAATAGGTTATACGGGTCGTGTCGTGTCAACCCGTTTATTATACATGTCGTGTTAGGGTCGAGATTTTTAACATGATTAGTTAATTGTGTCATGTTCAGGTTGACCCATATAGTCGAATATCCATACCTTGACACGACATGAACACGACACGATACGACACCATCCAACTCCTCAAACCTCTTCCATAATCGATTTTTCCATTTTAGAAAATCTCTCATGATATTCAGCATACAGTGCTAGTTTCACACCCTTACATATACACACATGTATACCCATTATGTCTTTTTCACCATGGCCCAAGCATCATTGTCAAGACCCGAAACCCACCCTACGCGGATTAAGGATCGATGACCGACACTGCCACTTGGACAGGCTATATAGAATCAAATGAATTGCACAGAATGATAAATCATATTGAAAAATCTGAAATCTTTAAAACATTTAATGCGAAAGCTACACCAAATGCAATTCATCTGATTATAAAACGAACTCCAACCATCATCGATCAAACATCTCCAAGTACTATTTTGTTCACCATGATTCACTAATCAAATTTAACACTTCCATCAATAATACAATATCACAATATACCTATTATATGTTCAGCCTTATAGGGTACATATTCTTATCGTGACTTGGAGTTCACATCATCAATATTGTTCACTGATTCGCCACTAGCTCTACTAGTTGCCTCATTCGCCCCATTTTGTTCCTTCTTTTATAGAGTTACCTAAAAAATAGATATAAATATGGAGTGAGCTAACTTAGCTTAGTAAGTAAATTCCCTTGCTCTGCCATGGGTTAGGGTCAATACAGAAAAGAATGTAACTAAAAACAAGTAGAGGATATGGTAATACAATAGGCAGTCACCAAAATATTTAACATCAGAAATGACCCGAGGGTCTATCAGACATATCCCATGATAATATGATACGAGTGTCCAACAAATTCAACGATGGAGACTTGGCTTATACAATAGTTAGCTGCCACAATCATAAGGTATATAAATAGCCAAATCGGATCAAAGGATAAGTTGGCAAGGCATATCAGAAATCATAACGTATCATCAATCAAACGTATCAATAAATAGAATATACATCATTAGATAGTCAGAAACAAGCATGGCTAACATATCAATAATCAGAGAGTGCAATACCAGAATATCAATAATGATATAAATATTAAATAGAACAGATGCTGATCCAAATAGCGTTAAACACTGATGTTTAATATAGGATGCGCTCAAGGCCCCTCCTTCCTTGGAATCGCTGTCCTTGGCGAGGAGTGTTGCGAATGCCGGCACCATCCGTTTTATACAAGATGCGCTCAAGGCCCATCCTCTATTGGAATTGTTGTCCTTGGCGAGGAGTGCCGCCACCATCCTTTCATGTCATCAAAGCTCTGTACAGATATCATGTCCACCAAGGACTAGGCGTTGGGCTCATTCCTAAACACTGATCAGCATCAGCGTGTCAGATGGATGTTGTGACAGATCACAACTCCTAGCACTCAATAAACATCATAATTCCACAGGCAATGTACAATCTGTGGAATATCAAATTCTCAGCAGTGAGATGACATAACAATATAGACAATAATCATGTAGGATAATGATAATCAAATTCTCAACGGATCCACAATATAGGACAAACATCAAATCAATGGAGATCATCAATATCAAGTATATATAGATTTCAAATTGGCAGCATCAAGAAACAAACTGTAACATGGCTAGGAATACCACATGTTAGAGTTCGGGTTTACTTACATTGGGTTCTTAGCATTGCATCCTCATGTGATTACCACAATAGCTATCCTATAGCCCCCTTTCCATTTTCATCGTTTGGGTGATCCTATAATCATAGATAAAAAATACATGGCATAATGAATCAGTATTCATTCCAGTCTCAAGCTTTGTTATTTAGTGTTTAATTCCTTTGAACTTAGTCTGTTCAGTTAAGGATCTTCATTTTTCCCATTTAAGGTTCCCTGATGCCTTATAACTTATTTTGCCTTTCAAGGGCATTATGGTAATTTATCCTTTTTTAATATTCCATAATTCTCCATATACGTTTCACGTATTCAGACTCCCTTTTGAGTCTATTTGGTCCTTATAATATTTATGTGGACTTATTAGTTTCATTATTACTCTTCTAGTAACTTCATTAAGTCCTAGGGACATATTCGTTCTTTTTTTGTTTGTTGTCAGGTCTTATTTTCCTCAAGGAAACATTACCGTCGAGTCCAGAATATCGAATATAATCAATCTAGGCTTTTTCAAATCTTAATTAGCTCATTTGTGTCTTACATTAAGCCTAGGGGCATTTTTATAATTTTATGCTTTTACGTGTCATAAGTCTTTGTACTTCATTTGCTAAAACGGACTCTATTGTTGAGTCTAGACAGTCCAAATTGGCCCCGGGTATTATTAGGAGTAAAATGGTAATTTTATGTTTCACGTGTCTAAATTTTTGGGACTTCGTTTCACAAAATGGATCCCGCCATTGGGTCCTGAATGTCTCAAAATGTTAAGGTACATATTTTTATAGTCATCAGAGTCTAGTTGGTCACTTAACTGATCATTATGACGTATTTAGAATTATTCTAGTTTGTCCGTTTGTATTTTTTAGGCTTTAATTTCACAATTTGGATTCCCCCGTTGAGTCCAGAATGCGCAAAACATTGGGTTGCACTATTCTTTTATTTTAATTGGCTTTTATTTGGCCTATTCTTGGCCTAAGGACATTTTGATAATTTCTCAATTAATTAAAAGGGTTTAAAATAAATATTAATTTAATTTTCTGGACCCTTCCGTAATTAAAAGAAATATTTGGGGGTTAAAATGTAATTTCAAAAACTTTTTAACCTAAACCGTATAGTCCGATTGAACAGTAACTGAATTGGACAAGCATGGTCAAGAACCAATCGGTTTAACCGGTTCAGTGAGTTATGCGACGTCTTGCTAACGTCAGCCCTAAAGTTTTATTATTATTTTTAAATCCTTTAAACCAAAACGACGCAGTTTTGATAAACCGTTTTAACCCGGTCGGGGCTTGACTCGAGATCCGACCCGTTATTGTGCTCCGTCCCCAACTTCTCCGGCGAGGGTTTCGACTTATTCTCCGGCGCCGGCGACCGTCGCCGATTAGTTTTCTGACCATTTTTCGATAGGGTCTGATCCCTTTTTCGATGAAGATTCCATTTTTGAAATCCTTTTCTGGTTTTGTGTATTTTAGGTTGCCGAAACAACGACTTATAGTCGGGCTTCGGCGAGAGCTTGACTTTCCGATGGGGCTATATTTTTTTATTTCGTCACATTGTAGTTATCTTTCTAACCTAGTTTTTGCTCCTTTGGTTTTCTAGAAGCTTGGGGGATGTTTTCTCTTGCACAAAACCCACTAAATCTATCCAAAACCTATTTATTTCAATTTTTCCAACAAGACTTGTAACTCATGACTGTATACTAGTCTGATGACCATTTGGGCCGGTTCAACTTGCGTTGTGTCCTATTTTCATTGTTCTTTAGAGCCTTGTTTTTTGGAAGCTTAGTGCATCATAGTTTGAAAACCCCATTTCTTCTATTTTCGGGTTGTCACGACCCGAAACCCACCCTATGCGGATCTCGTGTCGCGGGGCCGACCCGAAGGCCGTCCCTACTTTTTCCATTCCTGTATCATAGTACTAATATGCAAAGTACTAAAACCTCAAAACAATAACAGCGGAAGTCTTATCAGTAATAGTACATCAGCGGATGTCTTTCAATACACAATGTTAGCGGAAGTCTTTACAATACATAATATGGTTCTACCTAAACAAAATAAGAACCAAACGTAATCAGCACCTGAGGGTGGTGAATACATGGGAGAACTAAAACATAGACTGATACGTTTCCTCAAAATGTCCTCCTATGCTTTTAGACTCCTACTGGGGTCTTGTAGCGTCATCACCTGAAATAAGGGTAAATGGGGTGGAATGAGCTACGAGAGCTCAGCAAGTAAAAACAAATCTCCGACACTAGTATCGATAAGATACAAATCCATGAATAAGATTATGATAGCCAATCATAAGAAAAGAGATGCTGTGATAGCCAATGAGAACAGTTGCCATGAAGGCCAATGAATCATAGGTCACAATGTTCAATTAGGAGTAATGGATACAACATCAACATGAATCTCTCAACAACAATACAACAACAAGAAGTACTGCCACAATAAACCGATCACAATCAATTCAATGAAGAGTGTCTTCTCAGTTTAAGATAAGTCATAAGGAATAGTGTTATTCAATAACGTAATCATATCAATTCTTAGAGATGCATTTACTCTGTTCTCAGGTAAAATGCCAATGCAAATGTAAATGAAATGCCAATGGAAATGCAAATGAAATCCCAATGGAAATGCAATGAATATGCCAGTCAATTGCCAGTGGAAAGCCTTCGAGGAATTCATTCCTGCCACCTGTCCATTCATGTACTTGACCCTTAGGTCTCCAGTCAATCAGAAAGCATCGGATGGATATTGTGACTGAGCACAAATCCCGTATTCATAACATATCATGATTATTCATAATTCCATAGAAGTATAAAATGGAATATCATATATTCAATAAAGACATAGCAATAAGCCTTTCAAGGTATGGTTCACAATAAGGACATAGCAGTAAGCCTTTCAAGGCATGGTTCAACATGATAACAATGACATAGCAGTCAATCAATGTCCACAAGATAGAACAATATCACATTGTGGATAGCAATAGCATGAGGTACTTTCAAGAGTACAAGTTTGGCAGTAAGAGAATAACTTGGCTTGGAAACACCATATGGAAGAGAAAGGGAATTTACTTACCTCTATCATGATTCTATATCAGAAATCCGCGAGTGTACCCTTGCCTTTGGAGTTTCTTATATATCAGTGAATACGTTTTAGAATAAATGCTATTCATCAAATTTTATGCCTTTCTATCATAAGTATTTCAAATACTAATTTAGACTTTACCATTGAGTCCGGAACGCCGAAGAAAGTCGGTTTAGGCTTTCGCGGAATTCCATTTGGAGATTTGTACTACAAAGGGCAAAATGGTCATTTTGCACTTCTACGTGTATTTTATTTTTTGAGACCCCGTATCGTGAAACGGACCTCACCATTGATCTTAGAATGTCCGAGATAATAAAAATTGACTATTCATTTGCATCGTTTGGACTTCGTTTGACCCATATTTGAAATAGGGGTATTTTCGTAATTTTTTATTTAATTAAATATATTAATATTTAATTAATATTTTATTTTGAGGGTCAAATCACAATTATAAACAGTTGGGGGGTCAATTTATAAATTCTAAAACCTTCTGGGTCAACTTGTAATTTAAGAAAACTCTTATTCTCACTATGGATAGCCAAACAGTGGCTATCTCTTAAAATCAGAATAGGATATCCCCATCCCCAAACCAATTTCAATTTCAATTTCTTAACCATGTTGCCAAACACTCTGAATGTAATTTTAAAACATTTAAAACCTAAATCAAAGCTGTACCGTTTTGATAACCCTTTTAATTCGGTTGGGCTCCGACCCGGATCCAACCCGGATCCGTTTCCTTTTAACCCGAATAGACCCCACGACAATCTGGTCACCCCCTTCATCACTCCGGTAGGAAAACAGTAGCGTTCCGTCACCATCTCCGGTGACGGCAACCTATCCCGATCAGTTTTCTCTCCCATTTTCAACGCCAATCTCTTTCTTTCTTCCCCACGACCTCAGTCCCATCCTCCATTTCCCTTAAAACCTTCCCAATCTTCTCGAATATGGAGTTAATAGCTCAGGCCGGTTTTCCGGTGAGCTGGTTTTTCTCATTTTTACACTCGGTTCTCAACTGTTTCGACCCTTTTTTCATTCTATTAAATTTTTGCACTTTATGGGATCAATCCCATGCATTTTAAACTAAGTTTTTAGCATAAAATCCACTAACCCGAATTCATTGCATAAACCTGCAACTCCGGTTTTCTTATTCATTTTTCAACCATTTCTTATCATTTTTCTTTCATTTATTTTCTTTTAAACTCCACTATATGTTCCTACTATCATATCAAGCATTACACTAATAAAATAAAAATGATAATTTCAAGTCTTACTCACCTGTTGGTCGCGGATTCTCCTCTCTTTTCTTTGGTTCCACTCCAATCCACTCTCGGCTTCCTCCTTTGATTTCTTTCTTTTCTATTTTTCTTTCCAACACCCCTCATATGTATACGATATATATAAGCACACACCAACCGCCTTACTTTCTCTCTCTACCAGCCCCTTTCTTTGACTCTTTGGTTGAGATTATATATATATATATATACTATATATGTTACAGCACATATGAGAGAGGATATAAATATCCTTCCCACTATCGGCTGTTCACTCAAAACACACACTTTCTACACACACCTCCATGTATATCACACAATGATACACACACACACATACACACAGTGACATACTCATTGATCAGCAGCCCACATGCAGCCCCTTTTCCCTTTTTCCTTTGTCTTTTCTTTGATATTTCCCTTTATATTTATATATGTATTATGTATACATATACATATATATACATAATATACATTATACTATATGTATTTATTTATACACATATAAAATACATATCTTATACGTGAGAGTATATCCATATACGTACATATATCCATTTATAACAGTGCATGCATACACTGATTTTAAACATACTACATGTTTGCGAAATATGGTCGTGCATGGAAATGCGTGCATACACGCATTACGATGTTGGGTCCTGAGGTGCTCGGTGTTGCCCGGCACTAGCTATTCTAAGCAAACCATTCACATACCTCAGTCGTTTGGTTCCATGAAATACCATGATATAGAGCTCAAACAGCTTACATTACACTATTTAGTCGATTGACCTCGGTAAACGTGCCGTATCCCGGGTCAGGATATCACACGGGTCCCATGGTTTCCTAGGGTTTTTCACCTCCCAAACACTCTATTTTTCCTCTAATCTCTTGCATTTTAAATTTCTAACACATGCATGTAATCAAGACTCAAAATGGTAGGAATTTAAAGGAGAAAATGAGGAGAGAGAAAATTTCATCTTAACTTCAATGACACCTTCTACACCACCACTTGGGCTTCTCTTCATGTCTAGTTCGACACCTGAGCTCCCCCTCTGTTCATCCCTAGCCTCGCATGTAGCATGCAGCTTCATCTTCCATATTCTTCTTTCTTTTTCTATCTTTTTCTCTATAGGTTTCTCTCTCTACCTGTACACAAAACACATGCACACACACTTCTAATTTTATTTCTTCACACACAATCAACACATGTATACGTATATACATATATATATATATACATATTTTTATATATTTTAAGTTTTTTGCATGAAATGCTATTGGCTGAGGAGGTGGCCTAATAGGGTGCTGCCACCACAGTTTTGAGCATGCTGAAATTGGGGCTTATTAAGGCATATATGTATATCTTCTATATTATTTAGTACAAAAGTGCTGAAAGCTCATTTGGTATTCTTTTTGGGCTTAAGTTGTTGCTAAATTTTTGGTCCAGGGATCAAATCTGTCACGACCCGAAACCCACCCTATGCGGATCTCGTATCGTGGGGCTGACCCAATAACCGTCCCTACTTTTTCCATTCTTTTACCAATGATAACAATAAGCAATGTAACCATAACATTAAAGTGCGGAAGCCTTAATTACAAATGTTATTCAAAGACTAAACTTAACACTGACAATAAACTAAACATGAACCACTCTTAGGTGGTGAGTACATGGGAGAGACTTCATTCATTACTATTATGCTCCTCAACTGTCTTCTTAATCTCCTGATCTCCTACTGTGGTTTTGTAACATTCTCACCTGAAAAAAATTTAGTAAGGGGTGAGCTATAAACTCAGTAAGTAAACGTCTATCTCAAATACGGGGTTAGAGTAATCATGGAACATATAGGATCATGGATGAACATGATAGCCAGTAAGGTGCCAAGATGGCCAATGAACAGTAAGGCATGATAACCCAATAAGAACAATGATATAACTCGAATACGGGAACATTCAACGTTCACAATCGACGTAAATGTCCTGCCACAATGGAATGATCTCAATCGAGTCAAATGAATAAAGGTACTATCAACATGGAAAAATTCGTAGTGAAATGAAACATCACATGAATCAAATGAACATCACATAACAGTCAACATGAACGATGCATTTACTCTGTTTAGGGTTTGGCAGACCCTCGGTCTTTTGGGGTCCGGTATACCCCCCTTTAACATGAAGGCATATAAAATGCCATTAAAACTCACTGCGTAAAAACGCCATCATTGCCACATGTCTGTTTGACCCGTAGGTCCCATAAATTGACCCGTAGGTCCAGTCAATCAAATAGCATCAGAAGGGTAATGTGTCTGAGCACAAAACCCGGCATTTAACATAACTCAGGATTATATCGTATTCCATATGAGGTGTGCAAAGCATGGAACATCATAACATAAGCATACAGTGAATAACATCAACACAATGAATCAAACCATGAACCATCAACCAATAGACATCCACCGGGTAGAACAATATCCATGGTGGGAACAATAACAGTGGGTATAAATACATGAGTACAAAATTGGCAGTATAAAAAGATCGTGGCTTGCAAAACCACGTATAAAAGATAGAAATCCACTTACCTTATCAGTGTCCTAGTATCTCGTGACTTTCTCCTTTCCTTTTGACTTTCCCATACATCAATAAACACGTTTAAGATTTTATGTCATTTATTGAATTTATGCCTCGTTACTTTAAATATATCTTTTACTATTTTATGCTCTTAAACTTGATTTACCCAAGGGTAAAATGGTCATTTACGTGTTTCTACTTTTCGGGTTTTGTTTTCACAATTTGGACTTCACCATTGAGTCCAGAAGGCTTGAAATAATAAAAATTCACTATTTACTCAACTCAATCGGAGTCTGTTTGACTCACCTTCGACGTAGGGGCATTTTAGACATTTTGACGTTTGTACGGGTACTTTATTTTTTGAGACTCTGTCTCGTGAAACGGACCCTACCATTAAATCCAAAAGGTCCAAAATAGTAGGTTTTCATTATTCATTCGATTAATTTAAGCCTCGAAATTAAATTTAAAATTTATTAATTTAAATTACTTATTTAAATTAATTAATATAGCTAATACATATAGTATTTGAGTCCAACAGATCACATGTGCCTTGGTGGCACAGTGGCTAAGCTTCTCACCCTTTCAATTCCCTGCCCATAATAATTTTTTCCATTTCCTGTTATCACATTGTCTTTCATTTACCAATCATTGGATAGCTTCTCCTTTTTAGCCAAACACTTTCCAAACTTAAATTTAAAAATTTAGCCATAAAATAATACTGTTGGGCAGTCATCTGAATGGGTGGGTCGGGTCGGACCAAACCCGGTTTGGCCCAAATAAAATCACAAAAACACTCAGCCGCACGTGTCTCTTTCAATAACTCCGGTTATCTTTTCCATTAACGGCGACTTGCCAGCGCCGGTTTTTCTTGCGTTTTTCAGTGGGGTTCATTCCAACAGGTCATGGGCAACCCAAATCTACCCTCGATTTTTCGATCGGAGTACCGGAACACTCCCAAACACATAGAAAAACTACGGCTCTGGTGGGCTGGGCAATTTTTTCGGCCAGCCCTTTCCTCCTCCATTTTTCCACCTTTTTCTTCACCGTTTTGATCCAGATTTGATCCTATAAATTCCCTGCACCTAAGAGGATAATTTTCCCATGATTTAAACAAAGTTTCATGCTCAAAATCATTCAAACCAATTCAATTTCTAAAACCTGTACATGCTGATTTCTATCTCATTTCTACCCGTTTGCCTTCAATTTTTTTGAAATGATCCTCTTTTCATGCTCCCAAAGACCCTATCATCAAAATTTATATTTCATGCTTAAATTAAAAAAAACAGAATTGATCCATTATCCCTCCAGCCGCTAGCCTTCCTTTTTATTTTCTTTCTGCCCAGCGTCTTGCACAGCCATCCTCTTTTTTTTTCTTTTTTTTTCTCCTGCTTTGCGCCCTACGCATGCTTCTTTCTTCTTCTTCTTTTTTTTTTCCTCCCTGCTTTGTGCTGCACCAACCTTGTGCAGCTTCCTCTCTTCTCTGTTTTTTTTTTTTTTTTCTTTCTTTGCTTTTTCTCTCTTTTTTTTTTCTTTCTTCAGACTAACGGTCTGGTCATACTCCCACTTAAAAAAATGCCCCTCCCTTTAATTCTCTCTCTCTCTCTCTCTCTCTCTCTCTCTCTCCCTGTTGCCTTTTCATGTTCTGCGCATAACCCCCATCCGTTTTCCTGCACATAACTCCTTTCAATTTTTTTTTTTCCTTTTACACGGTTACATGTAATGCTTGACATATGTATATTTATACATGTATACCTATATATCTACATATATATATATATATATCTATATATTGTCCAGTCATTCAACTTCTCATTTTTTTTCATTTTATTATTATTATTTTTAAATCTCCCAAATCCTCATCAGCTTTATCTTCTTTTTGAAATCAACCTCCTCCTGATCCACCAAATCAAGCCCCTCTCCTTATCCCATTTGCCGTGCATATATTTTTATTTTTATCATTATTTAAAATTTTATCTTTCTTCTATCATTTTTTTCCATTTATTTTATTTTTATTTTACTGTTACTTCGATATTCGTCCATAATTTGCTCGAGCATTGATCGAACATTATCCGCACAGTCAAAGCTGTTGAGATGCCAAACCGTTCATTTCATTCATTGTCATAACATAAAGCCCTATTAGTTCAGTTTACATGGCTCGCTCAGTTACCATTTGGGTCAGGGTATTACAAAATCCCTTGGCCTCCCTTTTTGGCCTTATTTTACTCTTTTACTTCTCTTATGCCTTGTTTGGCATTTTGGGAGCGTTTCTTGAATTTTCAAAATTTGTATTTTAATTGTCTTAATGCCAATTGGTATTCTTATCACATTTTTTATTCTTGTATGCTCATTCTTCATGTCATAAATGTTATTTTCACGCGCTGCATCATGTCGGGTTTAGTGCCAAGAACATATTATTTTTATCAATAAATTCTCAATTTACTTGTATCTCATCGATTTCACAAATTTTGAGGTCTTATCGGCTTCAATGGCCTTTATTGTCTCATCTCGATGTATTTAAATGTATTTTTAATTATTCTAATGGTCCATCATAATTATCGAAATAATTTTGATTAGACGCTCTCTCGTTGTGCGTTACGCTAATTTTTTTCAAGTGCACTTCGTGCACTAATTTTTCACATTTACTTGTGTATATAAATTTTCAATTAATACTTGTCGTAATTCCCTATCAAATCGTTGCCCTTGGCATTACATTGCATTTTCTCATCGGTCGTCTCTAATTAATTATGTGTCATCGTTTATATTTTTGTTTTCATATTTACGAGTCACCAGTTATATCTAGCATCACCCATGGTCATTAAGCAAATTAACTTATGATAATCGCCATTATCATTAATTGCTTTACTTAATTGGGTCGGGGTGTTACAATCATTGATCTACCAAGAAAGAGAGAACCCAATTTGGTTCTCTCATGAACCCGACCATATATATATACCTATACTTATACGTATATATCACATATATATACGCACATGCTGTAACACACATGAATACAAACAGTTAGGCACTCAAATAATATATAAAGCTAAAAATGCTTTAAAATCCCTACCTCAAAAGGTTGGAGTTAAAAAAAGAATGTTGAGGAGAGAGAAAACTTGGAAGTTCTCCATTGGTTGCCGAGTCCTACCCAGCCTCTGTTATGCTCCGTCTACTTTGTTTTTCGCTCTTCTTCCTTCATTTTTTTCTTTAGTTGTCTGTTGTGTGTGTTTAGCACATACACACACACACACAATACACACATGCATATATACAGTGTTCTGCACTATCCCCTCATACACACACTGTTTATTCCTCTCATTCTTTGGCTATACACAACACACACACACACACACACTTAATCCCCTCTTCACCGTGCACACACCCTTACACCCATACGCATATTAACTCTCACATGTACA
The DNA here is from genome assembly GCA_008638375.1 of Nyssa sinensis. NCBI lineage: Eukaryota > Viridiplantae > Streptophyta > Magnoliopsida > Cornales > Nyssaceae > Nyssa > Nyssa sinensis. The sequence continues at coordinate 35,966,601 of CM018031.1, forward strand.
CATATACTACACACTCATGTGTGTGTGTGTGGGGGGGGGGGAAAGAGGGAGGGAGGGAGGGAGGGAGGGAGGAGGAGAGAGAGAAAAAAAGAGGGGTTGCATGAGAGAGAAGGAAAGTGGGGGTGGGGAAGGAAAGTTGAAATTTGGTGGGAGACTTGCCCCATCCATGTGTACCATTATACCTTTTTGGTCCCCCTATGATGCACCCTCACCACACCCTAACAATTCAACATTGGATCCCTTATTTAACCAATCAAAATAAGACACTTGTATTATTTTAGAGAACTTAACCCAGCTTCTTGAGGAAGCTTTGCATGTTTCCCGATGCACCACGTGGCCAGTTGGCCAAATGTGCGCGCATATGCGCCCGAAAATAAACTCTCAAAATCGCACCAAAATTAGCACTCTAACTAATTTTGACGTTTTGATTCCAAATATACTATCTATTTCTCCAAATTCAATCGTTTGAATTTTCATACTTATCCGCGTCCCGTAAATGACTATGTAATCTCGTGACTCATACTAGTCTCGAATGAATTACCAAAAATTCAATTTAGTGTCACTATGTCATATTGTTGACTCATCAACCCATTTCACAATATTTTTAATATATCATTAATTAATTACTTATATGACGTTAGTCAATACTAGCAATTAACCAAATTAGCCTTTATGATTTTCTAAATCATTACATCATTCTTGTCCCCCTCTCTTACATTTGCACACACCCAATCACTCCCCCTCATAAGATTCCTTTCTAACCAATCAAATGGTACCATTTTCCCCCTTAAAAGAAATCTTTCAAACTTCTTCAAGAAGCTTTGCACATTCCTCAAGTGCCACGTGTCTAGTTGGCTAACTATGCATGCACACGCACCTAAAAATAAACTGTCTCAAAATTGTATCAAAATTGGCACCCTAGCTAATTTCGACGCTCTGATTCCAAATGTGCAGTTTGTTTCTCCAAATTCAATCATTTGAATTTTTATATTTATCTACATCCTGTAGATGATTATGTGGCCCCGTGGCTCACACCAGTTCTGAATAAATTACCAAAATTTTATTTAAGCTTCACTATATCATAGTCACCCCTAATGAATTCATTTCACCATTTATATAAAATATCTTATATTAATTTCTCATTTAACATTAGTTTAGGCTAGCAATTTATTAAATTACCTTTTGATGATTTTCTGGGTCATTACAAGTGAGTAAGTGGGAGACATGACATGAAGGAGACAACTTTCCCATCACTATTTCTCCCTATTTCTCTCTCATTGTAGAAATAATAAAACCCTCAATTTTCAAATTCAATTTTCTCTCTCTCTCACCATTATCTTTTTCCTCTCTCAATTGTGTGTGTATGTGTTAGTGTGTATATGTGAGTGGTATATGTATGTTGTATAGGTTATGAAACAACCATGAGAGAGGGTTTGAGTGTGCGCTATGAGTGTGTGTGAGATAGTGGGTGCGAATGTGTGTGAAATAAGTGTATATCAGTGTGTGTTTGTGTGTGTGTGTTGACACACACCATGAACTAACCGAACGAGAGAAGAATGAAGAAGGAAAAGAAAAGGAAATAAGAAGACGAAGGAGAAGACAAAACTTGCACGTGATAGCCATGAAAGCTTGGGTGGAGTTTTCTCTCTCTAGAAACTAGGAGCTATGGACGAAAGTAGGGACTTCTTGCACTTTTCATGTAATTCTAGATGAAATATAAGGTTAAAATATGCTTGGATATGTGTTTTCCCGTGTGTGTGCATCTATATAAATTGTATATATATATATATATGTATATGAATTTGGGCTTGATCGGGAAATAAGGTTTAAGGGAGTTTTGGATGCTTGGAGAGGTCCCTCTAGGCTCTAGGGTGTGAAATGGAATGAAATAGAAGGGAAAATGGTGGTTGGAAGTGTAGAACCCATGAGTTGCAAGTGTTCACCGAAGAATCGGGTTCAATTGGAAATCCATGTTTTTGACCTTTTCGATTCACAAAACGTGCTTAAAAAGATCTTAAACAAGGTTTATAAGAAAACAAAATGATCGAAAATGGCACGGGAAAACAAGGTTTTTCGATTTTGAGGCAAGGTTCATTGGAAAAGGTAATCAGAACCTCACTGATAGCGATTAACATTGACTGGTCAACGATCAACCATTGACCCGTTGACCAAACAATGGTCAAACCGAGTCAGTGGGTCGACTGACCAAATATTTAGGTCTAGTTTGGGTCATTGATTGGGTCAACAGGTCATTGGCCTTAAGGACTGTTTGGTTGTGCGAATAAGGAAAAACTAGCTTTCTTGGTTCTGGTTCATATTTGAATCGGTTTAGGGCCAGAACCCGTTCAACAGTGAGCCGGTTCTTGGTAGAAAAATTACAAAATTGTCCATCTTTTATTAAATTGAAATTTAAATGCAAATAAAATGTAGAAAAAAGGGTTTTTTTTTTTTAATTTTTTCGGGCAGTCCGGACTTAATGGCGGGGTTTGTTTGAACATTTGGGGACCTAGAGTGGCCCTATATTAATAAGTAAGATTATAAAAATACCTTTGATAATGATTTAAGTAAAGTAAAGGCTAATTAAAACTTGGAAAGGGTTATTCCAAAGTTTTTGAATGCCTGGAATTCAAATACACTATCAGATTGGAGAAACTAGGACTCCGTAATTGTTCCACCTAAATTGGTAAAATGGTAATTATACCTCTAGAGCTATATTGAGCAATTAAATGCCAAATTAAAATTTGGAAGAGGCGTTTCTAAGGTTTTTAGATGCTAGGAATTCAAATATGATATTAGATTAATGAAACAAGGACACAGGGTGGTCTTACATGAATATATAAAATTACCATAATGCCCCTAAGCAAGGAACATGTAACACCCCGACTCTGTATAATTAATAATTAAATAATTAATTATTAATTAGTACCGGCTTAGGGAATAATTAGGGAAATTAACCTTAATCCCCCGGTGGTCACACTAGACCAATAGAATGACAAAACATGTCCGAGAATAGGGTATAATACCCGAACCTAATTATCAATTAATTAGGTGAAATAATGTCAATTTAACACTGACGGAATTCGAATTAGTTAATCCCGAAAATCCCGAATGACTAATAAATGACACGGAACCTCTGACACTGAAGACAACTGAGATATGAAACTCTCAGAAGAAACCGCATCGAAAACAGAGCTCCGAATAAGGAGATATCATAGAAATAGCCAAAACAGAATTTGGTGTCAACCAAACGTGGCCTTAACCAAAAATGTGGAAAAATGGCCAAGTTTGAGGTCAAGGGGGATTTGAACCCTTGACCAAGGTGGGCAAAGTAATTCTTTCTAAAAAGATTAACCACTTGGCCTATAGGCACTATGTGCCTTACTTTACATGAAATATATATATGTCTACTGTTTAGTTCTAAATTCTGATTTAAATGAAATGAGGTGGCAGCCCCTCATTGGACCACCACACCCACCTATTAAATTGCATGCAAGTCCAATCAAATACAAAATAAAATATCTATATGTATACATGTGTATTCTCTACCTATATGGGTGCCTTGTATCTCGTGAGTGGGGGCATGAAAACTGAGAATGCAGATCTGTATATGGGAGTGGTAAGCTGAGTTAGAGTGGGGCTAATCTGTTAGAGAGAGAGAGAGAGCTGTAAGTGCATGTATTCATGGCTTGCATATGTATACACCATGTGTGCATGGTGTCTTCATGAGATGCACAAGAAGGAAAGGAACTGAAGATGCACGACTGAATGAGGCACACCTGGAGTGCCAAAAATCAGGAACCGAACCATAGAGGAGAACAGCCACTGTTTGAAAGGTAAAATGCCAAAAAACTGCTTTGAATTTCTGTTTAAATTTTCATACTGTTTTGATGGTTTGGATCTATATAGACCGTATATATATGTTCCTGTGAGGCCTAGACTTATTATAGAACAATTGAGAAGGGTCGGATAAGCCTGAATACACCCAAACCATGAGCAATCCGCCATTAATGACCATGAGATGCAGGTCTGAATCAGCTGCAATCAAACTGATTTCTGACACACTGAACCTGATCTAGACATCCTAAGGATCCCAAAACCACCAACCCGCGACCCCAAAACCCCATGCAACCCCTCCAACAACTCAGTTGCAGGTTCGGTCACAAAATACCATTTGTGATTTGGATGCTTTAAACCGATTTTATTGATTGGGGAATGAAACTATATACCATGAGGATCATTTAGCAACAAACCGCGCTGAAAAAGGTTGAGGAATGAGGGTTTGGTATCGAATTGCAGGTTCGGTTATCCTCTGTTGAACCGAGCTATTGAGCTCGATTCAAAGCACCAAATCGATGCCAACTTGTTGGCATGATACCCAGAAATAAATTAGGACTGAAGTCAGGAATAATCCGTGCTTGAAACTCCACGAATTTGAAGAACAAATCTGCGAGAATTAGGGCAAACAGTGAGGGTTCAACGGGGAAGACGACGTTGAGTCGACCCAGTGTTTTAAAACCGAGTTAGCGAGTTGACTCGGACACGTGTTGGTCTACGAGCGTGCCATTGATTTAAATAGAACGGCACCGTTTTACGAATTACTGTTTTGATTTTAAATTGAAATCTGACTGATTGGCAACACGGTTAATAAATCCGAAAATTTGGGAATTTGGTTTGGGCATAACCTGAACGTGGATAAGGGCCAATTAGGGGATAACAGGAATATTTAATTCCGGTTTTCTGAGGATCAGTGAACCGGTTGGTTCACTAGAGTTCTGGACCGGTTCACTTTCTGAACCCTAAAGCCAAACGGTCTGAACCTTTAGTTTATTGAATTATATTTTGACCCTGAAACTTTTTGAAAATTTCGGATTTACCCCTGATAGTTCTGAATATTGCACAGTGGCCCAGATTTTGGAAAAATTATACATTTAAGCCCCTGGTAATTAATTAAATAATAAAATAATTATTTTATTATTTTATTAAATAGGTAAAATTACAATTTTACCCCTAGACATTAAATATGTCAAACGGAGTCCAAATAAATTAAATAAATAGTGTATTTTCACTATTTCAAGTATTCTGGACTCAATGGTACAGTCTGATTTTGGAAATACAGTCCCGAAAAATACAGACACGTAGGTGTAAATTACTGTATTGCCCCTGATGGCACCCAGACCCAAATAAAAATATCAGATAGCCTATTTTGACTATCTCGGGCATTCTGAACTCAACGGTGAGGTCCGTTTAATGAACTGAGGTCCCGAAAAATACAGACACATAAAGTGTAAATGACCGAATTGCCCTTAATGATACCCAGGGCCGATTAAACATAACAGATAGCCCAACTTAATTATGTCGGACACTCTGGACCCAATGGTGAGGTCCATTTTATGAACTGACGTGCCGAAAAAAATACGACACATGAAATTACCAAATTACCCCTGATACCGTACGAGACCTAAACAAAGTCCGATTGGGACGAAACTGATACCGGTAGGAGCCCAGACACTGGTGAGACTGTATACTTGATTAGATGACGAATCGGGGTCAGAATTACACAAAACGTAAAATGACCAAAATACCCCTGAGCACTGTAAGTGCAAAGTAGAGGTCGAATAAAGGTCAAACTGATCTGATAAATTATCATAGGGATAATTATGAACACTGAAGGGCTAAATAAGACTCTGAGACAGTCAACGCGTAAAACGAGAAATGACCGATGTGTCCCGACGATCTAAAGCAGATCCCAAATGAAGTCCAAGGGACTCACAAATTTATACATGAGATATATGGGACGTTCTGAGGACCATGATAGGGTCCGGGGCAAAAATGACAAAATTACCATTTTTGCCCCTAAGACTAAATAAGTACCCAACTGATACCGATTAAAGTCTAAAAGACTTAAAACTTCATATATACGATATATGGGATATTCTGAGGACCATAACAGGGTCCGGGATAAGAATGGCAAAATTACCATTTTGCCCCTATGGTTAAAATGAGAACCTAACTGATACCGATTGGAGTCCAAAGGACGTGGAACTTTGTACTTAAGATATAAAGACTATTCCGAAGACCACGACAGGGTCCGGGACAAGAATGGTAAAATTACCATTTTGCCCCTAAGGTTGAATGAGTGCCTGACTGATAACAATTAAAGTCTAAATGACTTAGGATATAATCCTAATAATTGCTAAGCCTAATTAAAGAATGAAATAGCCTCGGGTGAGACCCAATGGAAGGGCGATAGGCTACTAGGCTATCTTAGGTAATCCGATAGATACCTAAGATGACGAATGAGACTTGAATGGATGAGTTCTGATCTGTCTGTGATTGATGATTATTATTCAGGATATACATGGAGATGCCTGACGTACCTGGAGGTTATCGGATTATTTATGCAAGGAAATAAGCGTAAAGTTTGTGAGTAACTTCTGACACTGTTTTGATACTGTCCCTTGATTTACTGATCTGTTTTGAATGCAATTATTTACATGCAATTATTTAAATGCATGCCTTTTCGTACTATATCACTTATGACATGGTTTTAGTCCTTTTAAATAATTGACTATATTCCTGATCCCTGTGCTAGCATTCCGTACTGTTTTGCCCGTTTTGAACTGTTGAGATAAAATGGATATATTGAACCATTATTTCTGAAATGATTAAATAAACCATGTGATATAGGCAAAGAACAACATTTTGTTGTATCGTACAGCTTTGTATAGTATACTGTCTGAATGCTATATTGTTTAAATGTATGTACTTAATGTACGCCCTTTGTATCACATTCCACGTGATGTGCTTGTATCCTTCGAATTAGGAATTCCGTTCAGTTCGGTTATGTGTTGTCCGTTAATGATATGTCTGCCTCGATTAATATGTTCCGTCCAGTTTTGACATGTTCCGTCCGTTAATGATGTTAAGTCCGCCTTGATTGATATATAGTCCAATTCCGTTATGATCTGTCCGTTGATGATATGTCTTTGCTTTGACTAATGTTTTGTTCTGTTCGATTCTGTTATGTTCCGTTCATTGATAATGTGTCTGCCTTGATTGATATATGGTCCAGTTCCGTTGTGTATTGTCCGTTGATGATACGTCTGTTTTGATTGAAATATTGTTCAGTCCAGTTATGATTAGTTCCGACAGTGATGTGCCCCTGACTTGATTGTTATATTGTTTCTACCCAGTTCTGTTATGTTGTGTCCTGTTCATGATTGCTTGTGTCTTGATTAGTGTATTGTTTCCGTTTAGTTCCGTTATAATTTTATCCGTTCGCGATATGCCTTTGCTTAACTGATGTATTGTTACCGTTCGATTCCGTTATATTCTGTCCGTTAATGTTATGTCTGCCTCGATTGATATGTTCCGTCCGGTTCCAACATGTTCCTTCCGTTGATGATCTGTCTGTCTTGATTGATATATGGTCCAGTTCCGTTATGATTCGTTCCGTTAATGAAGAGTCTGTGTCTTGACCGATATATTAGCATTAGTTATTATTTTGACCGATTGGTTATGTCATGTTCCGATCCGTTTGTATCGTTGTCCGATTCTGTTTCATTGTACTAGACTGCTTATGAAATGGATTTATAAACATAGTTATTTTTGTAATGACTAAATTATCCATGTGCCTTGGAAGCACAAAACTGGTTTTGAAACCCATGATAGGGAATCTGTGTTACTTACTGGGCTTATTTAAGCTCACCCCATTATTCTGACATTTTTCAGGAATTACCTCCATTGGATTAGAAGGTACTATGACATGACGTGAATAGGCCAAGTGGCATCGCAAGTAAGGATCTGACGGCACTGAATTATAGAGACTGGTTTATTGTGGATTGAACCTGGTTATTCCGGTGAGTGGTATGTTATGACTGACTTGACTGATATATATACTAGATAGACATGGCTCATGGAACTAATGGTACTCTAGAGATATTAGATCTGCTCTGTTGTTATATGCTTGATTTTAGATATGCTCTGAGATTAGAATTGTTGACTGACTGGATTTAGTCTTGCTCTGTGATACATATTCTTATGATGGATAAGTGAGTTGCATTCCCGTGACACAAAGAAAAAGTTTTAAATTCCGCTGCATCTGACCCTACAGTTGGAGTGCAATTCGTCGGAAAGTTCAGAATTTGCCTTTGGTTGGTCGCGTCGCGACCGACTGGCAGTCACGTCCTCGACATCCGCGTAGGGTGGGGTTCGGGATGTGACAGAACAAATGTCTAAAAGAATTAAAAAAATACAAAGAGACTATCCTTAGGGTTTTTGGACCTTCTAGATTTGATTTCAAGGTCGGTTTTGTAAGACAATATCTCGATAAATGTGAAACTTGCACGATAAATTACATAAATGTCGTATGGGTTTAAAAGATAATCAATTGATTTAGAAACATTACGATAGGGCCTCCTTAGGGTTTTTGAGGCACATGAACACATTTTTTATATTTGTTTGGGCAAATGGGTATTTGATAGATACGTTAATGTGTAATTAGCCTTGGAGGACTTTAGGACTTGATGTGATACCTTAGTATTAAGGGTCGGGATTGTTCTAGGAGTGAGATTGTGAGTGTGTAAGGTATCCAATACGTGCTATGAAAGACACAAGTATTGTCTTCTTATAGTCGGGTGATGACGAGGAATAAGATCATATCCTGATTGGGTAGCATTGTATACTTTTCATTTGATTCATACAATATGACTGTCATTATTATTCAAATATCTTATCATTGATTGAGCCTTAAAATGTAATTATCATTATTGTTGTGATGCTTAACCTTTGTTTGTTATTATGGTGTAGTTGTTATTATTATGCTGATACTTCACTGTTATTTACATTCTGCCATGGATATATACACGGACACTATTATTTATATGATTCTTGTAGAGTGAACATTTTATATTGTACTTATTGACAATTATTGTGGATTCTGGTGTTGTACTACTATTTGTATTGTTGAGCATCCCATGTGTGGTTTGGACTTACAAGATAGTGGTATAATATGATATTGATAAGCACCCCATGTGTGGTGTCGATTTCATATGCTTTGGAGCTATGAACATGGACTTTGATTTGATAATAACAAAACTATGAATATGGATGGTTTAGAACGAAAATGGTATTGGGCTAGAAATTAGTCATGTTTTGTGTGTGCTCTTGAGCGTGGTGAGATTGTGCTTTACCCGGGGTTTGATTTATGATAGGGATGGTGTCTCCCATTAGTTTGTGAGTTGTAAACTCGTGCTGGTGGTCGTTTGTCTCCATCGGGTTAGTAGCTCGTAAAACACTCAAGCTTACTAGAGGGTCGCTAGGAGGATAATTATTGGGATTGAGAATATTGCGAGCATGAAATAAGTGGAATGAAACATTAAACCTAAATCCTTCTTGTTTATATATTAATAGAATTAAGGATGTTTTCCTTTGAATGATCACATGAAATACTCACCCGTGATTATTGTGATGATTGTGGCTGATTGCATAGTTATTGAATATATTATTTTTGTGGCTTTAAACATGAAATTGAGGTGCTTCGTGGGGTTTGTATACATGAACTCATGTCTTGTGTTTGATTATATATATACTGACTGCCCTTGTTATTATTGTCATACCACGAGGAGTGGTGCCACATTTTCTTGACTATTACATCCACACCTTTCATTTAGTAGATGATATTATTGTGTGCTTGAGATTGCATACTAGACATTAAGGATTGTCCCTTTTGGACTTGCATTAGTTTTTACACACTGCTTGCTTGTATATTTTGGAAAACCCTACTAGCGTTATAGCTTACCCCTGTTGTTCATGGGAATGGATAGGTATTGGCTTGATGGATGACAACTAATGGAGTAGTACAAGATGGTTAGAGATCATAGTGTTAGTAGATTTTACATTGTTGTACTTGTTCTTTATATTTATTAAGGGTGCTTGTACCCTTTATATCGTTGATGTATATGTTATGTAAATTGGACTATTAGAGTTAGCTCTAGATATTAACTTATCAAACATTATCTGTAAAGATCTGAAAAATTAGGATAAAGTTTTTGTTTTTGCCGGTAGGACACTATTCATACACTGTTTGCCTGGTAGGGCACTATACAGGAATCATTTAGACATAAGCCATGTTTAGAAACATAATTTGAGTATACCATAGAAGGAAAATATGCTTCGAATGTTAAAATACACATCTTGTGAGAATTTAAGCCTAATCAGAGATAGTTTAAAAAATGGACCAAAAAGGGCATCCCAAGTGGCTCGGGTGGACCTGGCTGCACCCGCCAATAAGAAAAAATAAATTTTTTAGAAAAATATCATTTAAAATAATTTTAAGAACTTTGGTTAAAGTAGAATATCGAATTGAGTCGTTTCGGGATGGGTTGTAGTGTAACAGGGTCCCACGGCTCATTAAGGGCAAAAGGGTCTTTTCACCCCTTGACCCCTTTACTATAAATATGACCTTTGAGAGATAAAATTATCAGAAATGGGTCTGAGAAAGAGCAGCAGGTCGTGCATGGAGAGAAAGGTGAGAAAACCTAAGTTTTTCAACTTTCTACCTTCTAAAACTCATCTCTAGCCTTGGGATTTACCAAGGCTTCCTTCTAGGAAGTTGTTCCCCACCTCAAGGGCTATATTCTTATCAATTGGTTCAGCTGTACAGAGAGCACAACTCCATAGGGTTGAGAAAAACCCTTCTAGGCATGATATTTTGCTAAGTAAAGAATAGGGTTAAGTTTAGGAGTGTTTTTATATATTGATTGTATGACTTACATGCTTACTTGTAGTTAGAAAACCACCTAGCATATAGTTGCTTTGAAAACTTAGGGTTAGTACTTTGTGTACTTATGTATTCTTTGGAAATTTGGTGAAATGATGAACATGTAACTTGAATATATGTATAATTCATTGCATTCTAGCTTATGTTCATGTAGAAAAAGTCTTATAGTTTGAAAGTTATGGTTGCTTAACGTATTGGTACTTTGGGTATTTGTGTAATTTTTGAGAATTTATTTAAGTTGTGAACATGTAACATGATTATATGTGTAATTGATTGGATTATATGCTAAGTTCATGTAAACAAAGTTTTGTGATTTAAAAATTATAGGTTGCTTTATGTATGATGCATTATTTAAGGCATACCCCATGTGTTTGATAAATGCCTCATTGAAATTGCATAAAAAAATCAAAGCATCTTGGCATACTTGAATCCTTGGAAACATGACGTGTGTTGAGCACTTCGGTGCTATGCATTATGAGGGTGTAGATCTTGTGGTGAAATACCCAAAATCTGGCCAATGACAGTACTCGCATGCTGACTGGGACGGACCATGAATCGAGGCATGGGTGGGCATAGAGTTGCATGTGTGTGTCATGCATATTGCCATTGCATTGCATTGATGAATTGGAAAGGCATATAGCTTATAAATGTACACTTTGCACATGCCACGCCTTAACTTTGTTCTTTATATTAACATTATGTCATACTGGGTCGTCGTGCTTACCCTATATGGGATTACATATTACAGATGAGACTTCTAACACATGAGACTTGATGAAGTATTGAAGCGTGGAGGGGGAAATGGACCTTGAAGAACATTTGGCCTAAGGGCTACATTTTGTATGTATGGGCATAAGCCAAAATAACTTGTGTTTAATTTGGAAAATGATGGATTATAGGCCTTGGGCCATTTTTGTGATTTAAGGGTTTAAACCCAAATGACAAATAGGATATTTTTGTTTAATATGTATCACATGTATATGTTGGGAATAATGTAAGAAAAAGGGCAATGGTAAGAATTATATGCAAGTATAATGTTGGTATATGAGGAGTTAGGAAAGTGGGGATTGAGCCTTGAACTTACTCAATAATGTATGTGTATGTTTAATTTTTATAAACTGATGGCCAAGTAAGGGTGGATTGTGCATATACTTGCATATAAAATGTTGTAAAATATTAGGTGGAAAATGCTTAGAAAATAAAGGAGACCATGTCAAAATTTTGAGAATTTAAAAGAGTTATTAGGTGTGTAAAATGCCCTTATATAAGTGAGAAAAGTGCCAAAAAGTGGGGGTTAAAAATGTTGAGGAAGTAGATTAAAAATTGGAAAAATCAACTTGCAGCACTTTAGAAAAAATTCAAAAAATGAAAAAGTTAGGTTGCAGCAAATACACTGTAGCTACAGGGAAAATAGCCCAACAGCCTACAACAGGCCAGCCCACACCCTCAAGCCTGTCGTGCACACCTACCGCGGGTGCCTGCGCGCCCAGCCCAACCTAACCCTGACACCCCCCTTGTCACCAACCCTTGGCCACTTGCCTTAGGCCATGTTTGGCCAACCCCTAGGCCATGTTAGCCAACTACCTTGAGCCATGTTTGGCCAATCCCTAAGTCATGTTTGGCCACCTTTTTGGGCCATGTTTGACCATCTTATTGGCCACGTTTAGCCACCTCCTTAGACAATCTTTGGTGGACTTTTTGACTTATTCTTGGCCTACGACCTAGGTATTTGGGGCCCATTTGGGCCATTGTTCTAGGGCATATTTAGAGACATTTTGAGCTATCTTGGAGACCATGCTTGAACATGACTTAGACTAATTTTGACTATTGGTTGGGGGAGATATTTGATTGGCATTTGAAACCCGTGTTGGGTAAGTTTAGTAGCAAATTTTCATTCTTAATATTGGGAAAACATGGGAAAATAAACGTGTAATAAACTAAATCCATTTAATGATCTTTTATTAATTTTTCTTAATTCATTTCACTCACTCCTCGGGTTTATGAAAATTCAGGGCGTGACATTGTCAATGGATATTTGGTATAGTTACATTGATAGCAGTTAATTCCATTAAATCCCATTACAGGACTTGAACAAGTATAATCATGGCAACGAACCGGGAACTAATTAAAGGAATCAACTCAATTAAAAAAAATGTCCCATATTTTATACACTTGACTAGAATGATTAGTCCTATTACCTTCCTTTCGGAGTTCTAATGACCCTTTAGTCCAACTTTTCGAGTTAGGGTTGCGACAGGAATAAAATAAGGAGCTTGTATTTCCTTTCTCATGTTCTTGACCCACCCATAACATTGGGCCTACTTGAATTCCCTGATGATGTTCTTTAGAGATCTTGAGGCAATTAACTTCTTTAAGGATACATCATAGAGGTCGTGGGGCTGTTGACTTCTTTAGTGATATCTCTTGGAGGTACTTAGGCAATTGACTCCTTTGGAAGTATTTATCTCTTGGCTTTGATCACCTCGGTGTGTTTTTTGATCACTTACATTATACATCTGCATACACATACTTGAACTCTCTCTATTTGATTGGAGTGGCTGGAGAGATACATAGTGATATACAACATTATGCTGTTCTATTGGTTTATATATGAGTGAGGTTTAAGTGATAATAGTTGTGTTGACAAATGATAGTAGAAATCCATCTCCAACTTTTCATGGTGGACAACTCACCTTTGACCACCTCAACTATTGACACCTCACATCCTCAAGATAATTCTGATTTTTAGTGGAGAATCATAGAACTTTCCACTTAGTCTATCCTTTCTATGCACACACACACACACACACATATATATATACATTTTTCCCATGTGTATATGTTGCTTATATACACTATGCTCATCTCATTCAGTATTCTATCATGTCATCATATGTGTCTTGCATTATCGTGCTTATGTGTCACAACATCATGTAGGTTCCTCTATATCACATTATCATCATTAGGATTAAATTAGGGACCTAGTCTTTAATTAAGTGCACTTGTGCACTAATTCACCCAAGATTACTCATATGTTAATAAATAATTAACACTAATTAGGGTTTGTCATCAAGAAATAATCTTTGTCATTAATCACATTTTTAAGAATGATTGTCATCAATTTAATGGCTAATTGCACACACATGTGCTATTGTCTTTAAATTCATATACTAATTTCATCAAGCAAAATACCCAATCATTAGGGAAAATCTTCAATAATTATAATCATTATTCATAATTACCCAATATAATTGGGTTGGGGTGTTATAATAGAATTGAATTTTAGAGGTATAAAAATCTTAAGTGTGTCCTTTTTGAAATTTAATTAACTTTACATTTACCTTATAAAAAGTGTATGGGCAATTTTTAATTTTACTAAATTATTTGGTACCAATTTCGAGTCTCAATTTACCCAAACAATCCTCAAATTTGTGTCTTGGATGCCTAAAAATTTTAGACACGCCCTTTTCAAATTTTAATTACTTATGTATTTATTTATTATAACTATAGGGGAATTTTCATCATTTTAATAAAATAGGTGGAACCACCCTTGGGTCCCTGTTTGTTCAAATGAATATCAAATTTGACCTTAGGACGTCCAAAAACCTTGGGAATTCCTCTTTCTAGAATATAAATGACCTTTATGTGGCTTACTTAAAACTTAGGGGTAAGAATAAAGAATACTTTTTAAATGTCCATGGGAAGAATAGTATTTTTCCTAAAATCCAGTGAAAAATTATAAATACTAGAAAGTTCAAAGATCATTCCATGAATATTCAAAACTTATGGGGGCTTAATTGAAATTTTTATAACATTATTGGGGTTAAGGGGTAATTTTAATATTTTTTTAAACCAATTCATAATTGAACCGGTTCTTGGTTGAATTGACCACTAACCAGGTCAAAATCGAGTAGACTAAGTTAACCCAACCCCTTTCATCCTTGTAATGAAACAACCTTGAAGCCCTTCTAAATTTAACCATACTTTGGACAAAGCCGAACCCGATTTCCTTGTATTGAGCCAACATGGTCTATTGCCTATTTAGAACCTTCTCCACAAAATTAATAAATTTAACTCATTTAATTTTAAGTAGACCAGTCTACTTTACTATTTTAAGTATAGCCTAATAGAAAAATTATAAATCCCAGGCCCTTATTAATTTTTCTTTTGGCCCATTTACTATTTTTAAAATCTTTGCTCGTCAACCTTTTTCTCCTTAAGTCGATATGATGTTGCCCCCTTTAAGATGATGAAGACAACTATTTATCTTCTCCACAATGTAGCGACTACTGTGTTGCATAACCCTGATGGTAGTTTTTTCTATTTTCTTACCTCGTTTCTTATCTCCATTTCTAAATTTCTAGCACTCTCATTAATCATATAATATGAATTTCGAAAGCTTATGTCACACAAAATATCTTCCCAAGTGCTTTAGATCTGAAATCTAGTTAGCTATTTCTTGAACATTTAAAGCACAAATTCATGAATAGATTATCAAGGTACATATAAACTATTAGGATGTGTGCTCTTTCATTCAACACATTTTTTTATTTAACAAATTTAATTTTTTATTATTATTATTATTATTATTATTATTATTATTATTATTATTATTATTATTATTATTATTATTATGTTTCATATTATCATAAATGTGAATATTGTTCTTTTATATCATAAGTTAGTCCTTTAAATGTCATTGAAAATAATTCATGTATATAAATGGGATTTATGTATAAGAGATATGAATATATGATTTAGTAGTTCTAGAATTTTTCATAGTCATTGGCAAGATTAGGCATCTTGTCTATCAGACTATAATACAAAACCTCTATGTGATAGGTTTATCTCAACCACTAAAGTAGTAGACTCTAAATTATTGTATTGATGTATTTGAAATATACTAGACAAAATTATTATAACAAACATGTCATACAAAGTTATCATCTTTATTGTTATTTTTATTGTCAGATCACACATTCTCAAGATAAAATCTACACTCTTTAAATTATAGAGAATGACATCACCTCTATATTACTTCAATTGATTAATCACTAAAATTCAGATCATATCTTCTCAATAAGTTATTTTTTGAGATGGTGACCAATTATAAGTGATTAATTAGTGTTGAATTATATTCTAAATAGTTAGGGATTTGTTTGACAGTATAAAAGTCTAATCCTAATTATTAATATCCGTGTAGAGAGACCTACTTCAAAAGTTTAGTAAATTTTGGTTTTATTGTATTTCACCAAATTAGAGTGAAATGATGATTATTTAGTGGAATTAATTAGTCATTAATTAATTAATAGTTAATTAGATAATTATTAACTAATTAGAGCTAATAATTTAGTTTGACAATTTAGTTCATGCTAGAAAAGAAAATGAACCCGTGAAAGCAATCACTATAAATTTCGCATGATGAGATCTATTAATAGAGAAATAATTTTTTTTTAATGTGTATTCACTAAAGCTTTAACAGAGAAACATGATAAATTTTGTTAGTCATATTACTTGATTGAGATGTGATAATCTTAGGTTGTATTTTGTTTCTAAAAAACAATTGGGTAACGGTTCAAATTTGGGTTGACCCGGCCCATTTATGACCCGACCCGTATTCAACCCAACCAATTCGGGTCAAACATGAGTTCAACCTGTTTACAACCTGCCCAAACTCGCCCAACCCATCCGTTTTGTCAGGCCTAAGTGATACAAATGTCTATTTTTGATGTAGTTAGTGTAAATTTGATTCACTCCTATGGTTTTTTCAAAAAGAAGAAAATATAATAAAGAAATCTTAATAAAATTGTTAAATAGTTTGATAATGACTTATTTCCTAACAGTTAAAAGGGTATCTCGGATAATGGGTAGGCAAGATATTCTTTTGCCTTCAATTATAGTGTTTTGTCTTATTCATAATCATACATACACTTATCTAACAATGGTAGCCTAAAGAATATCTATTTTAATATTCTAATGTATTTTTGCCTCGGCTCTCAATTTCCATAACCCTCTCTCTTCAAGATATATTCCTTCTAAATTTTGCCCTGGTCTTTCTTTCTCTCTATCTTTCCAAAGAATCCATGTAGGAATCCCGATATATCACATATCACAAATTTTTTTTGATTTCTCTGCTTTGAAAAAGTATCCTTTGAGCCCACTTTTGCTAATTTCAAAAAGTAGATATAGTCAGCCCCTCAACAATACTCATTTCTTTCTTTTGATAATCCACTTGAAAGTAAAAGTTTAAGTCTCTTTATTTTGTTCCTACTATCTGGTTTTGGTTCTCAGAGTGAGAGGCAATTCGTTGAAAAAATAAGGTCTTCGATCTTGGTGTTGAACAGTTGATCAGTTCCCTTTTAGATCAAACAGATAGAGGTATGCTTCTCCTTGTGTAACTTCTTTTGTTTGCTCCAACTATTTAAGTTGTTATTAGTTTGACAATTTAGTTAATGCTAGAAAAGAAAATGAACCTGTGAAAGCAATCACTATAAATTTCGCATGATTAGATCTATTAATAGAGAAATAATTTTTTTTAATGTGTATTCACATAAGCTTTAACAGAGAAACATGATGAATTTTGTTAGTCCTATTACTTGATTGATATGTGGCAATCTTAGGTAGTATTTTGTTTCTAAAAAAAGATTGGGTAGCGGGTCAAATTCACCAGTCCATTTATGACCAGACCCGTATTCAATCCGACCAATTCGTGTCAAACATAAGTTTAACCCATTTACAACCCCCCCAAACTCGCCCAACCCGTCCGTTTTGTCAGGCCTAAGTGATACAAATGTCTGCTTTTGACGTAGTTAGTGTAAATTTGATTCACCTCCCATGGTTTTATCAAAAAGAAGAAAATATAAGAAAGAAATCTTAATAAAATTGTTAAGTAGTTTGATAATGACTTATTTCCTAACAGTTAAAAGGGTATCTCAGATAATGGGTAGGCAAGATATTCTTTTGCCTTCAATTATAGTGTTTTGTCTTATTCATAAGCACACATACACTTCTCTAACAATGGTAGCCAAAAGAATATCTATTTTAATATTCTAATGTATTTTTGCCTTGGCTCTCTCTTTCTATAACCCTATCTCTTCAAGATATATTCCTTCCAAATTTTGCTCCGGTCTCTCTCTCTCTCTCTCTCATCTCTCTCTCTCTCTCTCCAAAAAATTCATATAGGAATCCCGATATATTACATATCACAAGAAATTTTCGATTTCTCCGCTTTGAAAAAGTATCATTTGAGCCCACTTTCATTAATTTCAAAAAGTAGATATAATTAGCCCCTCAACAATACTCATTTCTTTATTTTGATAATCCACTTGCAAGTAAAAATTTAAATCTCTTTCTTGTGTTCCCACTATCTTGTTTTGATTCTTAGAGTGAGAGGCAATTCGCTGCAAAACTAAGGATTCTGATCTTGGTGCTGAGCAGTTGATCAGTTCCTTTTTAGATCAAACAGATAGAGGTATGCTTCTCCTTTTGTAACTTCTTTTGTTTGCTCCACATTTCATCAGTAATGTAAAGATCTGAAAAATCAGGGTAAATTTTTCGTTTTGCCAGTAGTACACTATTCATGCATTATTTGCCGGTAGAGCACAACACATGTATTATTTAGATATAAATCATGTTTAGAGGCATATTTTAAGTATTCCATAGAATAGAAATATTCTTAGAATGTTAAAATACACCTCCTGTGAGAATTTGAGCCTAATCGGAGACATTTTCAAAAATAGACCATAAGGGCATCCCGGGTGGACCCGGCCATACCCGCCAACAAATGAAAATAAATTTCTTGAAAAAATATCATTAAAATAATTTTAAGAACTTTGGTTAAAGCAGAATGTCGAATTGAGGCATTTTGGGACGGGTTGTAATGTAAAAGGGTCCGAACTCATTAAGGGCAAAATGGTCTTTTTATCCCTTAGCCCCTTTAGTATAAATAGAGCACTTAGGCTAAAAAATATATAGAATTGGTCTGAGAAAGGAGCTGCAGCTGGTTCATGGAGAGAAAATGTGAGAAAAATCTAGGTTTTCCAACTTTCAAGCTTCCAAAACACATCTCTAGCCTTGGAATCTCACAAGACTTCCTTCTAGGAAGTTGTTCCCCACATCAAGGGATATGTTCTTACCAATTGGTTTGGCTGCACAATGAGCACCACTCCCTAGGATTGAGAAAATCCCTTTTAGGTGATATTTTGCTAAGTAAAGAATAGGGTTAAGTTTATGAGTGTTTTTATATGTTGATTGTATGACCTACATGTTTATTTGTTATTAGAGAACCACATAGCTTATAGTTACTTTGAAAACCTAGGGTTGGTACCTTACTGATCTAGGACTACATTTAGAGGTAAGTAAATTCACTTTCTCTTCCATGTGGTGTTTCCAAAGCCAAGTATATTCATTACTGCTGAACTTGTACTCTTGAACGTACCTGATGTTTATTGTTTTCCACAATGTGATATTATTTTATCTTGTGGACATTGATTGACTGCTATATCATTGTTATCATGTTGAATTGTGCCTTGAAAGGCCTACTGTTATGTTTTCACTGTATGTATGATATTCCACTTTTATACTCCTATGGAATCACTTATGATCATGATATGTTTATGAATGTCACGACCCAGGGAACCTGGCCTCTGTGGATTCCTGAATCGCGACCGCCACCCTTCGGCCCGGGGGTCGTCGGGTCAGGCTTCATGTGAGCAAGGGCGCTGAACGGCTATGCGATAGGGCTAGAACTGGCAAATTGCGGAAGCGTGAAAAACTTTTTCTTTTCGCACGCCCGCTCGGTACCATCGCTTCTTCTTCTTCTTCGGAGCGGTAAACAAATAATATACATTCAGAGCATACTAAAAATTTAAATTTATACATATTACATATCCGTTGCCTTTCGGGTTTAAGTACATATTAGTCCAGAATTTTCTACATCAAAATTTGACCAACTGCGTGTCCTAGTATTTCCAAAATTCCTAATCAAAATGGAGCTGCCAATCTCTTATCCCCAAATTGAGCAAGGCTCCCACCCATCAGTCATCACCTGAAAAATGTTAGGGAATGGAGTGAGCTTTAAAAAGCCCAGTTAGTAATTCCAGTACTTTGTCATGGGTTTCAACTGGTAGTGGGTTAGTTATAAGAGAAGGTTCATATAAACATACAATACCAATTGCACATATACTTCAGATACAAAAAACAGAGTTCTTCAAAAGGATAGCATGAAGCATATAAGGCATTCAAGCTAGGCACGTATTTCAATAATCGTAGAATACAAGGATCTTCAAATCACGTAGCATGATGCACTTTTAAAGCATTCAATAAAGCATTTAATATGCAACAGAATTTATAAACATGTGCAGAGTGGCTATTTGAAGACCAAGGAAATAATTTTAAATCCTTTCCACGAAAATAGGAGGATGCAATTTCTTTCTCTTCAAAACTTCAAAGGGTTATATAAAAACCCGTTTCAGATAATGGGGTTTTAAAACCTACTACCGTTTCTGAAAACCTTTTCATCTTTTCACTTTTTAACTCAAGGATCCGTTTTGAACCAGACCCTAATTTTACTTTTGAGAGATCTCATGCCTGGGGGATCAGATCCTGCTACTGGGCATTCTTCTGAATTGAGAACCCGAAGGGAGCTCAATAATTTGCGATGCTTATGCATCATTATCTTGCAAAAACGTGACTTCTTCATGACATGCTTTTTATGAGCATATAAAAACATGACTTCTTCATTGGATGCTTTTTAAAGAGTATCAAATTATGGCTTCTTCAAATAAATGCTTTTCATGAGCATTGAAAACATGATTTCTTCAAATATAAGCTTTTCATGAGTGTTTGAAATATGATTTTCAAATAGATGCTTCTCATGAGTATAAAAATATGGCTTCGATAAAAAGGGTGAGTTTTCATGAGTATTTAAAGCATGGACAGTTTAAGAGAGTTTCTTAAATACTTGGAGGACCATACTTGAAACAGGTAACACATGAGCTTCAAGAATTTAAATCACAATGGACAGGGATTTATTAAAGCATAGATGGAATAAAAGCATTTATTTTCAGAGGCATCTAATAAAATTTGACAATTACATGGACATGCAGAAAATAAACGTATCAACTGTCAGCAACGTCAAGAAGTGAATTTGCATGCCATGTTAGAATTTATAAACAAAACGATAGAACATTGAAATATAAAGCATATAAATACGAGAATTTAGAATTTAAAATATGGCAGCTATTTTCATAAAAACACTTCAGAATACTTGAACTTCAAATCACTTCAGAATCTATGGAGATTAAAACCTCCACTTCAAAGTACAGGATTACTCACCTTGATCTCTAGGTCAGCACTACTGGTGGCTTTTCCCTTTCCTTTGTAATTCCTAAAAATCAAATTCATCAAGACTTCAATTAATTCCTCATTTGCTTCAAGTTACTCCTAAATTGATGCTCTTCATTTAATTTCAGACCTGACGTATCCTAATTTCCTAGGATTGGTCTTACCAGTCTACTTGTGGTGGTTTAATAAATTTTTATTTTTTCACGTGACTTATTTCTCAGTACCTATTTTGGTATTTTAGATCTCACCGTTGGATTTAGAACGTCGAAGAAAGTCAATTTAGACCTTCTCAACTTTTTATTTGGCTTTGGGTACATCAGGGTCAATTTGGTAATTTACATGTCACATTTTTTGGTACTTTGTTTGCTAGTACGGACCCCCATCGTTGAGTCTGGAGTGCCCAATATAATTAAAATGGACTATCTTTTATTTTTATTAGGCCTTAGGTATCATGAGGGGCAATACAGTCATTTACCATTTACATGTTTTTATTTTTTGGGACTTAATTTCATTAATTGGACTCCACCATTGAGTCTGAAATGCCCGAAATAGTAGAAATACACTATTTATTTATTTTATTTGGACTTCGTTTGACTCATTTAGTGTCCAAAGGTAAAATAGTAATTTTACCTAACTAATAATATAATTAAATAAATTATTTTATTAGTTATTTATTTTTCTAGGAGTGTATTTGCATTAGTTTTTCAGAAGCTAGGCCAGAATAGAATTCTATAAAATTGTTGGGGGTTAAACCGCAAATAGTTAAAGTCTTGGTTTAATTCCTTTCAATTAAGCCCTTGGACCAGTGGGTTTAATAACTAAACCCTAGACCGGCTTAACTGACCTTCAAACTAATCGGTTTAACTAAGTCAGAGAACCAGAATACGATATCCCCTTTAATCCTCCTTATTCACAGTCTGGGCTATCCTCAAACCAATTTCAATTTTTTGTGGCCGTAACTAAACAGCCCCTTTATTGTTTTAAATTTAAAACCTTTGACCCAACGATGACGTTTCATTAATGCCGTGGCTATTTCGCAACTCGACATGTGTCTGAGTCGATACGTTCGGCCTAAGTTAGTTGGACGAGTCGACTCATCGTCTTCTTCATCACGTAGGGTATTGTAGCACTAGTTACAGAGAAATTTTTCTTTGCAATTTCGTGGAATTTCAGCCATCGATTCTCACTGTTTTCATTTCTAAATCATTACTGGAAGGTTTGTAAATGTTTTGGCATTCATTTCATGGCTTGAAACAAGCTCAAAAGCTTGATCCAAGCTTTGATGGGCGACTGAATAATCGGATCATGCACTTTCATTTTTCAACCAAATGTGATGATTCTTGGTTTGTTGTCACCGTAAAATTATAGGGATTGTTATCTCATTCCAAAAACAGGTTCTATCGGGTTTTTGTGAGGTTGGGTTTTAAAACCCAGACCTGTAACTCGCGGTTTGATGGTCTATTCTAGGTCTTTGGGGTCGCGGATTAGGGTCTTTGAGACGCTGGTGAAGTCTAGTCAAAGTCTCAATAGGCAAAACTTGGTTTAGTTTAAGTGTTTTCAGACCTATTTAATCCAAGGTCCTTTAATGGCGCTGGGTGTACGGCTTAGTGTTCCTTAAGTGGTTTTGAGTCCCTATTTCTTCTCCTCGTTCAGAATAACACCCTTAATGCCATGCATACACTTAAAATAACCTTAAACAGTTTGGACAGTGGAGGGCTTTAGAGGGAGAAATTTTTTGGGTTTAATGTGTAACACCCCAATTACTTAACTGGCATGTTTTGTGTATTGAAAACTGTTTTGGGAATGAAATGTCAGGTTTAGCTAATTTAATGTCTATTTGTAATAGTGATAAAACTCGAATTAGCTAATTATGGGAAACTCGAGAAAATAAAAACCGACATTGGACCATGGTCAATGAAAGATATTCTGAGTAGGAAGTGACAGAAAGAAACCGCACTGAAAAAGGAGTTACGGATTGAAAGTTAAGGCCAAAACAGTGAAACTGGAATTTCGCGACAACCAAACAGGGCCTTAACCAGAAAAATATGAGAAAATGGTCACTTGGGAGGCCAAGGGGAATTGAACCCTTGACCTACCAAGGTAAACAATTCTGTCCCAAAAAGTTACCAACTAGGCTGTTGGTTACTTTGTGCATATATACAGCAATATTTGTATATAACCTCAACTCTTGCCCAAGCCACCACCCAAACTGGCCAATGGCCTTGCATGCATTCCCTACATCATTGCCCTACATCTTCTCCATCAAGTCAATCAGCCACTAACCCCACTAAGTGCAGAGATACACTTATATATATGTGTGTAACCCTATATATATATATATATACATAACTTGCACCAAAGAATTCTCTCTTTAGAGAATTCTGAAATACCAAACAGTGAGAGTGTGTGAGTTCTGTTGAGTGTATGTAGGGTTGGCTGAGAGGGAGAGTATAGAGAGAGAGAGGAAAGGAAGCTTGTGCATGCATATGTGTTGTGAGAAATTTGGCCATTAGAGAGGAAAGGTGAAGGCTTGAGGATTGCAGTGCATGACTTGAGGGAGTCGAGGGATACTGTGAGAGGTCTGGGTCGAGCCATAACCGAGAAAGACAGCACTGTGAAGGTAAAGTTCCAAATTATCTTCAATTCTTATTTTGTAAATTTTGGAACTGTTTGATAGAAATAGACTGCATGCATGTTTTATTCTTGATCCTAGGAATTATTCTGAGTGTATTGCATGGCTTAGAGGTGTCGGATAAGTGCAGAAACCATGGAAATTGAGCTGACCTCCATTAAAGGACCTTGGAATACCAGGTCTGATTCGACCATAGCAGTTTAGGATTTTGAGTAGTGGGACTCAAAGTAGACCCCAAGAGGATCTCAAAAACGTACCTACGCAATCCTGGAACTCACCACAGCCCCTCGGATTTCAAATTTTACCTACGGGTTTAAAATCCAATCCGTTAAAACTCGAGACTAAACTAAAAAAATGAAGATAGGGTCTTGATCCTTATGGTTTGTAGGTCACGTAGCTTCAAACCACACACAAAATGGTTGAGAAATGAGGATGCTAGATCGTGTTACAGGTCACGGTTATCCTCTTGAAAACAGAACCTGTTAGAGTGATTCGATGCTTGAGATCGATGTTAAATGGTTGGTATAAAATACAGAAACCGAATGGAGTCGAAAACAGCAAGAAACCGTGTCCAAATCATCACGAAAATGGAAGTGAAAATCTGCAGAAATTAGGGCAACTCCGAGTCATTCGATGGGGAAGACAGAGTTGACTCGACCGAGTTGACCGAGTCAAGTCGAGTTGGCCCAGTCGACTAGGACACGTGTCTGTCCAAGAGATGGCCACCACATTAATTAAACTGCGTCATTTTGGAATACTGGTTTTTAAATTATTTTAGGGCTGACGTCATTATGACGTCAGCAGTGTGACCAACCGGTCAGAACCGGACTGAACCGGACCGGTTCAGTTGCAAAGAGACTGAACCCTTTGGTTCAGTTTTGAACTTTTAAATATTTACAAACTGACCCCCACTGTTTAATAGAATTACACTATGGCCCTCATTTTGAAAATCTTATGCAATTATACCCCTGAAAAATTAATTAAAATAATAAAATAATTATTTAATTATTTTATTAAAAGGGAATAATTACCATATTGCCCCTAGACCTTAAACAAGTCAAACGAAGTCCGAATTTAATAATTGAATAGTGTAATCTTACTATTTCGGGCATTCCGGACTCAATGGCTAAGTCCAATTTGTGAAACCAAGTCCCGAAAAATACAGACATGTAAAGGGTAAATGACCGTACTGCCCCTAATGACACATAGGGCCAAATTACACTGAAAGATAGTCCATTTTAACTATGTTGGACATTCCGGACTCAATGGTGAGGTCCGTGACTACAAATAGAGTACCAAAAAAATACGACATATGAAATTACCATAATACCCCTGACACTGTACAAGGCCCAAATGAAGTCCGATTAAAACGGAATTAATACCAGTAGTAGACCTGACACCTGTGAGATTGTATACATGATTAGATGACGAATCCGAGATAGAAATTATGTGACGGCAAAATGACCGAAATACCCCTGATATACCCGAACCCAGATTTAAAAGCCGAGAGAGTCTAAATTGACTTTCTTCGACCTTCCGAACTCAATGGTTAGGTCCATATTATGAAAATCAGAACCGATAAATGTGTGAAGATACTGAAACCCTAAGCCAAATGCTTAAGAGGTAAGACCTATGAACTAGCCACTATAAGTTAGTTCCATGAGACCCATCATAGGGTAGACTTACTCAGTCTAAGGTCATGAGTTGATAAATCTTTATCAATTGTTTTAGGCTTAAGGAGAAAAAGAGGAAGGCTCCGTTCATAGCTTCAAACTCAAATATTGAAGGTGAGTAACTTCTGACACTGTTTAGTTACTGTTCCTTGATCTGTTAAATTGTTTCGAATATCATATGTTTTAAATACAATTGTTTTAAATGCATGCTTTTATCACCGATGACATGGTTTTTAGTTTCTCAAATGATTAACTATACTTCTGATTGATATGCTAGCACCCTGAACCGTTTATCTGTTTTGATCTATTGAACTTGACTTGGATTTATTGAACTATTAATTCCAAACTGATTTAATTACCATGTGATTTAAGCAAAGATTGAATTCGAAACTCTTGCCTGGATATCTGTGTTACTCACTGGGCTTTTTAAAGCTCATTCCATTATTTTAATAATTTCAGGGATCTCAGATGGACAGGTTTAGCAGGTTCAGGACTTAGGGGGAAAATGTTGGAGACCCCCAGATAAAATGATAACCCATTTTTGTGAATCTATACCATTTTTGTACTTTTGTGTAACTGATCAGATTATGACTTTGTGGTGAAACTGTTTTGTAATCTTGATTAAGATAGGACTGACTATGATGTATCCTGAATGCTCTGCCAAGTATATATGTATGCATTCTCTTGTGAAAATTCCGCTGCTTAAGTTATATATGTCGAATGCATTATGCTTGGGATTTAGATCGGAATGGCCTGTGGTTAGGATTACCGTCGGGGTTTTGCTTTCAAAAAAAAAAAAAAAAAAACTGATAAAACCCTATGGGTGCCTAACTGGCCTTTGTCACGTGCCCAAAATCCGCACAGGGTGGGTCTGGGGGATGTGACATAATGGTTATGGTGTGTCCCAAGCTCCAAACTTCATGGTCTATTTTCTATTATTTTCCCCCCAACTCACAGTACGCATGCATGCATAAAAAGAAACTAAACAGCCTGTACATAAGCATAAATTTTTGAGAGAAAAGAAAATGGTGAGTTTGAAATTTTTACCCCAACAATGGTTTGCTTCCTACTCCTTCTCACTTGGTTTGGATTTGGGGTCTCTTGCAGGTCAGGCAGCCATGCAAACAACCTTTCTTCTCCCTTCTTCTTCTTCTTCCACTCCCTCTCTCTCTCTCTCTCTCTAATTCACTTTCTCTACTCTACTCTCTCTAGCCTCTCTCTCACTCTACATCAGATTTGTAAATCAAAATTCTGATTTTCTGGTCTTCAATTGCCCACACGTAATATAGATATATGATATCACTTGTTATTTTATTGTTTTCTTTTAAAAAGTAATTCTTTTGGTTGCATGCAAGGCCATTGGCCAATTTGGGAGGTGGAGGGATATTTTGATGTGTTTATATATATATATATATTTACTATACATTAGGACATAAAAAGTAGGCAGCCCAAGTGGCTATTTTTTGGGCTTTAAGACTTTGCCTATTTTGGGTCAAGGGTTCAAAACCCCTTGGCCTCACATTTTAGTCCCCTTTTTGCTATTTTCTCATTTGTGCCTTGCTTGGCTATTAATTTATTATTTTAACTTTTTGCATTATTTTCACTTTGTGATTTTAAATTTAATATTTACTCTTTCATGTTTTGATTTCATGAATCGTAGTTGTGTTTTATTTTCCTGGTAGTCGACCTTAGTTTCTAAGGTCTCGAAATTATTTTGAAATTATCATTCGTTTCTTGATTAAATCTTCTTTTAATTATTCCCTTTAAGGTCACTAATTAAAATTAGTGACTTAATTATTATTTAATCGGGTCGGGGTGTTACAATGAATACGGGATTTGTGCTCAGTCACAATATCCATTTCGATGCTTCTGTGACAATGATGGCCTACGGGTCAAGTCCATGAACGGACGTGAGGCACAAGATGTGAGTTTATGGAGGTATGTCGGGCCTCGAAATACAGAGGGATTGCCATATCCTCCTACAGATTATAAGCATATCTTATGGATTATTATGGTTATGTTATTGAATGATATTGTTTCCTACGATTGTCTTATACTGAGAGAACTTTCTTATTTACTTGATTGTGATCGATTTATTGTGGCAGTACACTTATGTTGATACATTGTTGTTGAGAGTTTCATGTTGATGTTATATCCATTACTCCTGATTGTATATTGTGACCCCATTGTTCATTGGCCATCATGACAACTGTTCTCATTAGGCTATCACAGCATCTTACTTCTTATGATTGGCTATCATATTCTTGTTCATGGATTCATATTCTTTTGATCATCAATACCAGTGTCGAAGATTTGTATTTACTTGCTGAGCTTTTGTAGCTCATTCCACCTTACTTACCACCTTTCAGGTAGCGACGCTGCAAGACCCTAGTAGGAGTCTGAGAGCATAGGAGGACATTTTGAGGAACTGTATTAGTTTATGTTTTAGTTCTCCCATGTATTCACCACCCACGGATGCTAGTTATGTTAGTTTTGTATTAACAGTTGTAAACCACATTATATATTGAAAAGACTTCCGCTAATTATTGTATTGAAAGATTTCCGCTGATTATTGTTTTAAATTTTTAGTACATTGCACAACACTATGATACAGGAATGAAAAAGTAGGGGCGACCTTAGGGTCGGCCTTGCGACACGAGATCTGCATAGGGTGGGTTTCGGGTCGTGACAACGTATGTAATACCCTGACCCAAATCGTAATCGAACGAGCCATGTAAACCGAACCGATGGGGCTTCATGTTATGACATTAAATAAAATGAACTAATTTGGCATCTCAATAGCTTTGACTGTACGAATGATGCTTGAGCGATACCGAGCAAGACATGAATGAATATTGAAATAAAAAATAAAATAAAATAATATAAAAATAAAAGAAAAATAAAAAAATAAAAATCATGATATATGTATATTGCCCATGTGCTAAAATAAAGTGTATATCTATGTAACCTACAAATCCTATTAATACAAGTAAATGAAGGGAGGAGGTTGCAAGAAAAAGGAAAAAAGAAGAAGAAGAAGATGAAACAGAAAAAAAAAAAGATTAGAGAGAAAGAGAAGAGGCTGTTGAAGGGGGAGGGGGTTACGGGTAAGAGAAAGAGAGGGAAAGAAAAAGAAGAAAAAAAAAAGGGGTCAATGTGGGGGTATGAACACCATGCGTTAGAAACAAGAAAGAAAAAAAAGTAAAAGCAAAGAAGAGAAAATAGTAGTGTGGTGCAAGAAATTGAAGGAAAGAAAAAAAAAAGAATAAGGAAGATACGGAGGCGCCAACAATCGGGAAAAAACACAAAAAAAGGGTAAGATATGATTTTCTATTTTTTTAAATTTAAGCATGGAATATAGATTTGTTGATAGGGTCTTTATGAGCATGGAATGAGGATCATTTTTTAAAAAAAAATGAAGGAAAACGGGTTAGAAACGAGAGAGAAATCAGCATGTGCAGGTTTTGGAAATTTAATTGGTTTGAGTGATTTTGAGCATGAAACTTTGTTTAAATCATGGGAAAATTATCCTCTTTGGTGCAGGAAATTTATAGGATCAAAATTGGATCAAAACGGTAAATAAAAAGGTGGGAAAATGGAAGGAAAAAGGGCTGGCCAAAAAACCGCACAGCTCTGGTGGAGCTATGATTTTCCCTGTTTTAGGGGAGATCCGGCACTCCAATCAGAAAATCGAGGGTAGATTTGAGTTGCTCGTGACCTGTAGGTATGAACCCCACTGAAAAACGCAAGAAAAGTCGTCGCCGGTGAGTCGCCGTTAACGAAAGAGGTGACCGACCAGGCGCTGGGAAACGCTGCTGCGCGGTTGGTTTTTGTTCCTTGATTTGGGCCAAACCGGGTCAGTTCCGACCCAACCCACCCATTTAAAGGGCTGCCCAACACTATTACTTTATGGGTCAAGTTTTGAATTTGAGTTTAGGGGTTATTTGGTTGTAAAGGAGAAGCTATCCATTGTTTGGCTTACAATTTACAATTGTACAAGAAATGGAAAAAAAAAAATTGTATGGGCAGTGACTTTAACTTGTGAACAAGGGGGAAAGGGTGAGAAGCTTGGACCACTGTGCCACTAAAACACATGTGGTCTGTTTGGGTTAAAATACTATATGTATTAGCTACACTTAATTAATTTAATAAAGTAGTTTAAATTAATTAAATTAGAATTAAATTTTGACGCGTAAATTAGTCGAATGAATAATGAAAACTTACTGTTTTGGACCTTCTAGATCTAATGGTGAGGTCCGTTTCAAGAGATGGAGTCCCCAAAAATAAAATACCCATAGAAACGTCAAAATGACCAAAATGCCCTTACGTCGAAGGTGAGTCAAACGAACTCCGATTGAGTTAAGTAAATAGTAGATTTTTATTATTTCAAACCTTTTGGACTCAATGGTGAAGTCCAAATTTTGAAAACAGAACCCAAAAAATAGAGACGCGTAAATGACCATTTTACCCTTGGGTAAATTAGATCAAATTAGAAGTCGTAAAGTATAAATAAATAAAATAGATATTTTTTCCAAAACTTTGTACTCGCGTATGTAACTGCTATTGTTATCCCACCATTGCTATTGTCCAATCTGGTGGTTACCTATTTACTGTTACCTCATTATTGTTATGTTGTATTGTGCTTTGAACGACTTATTGATTGACGTTTACTGCATGCCATTCATACCATATGCACTTCTTATAGAATCACGATAGAATCTTGATTTACAATTGAATGTCAGATTTGTACTCAGTCACAATATCCATCCGATTGCTTTTTGAGTTGGCAGGACCTACGGGTTGAGACTGTGAAAGGACAAATGGTGATAGGGGTGTTTTTATCCATTGACTGGACCTACGGGCCGATTGTCGGGACCTACGGGTCGAATCCGTGATCGGACACATGGTGATGGGGGTGTTCTTACCTAGGGAGTTATGAGGGTATTTTATGTGCATTGAATTGTTGACCGTTCACTCATTAATGGGACTTGGCTGTGACCGTTTTATTGTGGCAGTATTCATGTTGATTGTGATTATTGTGCTTTATCTATATCCATGCTACACTACTACTCACACTTGTTATTGGGCTTTACTGTTCATTGGCCTTGTAGCACTTTATTGTTAACTGCAATCGTTGTCATGACTGGCTATCATGTTACCTTGAATTCATGTTTTCCTATGTAATCCCTAACCTGTATTTAAGATAGGCTTTTACTTACTAAGCTTTGTTAGCTCATCCTATTCAATAAATTTTTCAGGTGAGAATGCTACAGAACCACAGTAAAAGGTCAGAAGCATAGGGAGGCAGTTGAGGAGCAAAATAGAATGATATAGTCTCTTCCATGTACTCACCACCTAAGAGTGGTTAATGTTTAGTCTATTGTCAGTTTTACTTTCAGTCTTGAACAATATTTGTAATAAGGCTTCCACACTTAAATGTTATGTTTACATTTTTTCCTGTTATCATTGATATAAAGAATGAAAAAAGTATGGGAGGCCATTAGGTCAGCCCCGCGACACGAGATCCGCATTGGGTGGGTTTCAGGTCGTGATAACTTGGTATCAGAGTAGAGTTTTAGGTTCTAGTGAGTCACGGGAGACAGGATTAGAGTACTAAGACTGTTGAGTCTAAGAAGTAAATGTAGCAGTAACACTATGATAGATTTCCATTGGGTTCTTACGTAAGTGCTAACCACAATGATTTAAATTGATTTTTACACCATATTAGACCTATAGACTGATTTTTATACTATGCTAGACTGTATATGAATGTTAAGTACTACGGTTAAACTCAATTCGATTCACTTAGGCTGGATAGACTATGTTGACTTGGTTAGACTGTGAATGATTAGACCCTTATGAGAATGCTAACCTTTCATCTTTTACAGCAAGATGGTTCGTAGCCGAAATACCACAACTGTGACAGACCGACTTGAGCACCTTGTGAATAGAGTCTTAAAGGCTCTACCCAAAGCCAAACCCTAGCGGTCAACTACTTATTCTGAAGAAGTGACACGAGTCATGAGGGTCACTGAACAGAAGGGACAAGGATTTGCCAAAGGAATGAAAACTTATAAGTTAGAGGACAATTAGGGCAAAGGGCAGAGACCCTTATCTTCCAAGCCCAAAGCCGGATCTCGAAACACAAGGCCTATTCAGAAAAGAGCCGACTACCAAAAGGACACACTTAAATGCCTCACCTTCCAAAAAGCCCACCGAGGGCAATGCTTTAAGAATACCAATGTCTGTTACTATTGCGGCCGTACTGGACACTTTGTGGGGAATTGTCCTTGGAATAAATCTATAACCACTACCACATCTACCCTATCAACCCCAGTGATACCAGGAGATGATCAGATTGTTGCGCCAACAAACACAGGTACCCTTTTAGTTACTTATGGCCTATGCATATACTATTGATAGCAGGCTTTACGCATTGATTAATATCTTCCGCATTATTGTTAGAGTTGAACTTAGAAACAGAACCACTTGATTTCATGTTAACTATTTCAATATCCTTGAGAGCTTTATTGTTAATACACGCAGACAGATACTGAGGAATATTATAGAGAAAGAAACGAGGTTTGGACGAGAGATAGTCGGAAGGGAATTGAATGGATAATTAAAGGAGGATTAAAAATATAAAAATTCTTGAGTAAGTCATAAGTAGACCCTGATAGAGTAGAGATGAGTAAAGTCTTGCAGACAGTTACTAAACGAGCTAGATTGTCAGAATTGATCTTATGAAATGTGATGATTTTGGAAAAAGGCTGACACATGATGAATGAATATTAGGAAAAAGTCTGAATCTTGTGATCTAAGATAAGGTGTGATCTGATTATAGTCAATAGCCCATCAGGTTAAAAATGATAAATGATCTTGAGTAACTATTAGAGATCAATGTGATCGAAATGATCGTAATGACTGAACTGGTAGCAAACCTTTTAGAGAACCATGAAATTTAGATGATATGTGATTTTGAGGCACTACGAGGAAATCATTATTCATTAAAGATATACATAGAGCATATGAAGTATAGAACGTAAGTATATAGTATTTTTAACCCATTAGATACCCTTAAAGAACTAAGAATCCGATGATTTAACAACGATCGCTTGATTAAATACTACAGTTAATGGCCTTTGGGACAGACTATGTTATGACCGACTTTGATGTTCTTGGATGATTGAGATGATCAAATGAATGGTGACTATTGGGAGAAAGTAGTATGCTTAAGGGCAAAGGTGAAGGATTCTAGGGAAGAATTGTACCAGTGTCGAGGTGGATGACTCTTAAGTCATTACACTGGAATTGATCAGTGAATTGGGGGAAACTAGCATTTGAACAAAGGGCAACAGTAAATGCTTTTGAAAAGATATAAGGTGACATAGAGTTGGGATTGTGAAATCTTGGAAAGTCGAGGGATTTAACAACAAGTCTATATAGGAGATGGTCTGAGGAAGACTTAAAGGATGGTAACGTGAGGTGTTGAGACTCTAGATGGACTGATGATATATCAGAATTAGGAGGATTCTTGAGTGAGTCATATAGGGTAAAGACAAATGAATTATTAGTAGATAGAGACTGATTAAATGAGACTATCAACTGAACATTTACGAAATGTGATGGTCCCAAAAGGAGATTGACACGTGATAAATGATCATTGGAAAAAATTCAATGGATCTTATTGACCTAGGTAACAATAGGACCTAATTGTGGGTTATACTTTATTGAGTTAGCTGAATCTATTTCAAAAGATAAATGATTGATGACGCTGAATGATTTTTGAGGATTTACATGACCTAGCAATTAAAGCGACGGAAATTAGGGCACAATATTTAGGAAACTGGTGAGGACAACGATTGTACTAAAGTAATACATAATTTTTTCAGCAACGAGAATAACTAAGATTGAGGTAGAAAGTAAGAATAACTACATTTGTGAAACTAAGGAAGTTGAGAAATTCCATGGTGGGAAAAACTTGACATAATCTTGATTAACTTTGACTGCCAAATGTAACGATAAAATGATGGGATGACTAATTGATGTGAACAACCCTGAAATATGATATGAAGTCACAGAATGTACAAAGTACTCCCTTTATGGTTGAATAAGTTCTTGACAAAACAAATTTGTAAACGTTGAATAGCGATTGGGGAGAAATAAAATGCAACATATGGTGAAAAACCAAACATAATGACGAGCATAAGACAATTGAACAACCTTTCTGAGCAAAGGTAAGTGAAACCAAAAGAATGGTTATAAACTAACAAGTCATAAGACTTTGATATTTGGACTGATCAAATGATGTGAAAAATCCAAGGTAAACCAAATATGATAACACCATTAAGGATGCTTTCAAAGTAGATTGTCACATAAAGAATCAGTGACTGGGGTAAAAGATGAACCTAAAGGAATAGATCCTTAGCCACAGATTTGACAACTGAAGAGATACGCATGGGGATGTTAATACTAAAATTTGGAGACAATGAGTTAAAAGTCTCGAGGAAGTGAAAAGGTCAAACCCTTGACTTTCAAATTCACTATTGAAATAAAACAAAAAGGAATACAAAAGAACTGTGTGAACCCTATATAAAGAAATCTTTTTGCCTCAGAATAGAGTATCTGAATACTAGAGATAAGTCCAAGAGACAGGTTACGAAGGAAATTATGATGATGCAACTGGCATGATGAGGTGACAGAGTTTCATAGATTATGAACATTTGAATTTTGGGGACAAAACTCAATTTAAGTGGGTAGAATATAATACCCTGACCCAAATCGTAACCGAGCAAGCTATGTAAATCGAATCGATAGGGCTTCATGTTATGACATTACATAAAATGAACGAATTTCACATCTCAATAGCTTTGATTGTATGAATGATGCCCGGGCGATACCGAGCAAGACATGAACGAATATTGAAATAAAAATAAAATAATATAAAATAAAATAAAATAAATAAAATAAAAATAATGATATATGTATATTGCCCATGTGCTGAAATAAAGTGTATATATATGTAACCTACAAATCCTATTAATACAAGTAAATCAAGGGAGGAGGTTACAAGGAAAAGAAAAAAAAGATGAAACAAAAATAAAAAGATTAGAGAGAAAGATAACAGGCACTGAAGGGGGGTTACGGGTAAGAAAGAAAGAGAGGGGAAGAAAAAGAAGGAAAAAAAAAAGGGGGGGTTAATGTGGGGTATGAACACCATGCGTTAGAAAAAAGAAAGAAAAAAAAGGAAAAACAAAGAAGAGAAAGCAGCATTGTGGCACAAGAAACAAAAGGAAAGAAAAAAAAAAAGAATAAGGAAGATACAAAGGCGCAAACAACTGGGAAAAAAATGTAGAAAAGGGGTAAGATCTGATTTTCTATTTTTTAAATTTAAGCATGAAATATAGATTTGATGATAGGGCCTTCATGAGCATGGAATGAGGATCATTTTTTTAAAAAATGAAGGAAAACGGGTTAGAAACGAGAGAGAAATCAGCATGTGTAGGTTTTGGAAATTTAATTGGTTTGAGTGATTTTGAGCATGAAACTTTGTTTAAATCATGGAAAAATTATCCTCCTAGGTGCAGGAAATTTATAGGATCAAAATTAGATCAAAACGTGAAGAAAAAGGTGGGAAAATGGAAGGAAAAGGGGCTGGCCAGAAAACTGCACAACTTCGGTGGAGCTACCGTTTTCCCTATTTTTGGGGGAGATCCGGCACTCCAATCGAAAAACCGAGGGTAGATTTGAGTTTCCCGTGACCTGTAGGTATGAACCCCACTAAAAAATGCAAGAAAATCCATCACTGGTGAGTCGCCGTTGACAAAAGAGGTGACCGGCCAAGCGCTGGGAAACGCTTCTGCACGACTGGTTTTTGTTCCTTGAATTGGGCCAAACCGGGTCGGGTTTGAACCAACCCACCCATTCAGAGGACTTCGCAACACTATTACTTTATGGGTAAAGTTTTAAATTTGAGTTTGGGGGCTGTTTGGTTGTAAAGGAAAAGTTATCCATTGTTTGGCTTACAATTTACAATTGTACAGGAAATGGAAAAAAAAAATTGTATGGGCAGTGAATTGAACCTATGACCAAGGGGGAAAGGGTGAGAAGCTTGGACCACTGTGTCACTAAGACACATGTGGTCTGTTTGGGCTCAAATACTATATGTATTAGCTACACTTAATTAATTTAATAAAGTAGTTTAAATTAATTAAATTGGAATGAAATTCTGACACGTAAATTAGTCGAATGAATAATGAAAACTTACAATTTTGGACCTTGTGGATCTAATGGTGAGGTCCGTTTCAAGAGACGGAGTCCTGAAAAATAAAATACTCGTAGAAATGCCAAAATGACCAAAATGCCCCTACGTCAAAAGTGAGTCAAACGGACTCCGATTGAGTTAAGTAAATAGTATATTTTTATTATTTCAAAGCCTTCTAGACTCAATGGTGAAGTCTAAATTATGAAAATAGAACCCAAAAAATAGAGACGCGTAAATGACCATTTTACCCTTGGGTAAATTAGATCAAATTTGAAGTCATAAAAGTATAAATAAATAAAAGAGAGATTTAGAGTAGCGAAGCATAAATTCGATAAATGACATTAAAGCTAAAATGTGTTTACTGATATACTGATATATAGGAGACTCGAAAGGCAAAGGGAAGGTCACAGACTATTAAGACACATTGATAAGGTAAGTGAATTTCTATCTCTTATACGTGGTTTTCTAAGCCACCTAGTTTCTATTATTGCCAAAACTTTATACTCATGTATGTAACCGCTATTGTTATCCCACCTTGCTATTGTCTCATCTGGTGGTTGCCTTTTGACTGTTACCTCATTATTGCTATGTTGTACTGCGCTTTGAATGACTTATTGATTGACGTTTACTGCATGCCATTCATACCATATGCACTTATTATAGAATCATGATAGAATCTTGATTTATAATTGAATGTCAGATTTGTGCTTAGTCACAATATCCATCCGATTGCTTTCTGAGTTGGCAGGACCTACGGATCGAGACTGTGAAGGGACAAATGGTGATAGGGGTGTTTTTATCCATTAACTGGACCTACGGGTCAAATCCGTGATCGGACACATAGTGATGGGAGTGTTCTTACCTAGGGAGTTATGAGGGTATTTTATGTGCATTGAAATGTTGACCGTTCACTCATTAATTGGACTGACTGTGACCAGTTTTATTGTGGTAGTACTCATGTTGATTGTAATTATTGTGCTTTATCCATATCCATGCTACACTACTACTCACACTTGTTATTGGGCTTTACTGTTCATTGGCCTTGTGGCACTTTACCATTAACTGTAATCATTGTCATGACTGGCTATCATGTTACCTTGAATTCATGTTTTCCTATGTAATCCCTAACCCGTATTTAAGATAGGCTTTTACTTACTATGCTTTGTCAGCTCATCCCATTCAATATATTTTTCAGGTGAGAATGCTACAAAATCATAGTAAGAGGTCAGGAGCGTAGAGAGACAATTGAAGAGCACAATAGAATGATATAGTCTCTCCCATGTACTTACCACCTAAGAGTGGTTAATTTTTAGTTTATTGTCAGTTTTACTTTCAGTCTTGAATAATATTTGTAATTAGGCTTCCACACTTAAATGTTATGTTTACGTTATTTACTGTTATCATTGATACAAAGAATAAAAAAAGTAGGGACGGCCATTGGGTCGGCCCCGTGACACAAGATCCGCATAGGGTGGGTTTCGGGTCGTGACAACATATTCAAACTCTCTTGGGGATAAGCATCCCAAGAGAGGCTGGGTATATGACCTATGGTTGAGCTTCCCGTTTACGATAAGGTACAACGCTACTTTGATTCATATATTCCGAGCTTGGTTTTTGTCTTCTGGAAGCTGTCCATCTTTCAGGTACAGGAGGATGGGTGTCCTCCAGTCTTGATTTTGTTCTGAAGAGTGTGTGGACTGAATTTCTTCGGTACTTGGCATAGCTTGGAAAGAAATACCCACTTTTGAATCCCCATCAGGTTTGTGCAAAATGGCTTTTAAAGGGTAAGATGTTGGGATCACAATAAAGTGTGCTTGAAAATAAGGCCTGAGCTTCCGAGCAGAGATTATTAGGGCAAATGCCAATTATTCTACCTTGGGATACCTCTTCTCTGTATCTAGGAGTGCTCTGCTGACATAGAATATCGGCTTTTGAGCCCCCCTCTCTTCTCGGACAAGTGCCGAGCTTACTGCGTTCTTTGACACTGTGAGATATACAAAAAGCTTCTCCCTTTGTAATGGTTTGGATAAGAGCTCAAGGGATGCCATATATTGCTTTAGCTCTTGGAAGGCCCTGTCGTAGTCAGAGGTCCATTCAAGGTCATTGTTTCCCCTCAGGGCTTTAAAGAACGAGAGGCAGCGATCGGTAGACCTGAAAATGAATCTATTCAGCAGCTGCAACCCAGCCGTTCAATGCTTGGATGTCCTTCTTCGACCTCGGTGACCCCAGCTCTGTCAATGCTCTAATCTGTGAGGGGTCCACCTCTATCCCCCTTTGTGAAATTAGGAAACCCTAGAATTTCCCCTTAGTGACCCCAAAGGTATACTTAGCAGGGTTCAACTTCATCTTGTGCTGCTTCAATATGTCGAAGGTTTGCCTTAAATGCTGGATATGTTCGTTCTTCTTCTAGCTCTTGACCAACATATTGTCTATGTAAACCTTCATCATGTTACCTATCAGGGGCCTGAACATTCTATTTACCAACCGCTGTTACGTGGCACCGGTATTCTTCAGTCCAAACGACATCACCCTGTAAAAGTAGAGATCTCGTTCAGAGATGAAGGATGTTTATCCTGGTCTGGGTGGTACATCTAGATCTGGTTGTATCCGGAATACGCATCCATAAAACTCATTAGCTCGTGGCCTACAATCGTGTCAACCAGCTGGTCGATTCTTAGGAGAGAAAGCTATCCTTATGGCATGCTTTGCTGAGATTGGTATAATCGACATAGACTCGCCATTTGCCATTCTTTTTTTTGAAAAGGATGGTGTTGGCAAAACATTCTGGGTAGAACACTTCCCTAATCATTTTGGCATCCAACAGCCTTTGAACTTCATCGTTAATGATTTTGTGTTGCTCAGGAGCGAAGGTTCTTCTCCTCTGTCTCACCGGAGGATGGTTCGGATTGATCATCAGCTTATGGGAAATGAGAGCGGGATCTATTCCCTCCATATCCTTAGTTTCCCATGCAAAAACTAATAGATTATCCTTCAAGAACTCAATGATCTCCTCCCGTTCAGATTGAGACAAGTCTGCACCTAGTTGTAAGTAACGCCCACCTCCTTCAAAACTTACCAATACCTTAACGGGCTCCTGTGTCGGTGCTCCCAAACTCTCTCTCCCTCTAGGGCTTAGTGGCTCATCAATCTTGGAAGGGCATTCCACATTCAAATGAAATTTAGAAGGCGTAGGACGTCGGTCTTCCCGAGGCATCTGTAATTGCTATTTCGTCGCCTTTTCTTTTAATGCCACGGCGTGGCATTCCCGAGCCATCGGCTGGCAGCCTCTGATGGTGCAGACCTTATCGTTCTGGACATATTTCAGACACTGATGGAGAGTTGAAGTGACCGCCTTCATATGGTGGAGCCGTGGCCTTTCGATGATGATGTTGTAGGGAGATCTAGAGTCAACGACCATATACTCCAAGATTAGCATCTTCTGAACGTCCCCTTCTCTTACTGTGGTTAGTAGATCTATCCTGCCCATCGGTGAGCTTAGGCTTCCATCGAATCCTGCCATTACAGCGGTGGTGGCCTTTAGGTCGTCATTGTTGAGCTTCATGTGTCAGAATGGTTCATAAAACAACACATTGGTTGAACTCCCTATGTCCACCAACACCCTCATAATTTCAAAATTTGTAACTTTGAGAGAGATAACGAGGGCATCACTATGGGGGCAATGCACCCCAACAAGGTCCAACTCAGAAAACTGGATATGTGGCAAGGGCTTCAACCTCTTCTCAACTGTGGAGATCTGGAGGATATTTGGTTCTGCCTTTGCCTCCTGAATGTAGCGTTTCCTTGCTCGATTGAACATCCCAACTAACGAGCTGTCTGCATAGAGGACGAAAATGACTTGATTATTCTAGGGTGGTTGCTCGTTTCGAGCCTCCCCTTGTTCGGGCCTCTGATCTTGTCTTTTCTATTGTGGCCTATCATTTCAAGGATTTTGCCTTCCATCTCATTGGACAAATTCCCTCAAACGTCCCTGTCGGATCAGTTGTTCAATCTCTTGTTTGAGGATCATGCATTCCTCGGTAGAGTGTCCGTGATCTCTATGGAAGTTGCAGTACTTGCTTTGATCTCTGGCATCCAGTTTGCTCTGTAAAGGCTTCAGCCACCTCAAGCCTTCTCGTGTTCCGACCTGTTGGAGGATGTGGGTGAGGGATGCGTTCAAAGGTGTGAATGCCTCAAATTTTTTGAAATTAGGATTATTTTAGGTTCGGGGTGCCGCCCTCTTGTCTGAGCTCCTTCACCTTTTAGCGGTGCTGTTGGGATCTCGTTTCTGGGTATTATCATCCTTCTGAGCTTGCTCTTTGGCTTTTTGGAAGGACGTCCTCGTATCTTTCAAACTTATATACTTTTGTGCCCGCTCCATGAGCGATACCATGTCTGCAAGAAGATTCTTTGTTAAGGAATCATGGAATCACCCGGGCCCTAGTCCTGCGTGGAGGGCTGCTACTAAGAAGCTCGGACTATAGTCCGTAACTTCCGTGAGCTCGGATTTGAATCGAGCGATGTACTCCCAAAGTGACTCCCTCTTTTACTGCTTTATCGACAAGAGAAACTCGGGGCCCTTTTTGAGTCTTCTGCTGGTTAGAAACCGATCAAGGAACTATCTGCTGAGCTCATAAAAATTTGGGATTGACTCTTGTGGGAGACTGTGGAACCACCTTAGAGCGGTGTCTTTGAGACTTGTTACGAAGGTACGGCACAAGAAGGCGTCGGTAGCCCTATGTAGGGCCATCATGTGTTGATAATGTGAGAGATGGTCCCCATGGTCTTCCGACCCGTCATACGGGGTGAACTTGGGGACAATGAATTTCTGTGGGCGTTCTTCTGCCATTACGGTTGAGGTGAATGGAGTGGTGAACCTTCCGAAAAGCTTCGTCATCTCATCCTGTCTGGGATAGAGGTTGTCCCTCTTGGTGAGGGCTGTTTGTCCAACTGAATCCGCTACCTCCTCCGCCTTCAGAGGTACTCTAGATGGGGCTGGCTGATGCCGTCCTGGCATGACAGTGTTGGGTCCCCTGCACAAAGGGCGCTCTTGCCTAGTGATAGTATGATGTTGTTGCCCCCGGAGTGGAAGAGCCGACATCTACGACGACTGGAGATCTGGTAGCACCGCGTGAGCCCCTGAATTCGCAGGGCTCAAGATCCTTGTCCTACTATAGTGATGGACAGCAGGACGGGGATTTGGCATTCCTCCCTCAGGGACGCGCGATGGCTGGGGTCACCTCCGGCATGAACGGAGCCTTGGGGATACGACAGACGTGCATTGGGATCCCCCTCATCATAAAGTTCGTAATCTCCATTCGGGATAGTAAGGACTTGAAACCTTTTGTTAGGCATGCCTCATGGAGGATGTGCGTGGCGGCTTTAAAGGTTTTGAGTTAGAGAGGTCAGAGTTTGGCATATGGCAAGGAGTTGCTCTTACATTAGATCAGATTGTTGTCGAATCTGATCAAGCTGTTGTTGTACATGATTGGGGGTTTCCCCCTCTTCATTCTCGATCGAAGGTTGTTTTTGGGAAACTAGCCTTGGACGAAGATTTGGAGCCATAATGAAAAGGGTGCTTTTGAGATAACGAAATTAGCAAGAACGATTGTCGTTCCCACAGACGAAACCAAGCTGATGCTGCATTTTTCTGATTCGTCAAGGCTTAGTTCTTCATCGGTATGAAACCTGAACAGAAAGGGAGTTAGAGGGCCGCCGGGATGGCTCTGGCAGTAGCCACTCCGATGATCAAGTTAGTATAGAGTAAAAAAAATGATAAGAGATAATTCATTGTGTTCTGATGTGTACCTTCAATGTGATAATTATAGGATGGCTGTCTTCCAAAGTGGGTAGGATTTAGTGCCATGAAATCAAGGGTTTACTGTTGTCCGAAGGTGGCAGTCTCATTATTGCCACCTACGCCACTGTTCCACACTACTACCTGCTCTACTGTTCCACGTTACTACCTATTCCATTGTTCCAGGTTACTACCTGCTCCACTGCTCCACATTGCTACCTGCTTCATCGTTCCGAGGTCAGTAGGCTAAGGTGATGACGACAACAAGGTTGGTTGGCCAAGACGATGACAACGACGAGGTTGGTACCATCGAGAACTAGTACTTTTCGAGCCTACCGGTCCGACGTCAGATCAGTATATCTAATTACTTCATGACCTGCACACAGCAAAGCTAAACACGTGTCAAGTTCATATTAGTCCGTATACTTTTGGCGTATCAGTAAGTTTTTTTTTTCTTCTATAAATATACGTTTGAGTGATGATTGAATAACCAAATTAACCTATCTCTCTCTCTAACACACACACACGCACACAGCACACCAGGTATTATTGGGAATTGACATTGTTGATGGTTCCCTCAAATCTTTCGAGAAATGCTTTTGTATTTCAGATTCAGTCATCCATTTTTGTTTCCCTACTAAATTTCTTTGACACAAACAAATAAAAGGCCCGTTTGAATTGATAGCCTCGTTTAATTGTAAACTTATCTAAATTTGGACTAATCTTTAATCCTCTAATCGCATTCGTTCTAATTTTATTAGAATATTTTAATCAAATAGAATTTGGTCTTTCAAAAATTTTAATATTGTATTTTCTATCTCTAATTTTATTAGAATATTTAAATAAAATAAGATTTGTCATTTTCAAATTTTTTAGTATATTTATATGAACTCTCCTAAATTTTAATATCTTCAATTTGACTTCTCCTAACTAAAATTTCTAGATCTGTCATTGAATATATATTTCTTGACACGACTCGAATACGATATGATAACAAAAATAGACACTCCTACCTTAATCGTTTGACCATCCGTTCATGTTTATTACCATGACTAGATTAATC
This sequence comes from Nyssa sinensis, assembly GCA_008638375.1. NCBI lineage: Eukaryota > Viridiplantae > Streptophyta > Magnoliopsida > Cornales > Nyssaceae > Nyssa > Nyssa sinensis. The sequence goes on from CM018031.1 coordinate 36,009,151, forward strand.
TAAGAAACTGGGGGAATTCACAATCCTTATTCTCACACGGTCAATTTCATGTTTCAATAATAAAATTCATGACTTTGAAGGTAATTTTTGAGAGGGATACCATTTTTCTAAATAGTAATATTCAAGATAGATAATGGTGGGTAGATTATATGAATTAATGAATTCATTCAAATTCAAGGCACATCCAAACAGCCCTGTTGTCATAGCAGATTTTTCTGATATAACTTAACTAGATGCCATTAAAGTAAATGAGTTTTCAAAAGTGAAAATGGCAATTTTTCTAGGAGATTATTGCAGCTCTTTGACACCTGTGATATGTGGTGGTGCGATACACGAGGACGCTCACTGCCTTGCCCAAAATAAAAGTCAACTGGCCTGGCGGTTGACCTGACCACCACATACTGGAAATTCCTGTGAAGTGGTCTGCCATTCTTACAGAAGTTAAGCACATAAAACTGATTCACAGCCGTACCCATGAAAAAATATATATTGCAAATTCAAAACTAAGAATATACATATCGATATTGTAACTTGCTTAGAAAAATGATAGTTATTAATATCAATTCTTGAAAATTTTGAATGAAATTCCTTAAAATATTAATAGACATGCTAATACATCATATTATATATATATATATATATATATATATATATAACAAATAAAACATATATTTGATAAGTATATGATGTGAAACTACCAAGACCGCAGAACCATATCTTATTTAGAGTAAAATGAGTAAAATGATTCAGTGAGTGAAACAGAACAAGCATGTCCATGCATTACATCTTCATCTTTTCAATTCGATCCTTTGAAATACCCATCCGTACCCAAAAAAACAGTAAATAACAGTATGAAGACTGAGGAGAAAACCAGAAAGTGGAAAGTTAACCCGAGACTGGACCCCCTAGAATTCTGAGTGCAAGAATGGATGAAAGCCAATTAGTAACTGAGATGGTGGGAAGCTACAAATGCATATAGAAACTAAAAGCAGCCACTGAAAAACAAAGAGTAGTTAGTCTTGAAGCCTAACTATACAAGTCGTCTTCGTCAGCCCCACCAGCAGAAGTTGAAAACTGGTCAGATACAGAAGCCCCAGTTCCAGCCCCTGAAAAACGGAATTCAGTACCGAACCCCCGAGACTGCTGCAAGGTCTGAGCAAATGTCTGATACTTGCGTATGTCAACATCACTAACACTTCTACGTGCATACTTCATGGACTCCTCAAAATGGGCAGCCTTAATCTCCGCCACTTCTTCGTCCATAGACTCAGGATTCTCACTTCTCCTTCTCTCCCTCTCTATATCCTGCAGTAAGGCAAGTTCCATTCAATATTTTTAGCAAACTGAAACATAATATGACTTCAAACAGAAATCAATACTCACCCTGTATCATTCAAAAGAAGGAACGTTATGATCACATATGGGAGATCTATTAGGCGAAAATATTGCAAACAACTTCAATAATTGCAATGCACAATAGATCAAAGGTTGACTGGAGCTGCCTAAGGGCAACCTGGATTTGGCTTGGCTTCTACGACTTTAAAGTTTAAACCTAAAACAGGAGGGTCCAAAGTACCAACCTGAAAACCAACCCACCAAAAACAAATCAGAACCCCAATGCAATTCCAACCCAAACTTTTGGGACAACAGGCCCAGTCTGAGTTTATAATTTTGGACTTCCAGCTTTGATGGCTAAAAAGTACAGATACGAACATAAAACACGGATATGATACGACACGGAGATACAAACATGTTATTTCTCAAAAAAATAAGACATGGATACGTTAAAGGCACGTTGAATATATATAATTTTTTATATTTTTATATGACCATATAATAAAGACCTAATATTATTTCAATTAAAATTAGCATAAAAACACACAAATTTAAAAAATATTATTAAAATATTAAAATAACAAAGTCATTAAATAAAAATTAAAGAACTTCTTCATTTAATTATCAACATCCATGATTCAAGTGCCCGGACACGTGTTCGAAAAGTGTCCAAGAGTGTCGGTATCCAACACGGACACGTAAGTCAAAATAAAATTTATTTGCTTCATAGTCTGATGGTATATTGGTTAGTTTTGGTGCAGATTACAAGAAAACTTGAAGAGCTTGAGTTTCGCATTGACAACAAACCCTGCCCAACTTAAAGTTGGATGTGTTATTGTTAATGTGATCATGCAAAAAAAAGACCAATGACTACAAGAAGACAGTAATTTAGCTCAACTTAAATGCAATCCGAGGACAAGAGGTAGGCCTAGAAAACTGCAATGTATGTGTCACGACCGCCACCCTTCGGCCTGGAGGCCTTAGGGCAAGGCTCACATAAGCAACAGTATCAGATGGCGGTGTGGTCCTAGTTTGTGGAAGCGTAAAAAACTTTTTTCTTTTCTTTTCTTATTTAAAACTTTTGCACATCCGTCTGGTACTGCCGCTCTTTATAGTGGTACACATGATAATACATTCAGAGCATAAATAAAAATTCTAAGGTTTTATACATATTACATATTCGAATGCCTCTAGGGCTTAAGTACATATTGTCCAAAGTCTATTACATCATAATCCATCCAACTACAGATTCTAACTACTTCCAAAAGTCCATAATCCTATGCAGCCATTTGTCATTATCCCAAAATGGAGCACGGCTCCCACTCATCGTTAGTACCTGAAAAATGTTAGGGAATGGGATGAGCTTCGAGAAGCCCAATGAGTAATTCCTGCATTTGTCATGGGTTTTCAATTGGCAGAGGTTTCGTACATGAGAGGTTCATAAAATATTCACTTCCAATTGCTCGTACATTTTGAACATAGAGTACATGCATTCTTCATAAAGATAGCTTTGAAATATTTAAAGTATTCAAGCTAAACATACATTTCTTTAAATAGAATATATGCACTTCAAAAACATATAAACATGCATAATAAAAATGGGGGTAAAAACTTGCTTCCATTTTCAAAAGCGTTACTTCAAAACATATAAACATGCATAGTGAAAATGGGGGTAAAGCCTGCTTCCATTTTCAAAAGCGTTACTTCAAAACATATAAACATACATAGTGAAAATGGGGATAAAACCTCCTTCCATTTTCAAAAGCGTTTGTCATCTTTTCTCTTTGATTAGGTGGAATCTGTTTCGAACCAGACTCCCGTTTTTCGTATATGTGGAGATATCTTATTGCCTAGGGAATTAGATCCTGCTACCTGAAATTTCACATGATAGGTCAATTGAGTTCCAAAGAAACCCAAAATCCTGACTATGTGGCCTTTGACAGGTCAATTGAGTTCCGAACAAAACCCAAAATCCTGCCTGTGTGCTTATGCACTGTTATCTTGAAAAACACTAATCACATGGCTGCTTCACATAGATACTTTTCATGAGTATTTAAAACATGTAGCATATAACTTTTGCAATAGGACTTCAAATACTTGGAACAATCAAATTCAAAATATTTAAAGAAATTGGTATTTTGCTCAGACATGCCAAATATTTCGAAGAAAGGAACTATATATAAAAACATTTAATGAGCATGTCATAACAGAATATTTTAAAACAGGAATCGTATAAAGACTGAATTTGATATTTAAACATTATTCAAATCCGTGGAATTAAATATCCACTTCAAATGTAAGGTTACTCACCTTATACGTCTGGGTTGGTGCTACTGAGATACCTTCCCCTTACCTTTCCCTTTTCCTTTTCTCAACCTAAAATAGTTTAGGAGAATCACATAAACCTCATATACAGTCAAATCAACTTATGGTTTTAAATCTATCCTTAGGCTGTATAGGCCTAACTAAAAAAATCAGCCTAATTATAATTGTACCACGTACTTTAAAGGTAAATAATTATTACCTCTGAAGCCATTCCCTCAAGGTTTCAGTGTTTTCGTGTTCCTTAATCTTCGCTTCAGCAAGTTGTGCCTTTGTTGGGGTTTTGTATATGAACGGTCTAACTGAAACGATTTCAGTTGATTTGGCAATCGTTATTTTTCTAGCAATCACTTTTTGTTGCCATAATAAGTCTGCCATAAACTCTTGTTGTTTCTTATCGGTTGCCCTTTGAGCCTTGGTCATGATCGTAAATTCTTCCTGTTTCCTATCCATTATCGTCCACTTTTATTTTCGCCTAAAACACAATTTAGCGTGTTAGGGAAGTAAATTTTAAATTTTTAAAATTATATTTTTCTAGTAGCTCCATTAAATTTAAATTAAATTTAATTACTTCACATGTCTACGTGTCGAGTCTTTCTGTATTTCATCTCAACATACGTGCCTTAGTTTTGTACTTCGACAGTGTTTTAGTTTATGGCCACTTAACTGATGTTATTCATCAAATTTTATGTCTTTTTATTTTAGACATCTCTTTTGGTTGAATAGACTCTACCATTAAGTCCGGAGCGTTGAAGAAAGTCAATTTAGGCTTTCGTGGAAGTCCATTTGGGTTTGGTAGCAGTAGGGGCATTTTGGTCATTTTATATTTCTAGCGTGTCTTATTTTTTTGGGGTCCCGTCTCATGAAACAGACCCCACCATTGGATCCGGAATGCCCAAAATAGTCAAAATATACTATTTATTTATTTTATTTGGACTTCATTTGACTTATTTATGGCGTAAGGGCATTTTCGAAATGTTTTTCATTTAAATATTATTAATTTAATATTTAATTTATATTGGTTGGGCCTCAGTTGAATTTTTCATAGGTTCTGGGGTCAAAATAGAATTTTTCAAACTTCCAGTCTGAACCAGTGGGTTCAGTTTCATTTTAAGTGAACCGGTCCGGTTTTCTTTGAACCAACCGGTTTGGCCGGTTTAACACGTGATGCTGACGTCATGATGACATCAGCCCTAATGTTTTAAAAATTTATAACTAACGTGAAATGCCATCGTTCCAATAATGCGGTGGCCCTACTCTCGTCCCAACACGTGTCCGAGTCAACTCGGGTGACTCGATTCAAGACAGCGAGTCAACTCGTCGTCTTTTTCACCAAATTTCAGCATTGTTGCCCTAATTTTCTGGGTTTCCTTCCTTCCATTTTCGTGCGTTTTGGCTCAATGAAATCCCACTATTTTTAATCTAAATCATTCCTGAGACAGTAAGGATCATTTTGGCATTCGTTTTAGAGCTTGAATCGAGCTCATCTGTTCGGTGTGAAGGTTTATCCATCAACCTGCAACTCCTGATTTCATGGTCGTTTCTTAAGCTTTTCGATCGCGGTCACACGTTTTTTGGAGTGCTTATAGGGTCTAGTTAAGGTCTCCATATACCAAATATAGTTTGTTTGCCATTGGTTCAGAACTTCTATAAGCAAGGTCCTCCAATGGCTGTTTGGTGTACGGTCGAGGGTTTTTGATGTTTTCACAACTTAATTTCATGCTCGATCACATGTTAGACATATATTTAACATCATATGCATGTATAACAACTCAAACAGTTCATAACTAAGTAAAATTCTAGAGAGAGAAAAAAGAAAATTTTCATGAGTTCACACCTGCTGGTTGTGATTTTTTTGACCCTCTTCACAAAACTCTCTCCCTCTCTCTCTCTCTGTAACTGAATTCTCGTGTGGGTGTGTATACAATATGTATATATGTATATAGGTGCATATACTTGATCATTGCCATTTCTGATTTGCCCCAACCACTAGCTTAACTTGTGGCAGCATCTTTAATGAGTGCTGCCATTCCATTGTTTTGGGGCAGGCCACATCTTGGCCGTGTGTGTGTTTGTTTTGTTTTGTGTATATATATGTATATATATACATGTATACATATAATATTATACCAACACACTTGGAGAACCACACACACTATTACACCTTGGATATTTGCATTTTTTTTTTTTTAACTATTTATAGATATATTTAATTATGTTTATACACATCCATGCATCTACTTACACATCTACATACTTGGCCATGTATACACCTTTCATGTGTGTATGTGTATGTCATCAGATTTTTTATTAGTTATATCTAATAATTAATTTCTTATATTTAATTAATTAATTATGTTAAATGAATTAATTTTTCTCTTAAGAGTAAAAATCTTTACACTAATTTTTTATAACCTCGTAATGCTTGCCATATGACCCGATATCTTTGTGTCGAGGTATTACAGTATGAGAAAAGACAAAATAACCTATGAATTGACAGAATATATGACACTAGATAGAGTTGAGTGGTGAAAAAGAATTCCTATAGTTGAATTAAATAATCAGGATTTGAGCAAGTAGATGCGCATGACCATGCAGATGAATATGTCGATGCACGAGTCCACAAAGCGATGCACAATTTCATAAAATTCTCAAAAATGAAAATGAAAAGTGATGCTGCACCTTTTGGCCCACGTATGCTCCAAGCTCGGCTCCTTGTGAAATACTCAAAAAGAAGATCAGAGGACCACCGGGTTGGCTCTGGCAATAGCCGCTCCGATGCTTAAGTCAATAAACTGAATTGAAAGACTATAATGAAAGCCAAATAATGAGCATGAAAGTAAAGCGTACCTCTAGGGCTTGATTTATAGGCCGTGGCCTTCCTAAGTTTATTAGGATTCGGAGCCATGAAAATAGGGATTTGATCATTGGAGATAGCAGTTACCTTGTAGGATATTGTATCAAAATAGAGATAACCATATGTGACAGTTTCCTTGTAAGAGACTGTTTCCTTATTCTCTGCTCGGCGTATATTAAGGCGGTGATGAGGTCTGATTATCGATGTGTTGTACTGAAGGCTTGTGTTCAGACTCGTAAGCTTTGCAGAAAAGTAGAACTGCTCTGAAGATATGTGCTCGGCCTTTGTGGGTCTGCTCCAACTGACCGAACCTGAGCTAAATGGTCGAGCATGAACTGAATGGCTGAGCATGAGCTGAACGGCCGAGCATGAGCTGAATGGCCGAGTATGAGCCGAATGGCCGAGCTCGTAGTTACACGTGTTAAGTGGTGATTGGTTTGTCATATTGTGGTATATCAGTTACTCCCCCCCCCCAAGCCTTAGTTTGAGCTCGTGGCGTAACTAAGGTTTATGAGTCCCCGAAAAGTCATGCGTTCTGCCATCTCGTTTTTTGAGACGACTGTTGGTACGTTATTTATTACGCAGTCGATTTTTGGGCTTCTAAAGCCATCATTGCTTTGCCACCGTCGCGACGGTTTGCCTTTGTGGACATTATTTTCTAAATGTATATAAAAGAGGAAAGGAGCTTTGTACGATTCTTTTACTACTTTTTCGTGTTTGGAAGAGATAATACATTCTGCCATTGTTGAACCATCAAGCTAGACTGTGAGGAGTACTGTTCGTCCGAAGCTTTTCCTCTATCCAGGTTCGGTCTTGGTCTCTTCGTTCATTTTCTCACTATCTTTCTTCTTCTTTTTTGGTTATTTTGAAATGTCGACCTCCACTGCATCCTCTGGTGTTGGCGATGGTTCAGGGAGTCTTTCAGAGGCTTATACTTTGTCACAAATCCTTGTTAGGGGTAGTAGTTCCTTGGGGACTGGGTCAGAAGAGACCCGTTCTGGTCCTAAGGTCAGGATTGTAGATGCCCTTTCTGAGTCTAGAGATAGAGAGGGTGAGGTCTCTGATCGATCTTCTCGAGGGGAAGAGAGAAAGAGTATTATAGCCTTTTCCTGGTTGGATAATATAAGAAAGAAATTTGATTTTCCTTCAAATATTGCCCTTAGGGCCCCTAACGACATAGATTGTCCTTGGGATGTTAGGGAAGGTGCCATGAGCGCTCATCTGAAGGTAACGACCGCTTTGTCTTCCTTGGCATTTTTTATTTTTTCCTCATTTACCTGATTAGGTTTCTTTCTGTTTTGTAGACCTCGCACAATTTGGCTGCCATGATGGAGGCCGCGGTGGATCTTCAGGCCGTGGAGAGGCTAGATGACGAGCTGGATAAGGTTCAGCTTCAGCTCGGCACAGCTCAATCCCAAGCTACCACGGCCGAGGACGAGCTTAAGGAAGTGAGGAATTCCCTCTCCATCATGGAGTCCGAGAGGGATTCCATTAAGTCTGAGAGGGACTCTTTTTGATCTGAGCAGGAATCCCTCCTCCAAGAGCTGGACAAGTTGAAGGAGGAGAACTGTGCTCTTCAAGCCTCTGTTGCTTTGAAGGTTGATGAGGCCAAGGCCGAGACCGAGGCCAGGCTAAAGATCGAGCTGGAGAAGATGGGTGACAGAATTATGCAGCTCGGTTATGATAACTTCAAATCCAAGCTCCTTGCCAAATTCCCAGATATCGACCTGTCGGGAATTGATGATGATGATGAGGATGATGATGGTGATGAGGATGACGGGTCTGCCAGCCCTTTAGTTTAGGAAAGGAAATTTTTTGTAGTTCTGCCTTTCCTTTTTGTAACCGAACACCCATATTAATGATAATATCTTCTTTTCAAAGCTTTTGCCTTCTTTTTTCTTTGAACATTTGCAAACTTTGTGGTTTGATCGAGTATTGTCTGAAGTACCAATGTTCTGTAGTGTGCAAATGGGTTTCGGCCCTTAAAACTTGCCATTTAACATAAGTAAACCTGCTCGGGGTCCAAAACATCATTCTTTGGTCGACCACTGATGATGGGCTGACTTCCGAACTTCATGACTTGCAATGACTTTGAACCGAAGTGTAATAATAAGCAACTGAGTTAGTCTCTTGACATCGGAGGGGTTTCGAATCATGGACTTGCTTTGAATAATAAGGAAGGTAGTTAATATAGTAACTAACCAACCAGAGCTTTAATCACCGAACAAAAAGATTTGTAGAGATCATTCATTTTGACCACTCAGAGCTAAACCTGAGCTTGACTGCCGAACAGAAAAACTTGTATTTAAACTGAGAAAGGTTATTGATAGTTAATACCTTTTTCAAGAGCTTATTGGTAAGAAGTTGAGTAGTTAAAATCATGCTTCTTGGTAACCTTAATAATATGGACCAGATATGAGGTTCGGTGTATTTAGATGGACCAGACACGAGGTCTGTACATTAAGATGGACCAGACACGAGGTCTGTACATTAAGATGGACTAGACGTAAGGTCTGTACATTAAGATGGACCAGACACAAGGTCTGTACATTTAGATGGACCAAACATGAGGTCTGTACATTAAGATGGACCAGACATAAGGTCTGTATATTAAGATGGACTAGACATAAGGTTTGTACATTAAAATGGACCAAACATAAGGTTTGTACATTAAGATGGACCAAACATAAGGTCTGTACATTAAGATGAGAACACTTCATGGAATATTTGAAATGAAAAAACTTCTTTATTGATAATACTTCCGTAAGTGTTCCATATTCCAAGTTCTGGAAACAGGTTTCCCGTCCATGTTCTCTAACCAATAAGTAGTCGGTCTCACTTTTTGGTGATTCTATAAGGGCCCTCCCAGTTGGGTGACAACTTCCCCATGGTGGGATCCTTGATGTTCTAGAACACCCTTCTTAAGACGAGGTCTCCAACTTGGAAGCTGGCAGGCTTAAGGCCAAGTTTTGAGCGGCTAACCATCCTGTGCTGATATGCTTCCATTCTGACCACGGCTTGCTCTCTTCTCTCTTCGAGCAAGTCCAAGTTTTCTGCGAGCTGTTGGTCATTGGTCTCCTCGTTGAAAGCTTCAGTCCTTAGCGTAGGCATGCCGATCTCAACAGGGATCACTGCTTCAGTGCCGTAGGCGAGTGAGAAGGGAGTTTCTGATGTCGGAGTTCTCCTAGTTGTTCTGTAGGCCCAGAGTGCTCTAGGGAGTTCTTCAACGCACTTTCCCTTAGCTCATTCTAGCCTCTTCTTGACAGCATCTAGGATTGTTCGGTTAGTGACCTCTGCTTGCCCATTAGCCTGAGGATGATCAGGTGAGGAGAAGTGTTGATTGATATTCAGGTCTTGGCAGAACTTTTTGAATGTTTTACCAACAAATTGAGTGTCGTTGTCTGAGACGATCACGCGAGGTATGCCGAACCTGCAGACTATATTTTTTCAAGTGAAACTTTTGACTTCCTTCTCTGTAATGCGTGTTAGTGGCTCTGCTTCGGCCTATTTTGAGAAGTAGTCGATAGCGACCAATAGGTATCTCCTGTTCGGCGTGGCTTTAGGCAACGGGCCTATGATGTACATTCCCCATTGTGCAAAGGGCCATGGGCTTGTGATAGGGATGAGTTCATGACGAGGCTGATGCTAGTAGGGGGCGAATCTTTGGCATTTGTCACACTTTCGAGCATACTCTTTTGCTTCCCTTAGCATTCCGGGCCAGTAGTAGCCTTGTGTTAGGGCTCGGTGTGCTATGGTTCTGCCTCCGTTATGATTTCTGCATATTCCTTCATAAATTTCTACCAAAACGTACTGAGATTCTTCTGGAGCCAAGCATTTTAACAATGGTTGAGAATAAGACCTTCGGTAGAGCCTTCCGTTCATGATAAGGTACCGAGCTGCTCTGATGCGAATTCTTTTTGCTTTATTCTTGTCCTCTAGGAGGAGCCCTTCTTCTAAGTACAAGAGTATATGAGTCATCCAGTTCTGAGGCTGTTCTGTAATTTGGGCGACCTGGACTTCTTCAATGCTAGGCCTTGGCTGGTGGGAGAATTTTATTATTGAGTCTGTTTCTAACTTCATATGGGATGCCATGTTCGCCAAGGCATCAGCTTTGCTGTTCTGACCCCTTTCTACTTTTTGGATCGAGAATGCTCCAAAGGTGTGCTTCAACAAGTTGACCAGTTCTGAATACCGAAGCATCCTTTCATCCTTGACAGCATACACTCCTTGAACTTGGTTGACCACTAATTGGGAGTCAGAGAATACTTCGTGGCTTTGAACCTCGCATTCTTGTGCTAGCTTCATCCACAGGATAAGGGCCTCATACTTTGCTTCGTTGTTGGAGGCTCTGAACCCTAGGCTAATTGCCCTTTCGGTTATGAGCCCGTCAGGGGACTGCAGTACCAGTTCAACACCAGCACCCCGGTCGCTAGACGACCCGTCAGTATATAACTGCCAAGCCCCCAAATTTTCACAAAGTTGTGCTCTGTTCAGTAGTGCTGGGGTGAATTCGACAACGAAGTCTGCCAAGGCCTGCCCTTTGATTGAGATCCGTGTAACATAGGATATATTGAACTCCCCTAGTTCCACTGACCATTTGACTAATCGTCCTGATACCTCTAGCTTCCTCAGTACTGACTTTAAGGGATAAGCAGTTGGAATTTCTATGGGATGAGCTTGAAAGTAAGGTCTGAGCTTCCGTGCAGATACTATAAATGTAAGGGCCAGTTTCTCAATCTCGGGGTACCTCTTCTCTGTGTCTAACAGTGCTCTGCTGACGTAAAAGATAGGCCTCTGCACGCTCCTGTCCTGCCTGACTAGTACAGAACTGACAGCGTTCTCAGAGACTGCAAGGTAGAGAAGTAGCTTTTCCCCTTCGATTGGCTTTGACAAGAGCTCAGGTGAGGCTAAGTACATCTTCAGTTCCTGAAAGGATTTTTCATACTCATCAGTCCATTGTAGAGATTTGTTACCTTTCAGAGCTTTGAAGAATGGTAGACAACGATCAGTGAATTTAGAAATAAATCTGCTCAGAGCTGCTATTCTACCATTCAGAGCCTGAATGTCTTTCTTGGTCCTTGGAGACTCTAGTCCGATCAGGGCCCCAATGTGGGTGGGGTCCGGTTCTATACCTCTCTGAGAGACTATGTACCCCAAGAATTTTTCCTTTGTTACACCAAAGGTGCATTTCGAGGGATTGAGCTTCATCTTGTACTGCCTGAGGATATCAAACGTTTGAGCCAGGTGCTGGAGATGACTGCTCTTCCGCAGGCTTTTGACCAGCATATCATCAATGCAAACCTCCATAGTACTACCGTTTAAGGGGCTGAACATCTTATTAACCAGACGCTGGTATGTGGCCCTAGCATTTTTTAGTCCGAACGACATCACTCTATAGCAATAAAGACCTCGTTCGGTTACGAATGATGTTTTCTCCTGATCAGGAGGATGCATCTGTACTTGATTATATCCGGAATAGGTATCCATGAAGCTCATAAGCTCGTATCCTGCAGTAGCATCGACTAACTGATCTATCCTCGAAAGAGGAAAGCTATCTTTGGGGCATGCCTTGTTGAGGTTTGTATAGTCGACGCAGACTCTCCACTTGCCATTCTTCTTTTTTACCAGAACAGTGTTGGCCAGCCAGTCAGGATAGAATACCTCTCGTATCATGTTGGCATCGAGCAGCCTTTGGACTTCATCGTTGATGACCTGATGCCGTTCTGGAGCGAGTGGCCTTCTCTTCTGTCTTACTGGTGGATGGTCTGGATCCACCATTAGTTTGTGTGTGATGAGGTCGGGATCTATTCCTTCCATATCCCTTGTTTCCCAGGTAAACACGGAGAGGTTTTTCTTTAAGAATTTGATCAACTCATCTTGCTCGGTAACTGTCAAGTCGGGGCCTATTTGCAGGTAACGCCCTTGGTCTTTCGGGCTGACCAAGACTTTAATAGGTTCCCCTATGGGCTTGGCCCTGCTGTCCTTTCCTCTAGGACTTAGTGGCTCGTCAATCCTGAAGGGACAGTCTTCTGTCTCATGATAGCAGGAGTGGATTGGATCCCCGCACTCACAGGCATGCAGTAATTGCTATTTGGGGGCCTTGGCTTTGAGCGCAAGAGCATGGCATTCTTGGGAGGTCGGTTGGCATCCTCTGATAGAGTGGACAATCTGATTGTGGACATACTTCAAGTATTGGTGGAGGGTTGATGTGACTGCCCCTATCTTATGTAGCTAGGGCCTCCTAATTATGACATTGTAGGGAGATTTGGCCTTTAGGACCATGTATTCAGTTACTGTGGTCTTCTGTCCGTCCCCTTCTCCTGCAGTGGTGGCCAGATCGATCCTTCCCAATAGAGTGTTGAGGTTCCCATCCAAACCTGCCATGATTATACCAGTGAGCTTAATGTCACTAGGGTTGAGCTTCATCTGCTTGAAGGGGTCATAGAATAGAACGTTAGTCGAGCTCTCAGTGTCCACAAGGACTCTTCGGATCTCAAAGTTGGCGATCTTGAGGGAGATGACCACGGCGTCACTGTGAGGACAATGTACCCCTGTAAGGTCTTGATCCATAAACTGGATTTTTGGTACAGGCTTTAACCTTTTCTCCACGTTAGAAACCTGTATGATGTTGGGAGTGGACCTGGCCTCCCGAGCATAACGCTTCCTCAATCTGTTAGAAGTCCCAGTTGTAGGGGAATTTGCGTGTAGGACAAAGATCACTTGGTCGTTCTGCCGTGGGGGCTCGTTTCGTCATTCCCTTTGTTCCTGCCTCTAGTCGAGCTTCCTCTGTTGGGGTCGCTCATCACGGGGGTTCTGCCCTCCGTCCTAGTTGATGAACTCCTGTAGACGTCCTCTCCTAATTAGCTGCTCAATCTCATGTTTGAGAGCCTTACAGGTGTTAGTTGTGTGCCCGCGGTCTTTGTGAAAATCACAATACTTGGTCTGATCTCGGTAGCTGGGGTCACCTTTCAAAGGCTCTGGCCATCTCAGGTTCTCTCGAGATCTTACTTGCTTTAATATGTTGTATGGAGAGGTATTCGGAGGAGTAAAGTTATTGAACTTTCTTAGCCCAAAATTATAGGAAGTTCTGGGTACCCTCTCTTTTCTCTAAGCTTTTGGCTCTCTTCCTAGCCGAGCTAGGGTCCTTCCTTTAGTCGTCCTTCCTCTGACCGTCTTTCTTCTGGTCATCTTTCTGAGCTTGTTCCTTGATCTTTTTAGAAGTGTCTTTGGCCTCCTCCAAGTTAATGTATTTCCTTGCTCAGTCCATGAGTGCTGCCATATCCATAGGGGGATTTTTGGTCAAGGAGTCCCTGAAGCCTCCTTGTGCAAGACCAGAGGCCAAAGCAGTTACAAGGAAACTGGGGCTGCAATCTGTAACCTCAGTGAGTTCGACGGCGAAACGCGCGATATACCCCCTGAGTGACTCTTCCCTTGTTTGCTTTATGTTCAACAAGAATTCGGGACCCTTCTTTAACCTCCTACTGGTCATGAGTCTGTCCAGGAATCTTCTGCCAAGCTCATAGAAACTAGTAACTGAGTTTGGCGGGAGGTGGTGGAACCACTTCAAAGCAGTGCCGTTGAGGCTGGTCACGAATGTTCGGCATAAAAAGGCGTCAGAAGTGCCATGTAGAGCCATTGTGTGCTGGTAGTGGGAGAGGTGGTCCCCTGGATCCCCTGTCCCATCATAAGGGGTAAATTTTGGGACAACGAATTTCTTGGGTCTCTCCTCAGCCATGATAGCATTAGTGAATGGGGTGGCAAACCTGCCGAGCAACCTGGCCAATTCGTCTTGTTCTTGGGGGTTTTAAGCACCCCTCATAACAATGGTGTGGTCCATTGATTCAGCAACTTCCTCAGCTCTTATTGATCCCCTTGGCAAGATAGGCTGCTGCGAGTCAGGCCTAGCAGCTTCAGGGCCTACATGGGTAGGATGATCTTGGCTTATTACTGGGTTGTTCTGATTTTCCTGGGCTAGTGGTGCAGGAGCCACTTGAGGTTGAGACTCTTGTCGTGTAGGGTTTACTCCCGAAGCCCCAAGAATTGGAACCCTAGTGCTGTTTCGGTAATGGACTTCTGGGATAAAAGCTAGTACCCCTCTGCCGGCGGCTGCTGATGGCTGGGGGTCTCCACGAATGTGGACAATAGTAGGAGGTTGCATCTCCTGAGTGTTTGTGTTGACGGGTGGATTCTGAGGATTAGCTTCATGATTCTAGGTAAACATTGCCAGAGTTCTAGACATGGTCAGAAGTTGTTCTTGCAACAACTGATTTTGTCGCCTGGTTTCGGCAAGCTCTTGTTGTATTAGATCATTCACTTGTCCTCTTTCTCGTCTGGTAGGCGGTTGAGGTTGAGGGTTCTGAGGATTTTGAGTATTCTTCCTAGGTCAGAGATTGGGAGCCATAACCCTTTGATAAAAGGAGAATGGGCTTTGAATCAGTAGAGCACTTGGTGATTGTCGTTTCCCACAGACGGCGTCAAACTGATGCTGCACTTTTTGGCCCACGTATGCTCCAAGCTCGGCTACCTGTGAAATACTCAAAAAGAAGATCAAAGGACCACCGAGTTGGCTCCGGCGGTAGCCGCTCCGATTCTTAAGTCAATAAATTGAATTGAAAGACTGTAATGAAAGCCAAATAATGAGCATGAAAGTAAAGCGTACCTCTAGGGCTTGATTTATAGGCAGTGGCCTTCCTAAGTTGTTAGGATTTGGAGTCATAAAAATAGAGATTTGATCATCGGAGATAGTAGTTACCGTGTAGGATATTGTATCAAAATAGAGATAACCATATGTGGCAGTTTCCTCGTAAGAGACTGTTTCCTTATTCTTTGCTCGACGTATATTAAGGCGGTGATGACGTCTGATTATCAATGTGTTGTATTGAAGGCTTGTGTTCAGACTCGTAAGCTTTGCAAAAAAGTAGACCTGCTCTGAAGATATGTGCTCGGCCTTTGTAGGTCTACTCCGACTGACTGAACCTGAGCTAAATGGCCGAGCACGAGCCGAATGGCCGAGCTCGTAGTTACACGTGTTAAGTGGTGATTGGTTTGTCACATTGTGGTATATCAAAAAGATAATCAAGCAAAAGATTCAGAAGCATTCTTTCTCAATGTTCTCTCTTATAGCAGGTTTGCAAGCTCGCTGACATATCTCTGTTATATCAGCCCCACTAAAGCCCTGAGTATATTTGGCAAGGGCACTCAAATCAACATCTTTGGAGATAGGTGATTTTCTTTGGTAAGCCTTGAAAATCTGATAACGCGAGCTTTCATCTGGCAAAGGTATAAAATTAATTGATCAAGACGACCCGGACGCAGAAGTGCTGGGTCAATTATGTCGGGTCTGTTGGCGGCCCCAATTATAAAAACAGTCTTCTTTGCAGACATGCCATCCATTTCAGTCAGAAGTTGGTTCAGAATCCGATCAGCAGCACCACCTGCATCCCCAACACTGCTTCCCCTCTGCAGCAATGACAGGTAATATTTGCAAGCTGTGATTTAAGATTCTATTTTGTTTTTTTTATTTTTATTTTATTTTGGTATGTAGGAAACACACACGGCCACTTATCCCAATTGAAACTTGAACCTCAACCTCCCATTTGAAACTGAAAGGCCGGGCCAAGGAGATACCACTCAAGCTAACTTTTGGTGAAAAGCAGTGATCAAGAAAATAAAGCAGTGGAAACACTGCAATGCCAGGTTTCAATTGGTGAGACATTCACGCAATAATGAGTTCTAAATTTTTAACCCATTTTGAAAATTTTCAACTACCCAATATTAAGAATAATTTTACTTATTACACACACATGAAGAGCAATTTCAACCTTCCTATTTTAGTTCAAAATTTTAAATTACCACCCTGAACCGTCGTGGAAATGAAGAAACAACCTGAGTAGCAATGGAGTCAAGCTCATCAAAGAAGAGGACACATGGTGCAGATTGTCTAGCCTTGTCAAAAATTTCTCAAACATTGGCTTCACTTTCACGGAACCACATGGTGAGCAGTTCAGGTCCTTTAACACTAATAAAGTTGGCTAGACATTCATTTGCAATTGCCTTGGCCAGTCGCGTTTTCCCACATCCGGGGGGACCATAGAAAAGAACCCCCTTGGAAGGTGACATACCAAATTTCTCTAACTTTTCTGGATACTCCGCAGGATATTGAACAGTACAATAAAAGGAAAAAAAAAAAAAAGCAAATACAGAAACAAACTAAATAAACCACCAGAGGAAGAACAATATAGCTTAAACCCAGTTCAGTTATTTTCATTACCTCCTGAAGCTCCCACTTAACATTCTCAAGGCCTCCAATGTCCTCCCAGCTGACGTTGGGCACTTCAACAACCTGCTCATCAATCAAAGGAAAAGTAATAAATTTATGATTACAAAGAGAGATGTGTATCTTACTTAAGAAACAATACTATGCCACATTATACAAGATTACTTCTAGATCCACTTACTGTTTCACGCAAAGCAGATGGGTTGCTTGTTCCCAGTGCAGTCTGGAAGTGATCATTTGTAACAGCCACTGAATTCAGTATCTCAGCATCAATGGATTCGTCTTCCAAGTCAATGACATCCATCTTCTCCCCGATACATTGAAGTGCAGCTTCAGTGCAGAGAGCAGCAAGGTCGGCACCAACATAGCCATGAGTATCTTTCACTATTCTTTCTAAATCAACCTGTACAGTTGAAGGTTATTACAATCAGTCAGCTTAGTGATCACATCCAACGACACAATCTTTAATGAAAAATCATGCAAAGTAGGAGTTTTACATCATCAGATAGCTTCATATTCTTGGTATGAATGCGAAGAACTTCAAGGCGTCCAACTTCATCTGGAACACCAATGTCTATTTCCCTATCAAACCTACCAAACCTTCTCAAGGCCGGGTCAATGCTGTTTGGGTGATTTGTAGCCCCGATTACGATAACATGGGCCCGAGATTTCAGTTCATCCATGAGAGTCAAAAGCTGTTAAACAATCTGCCTTTCAACTTCACCATGTGTCTTCTCTCGCTTGGGAGCAATTGAATCAATCTAATCAATGAAAATGATAGACGGGGCCTTCTTCTCAGCCTCAAATGCCTTCCGCAGATTGCTTTCACTCTCTCCAGTCAATTTGGACATAATTTCTGGTCCACTAATACAAAAGAAGAAAGCACCAGTTTCATTAGCAACAGCCCTAGCTATAAGTGTCTTTCTAGATCCTAGGGGGTCCAAAGAGTAAAATTCCTTTGGGTGGTTTCACACCAATAGATTTAAAAAGTTGTGGATGTCCAAACTTCATGAGACGGAGGAATGTCCCTCCGAAATCGACAGTGCTATTAAATCCTAGAGGAAAGGACAGCATGGCCAAACCCATGAAAGATCCTATCAAAGTATTCGTCAGTTTTGAAGGGGGAGGTTGGTATTTACAAATTGGCTCAGATCTGTCCCCATCCGAGCAAAAAGAGACTGTCGAGTTCTTGAAAGACAATCTGTCAGTATTTGCGTGGGAGACCAAGGACATGGAAGAGATATACCCTAACTTCATCTCCCACAAGCTAATGACTGACCCAAACCACCCTTCAGTGAGATAGAAGAGGAGGACCTTCGCCCCTGAACATCACAAGATCATCAATGAAGAGGTCTAGAAGCTACTAGACGTCAGGATGATAAAAGAGGTATTCTACCCAGAATGGCTCGCTAACACAGTCCTTGCCAAGAAGAAAAACGACAAATGACAGGTTTGCGTTGACTACACAGACCTTAACAAAGCTTGTTCTAATGACAGCTTTCCCCTCCCGAGGATCGATCAATTGGTTGACGCAACCGCAGGGCATGAGCTCATGAGCTTCATGGACGCATATTCAGGATACAACCAAATTCAGATGTACCCTCCAGACTAGGAAAAGACAGCCTTCATATCCGAACAAGGTCTCTATTGCTATAGAGTGATGCCGTTCGGTCTGAAGAACGCTGTAGCCACATACTAGCGGCTGGTAAAGAAAATGTTTGGCTCCTTAATTGGTAACACAATGGAGGTCTACATAGATGACATACTAGTCAAGAACATAAGAAAGAATGACCATATCCAGCACCTGAGCCAAACGTTCAACATCCTGAAGCAACACAGGATGAAGTTGAATCCCTTAAAGTGTACCGTCGGGATCACTAAAGGGAAGTTCTTGGGTTTTTTGGTCTCTCAGACGGGAATTGGGGCAAACCCATTGTAGATTAAAGCTCTGATCCAGTTAGAGTCACCGAAGACCAAGAAAGATATTTAAGGCCTAAATGGGAGGATAGCAGCTCTGAACCGGTTCATCTCCAAGTCTATAAACCGGTGCCTCTCGTTCTTGAAAGCTCTAAGGAGGAATAAGGGAATGCCAAAAAGTCTTCCAGGAGTTAAAACAATATATGGCCTCCCCCGAACTCCTTTTCAAACCTGTACAAGGGGAAAAGCTGCTCCTGTACTTTGCAGTGTCAGAAAATGCCGTCAGTTCGCCACTAGTCAGAGAAGATAGAGGGATTCAAAGGCCAATCTTCTACGTCAGTAAAGCATTTCTGGATACCGAGAAAAGATATTTGAAGTGGAGAAGTTGGCTTTCGCCCTAATAATGTCTGCTCGAAAGCTCAGACCCTATTTTTAGGCACATCCCATTAAAGTCCCTACGTCCTTCCCACTAAAATTAATTCTGCACAAGCCTGAAGTCTCGGGACAATTAGTCAAGTGGTCTGTGGAACTGGGAGAATTTGACATATCTTACGTTCCACGAACCTCCATCAAAGGGCAGGCATTGGCGGACTTTGTTGCAGAACGCACTCCAGCGCTACATGATAAAGCTCAAGCCAACATGGACATCGTGGTATGGCAACTTTATATTGTCAGGTCATCCACCGACAGAGGTTTAGGAGTGGGCATCGTACTCCAATCCCCAAATGGAATCATAACTAAAAAGGCAGTTAGCTTGGGATTTAAAGCTTCTAACAACAAAGCTGAGTACGAAGCACTTGTCCTCGGAATAAAACTGGCACTAGAGTGCGAAGCCCAGAACCTTGAAGCATTTTCGAACTCCCAATTGGTGGTAAGCCAAGTCCTGAGGGAATTTTCCACCAAGGATTATAGAATGGTTCGATATTCAGAATTGGTGGACTCGCTGAGAACCTCCTTCCAAAAATTCACCATCCAGAAAATTGAAAGAAATCAGAACTCCAGAGCTAATGCCTTAGCAAACATGGCCTCCCATCTCAAGTCAGAAAGAGATTCAACAGTGAGGATTTCTTACCAACCGAAGCCGAGCATCGAGGAAGTACAGTCCACCCAAATCTCGGAACAAACCCAGAACTAGATGACTCTCATCATCCAGTACATAAAATAAAAACTGTTTCTAGAAGATAAAAACCAAGCCCGAAGGATTCGGATCAGGGCAACTCGGTATCTGATCCTAAATGGAAAGCTCTACCAAAGATCCTACACTAACCTCTCCTGAGGTGCCTATCTCCAAAGGAATCCCAATATGTCATAGCCGAGATACATGAAGGAATCTGTGAAAACCATAACGGCGGTAGGACCATAGCCCACCGAGCTCTGACTCAGGGTTATTATTGGCTAAGCATGCTGAAACAGGCCAAGGAATATGTCCAGAGGTGCGACCAGTGCCAACGGCTTACCTCATACCAGCACCAACCCCATCACGAGCTCATCCCTATTGTCAGTCCTTGGCCCTTCGTTTAATGAGGGATGGACATCATAGGACCACTGCCAAAGGCCCCACAGAACATATGGTACTTGCTCATCGCCATAGACTACTTCTACAAATGGGCAAAGGCTGAACCTCTGACTCACATTATTGAAGCAGAGGTCAAAAACTTCATGTGGAAGAACATAGTCTGCAGGTTTGGCATACCCCAAGTCATCATCTCTGATAATGGTATGCAATTTGCTGGAAAGGTGTTCAGAAAGTTCTGTGAAGACCTCCACATCAGTCACCACTTCTCCTCACCAGGGCATCCCCAAGCTAATGGACAAGCAGAGGTCACCAACCACACAATTCTTGATTCCATTAAGAAAATGTTGGAAGATGCTAAAGGAAGATGAGTTGAAGAGTTTCCTGGAGTGCTCTGGGCCTACTGAACCACCAAAAGGACACCGACCGTAAAGACACCGTTCTCACTTGCATATGGTACCAAGGCGGTCATTCCCATCGAGATCGGCATGCCAACCCTAAGGACAGATGCCTTTGACAAAGAAACTAATGACCATCAGCTTGTAGAAAATCTAGATCTGCTTGAAGAAAGACATGAGCAGGTCAGGATCAAGACTTGAAGCATACCAGCAGAGAATGGCCAATAGCTTCAGTCAACGGTTAGCACCTATCAATTTCATGCTCGGGGATCTCGTCCTAAGAAGAGTATTCCTAAACACCAAAGATCCTACCATGGGAAAGCTCTCACCTAATTGGGAAGGGCCCTACAGGGTTACCAAGATCGTCAGGCCCACAACCTACTGGCTGGAGGATGTAATCGGGAAGCCTGTGCCTAGGCCCTAGAATGTTGAGCACTTACAAAAGTATTATCAATAAAAGCTTTCTTTTTCTTTTTAAGTGCTCCCATCTTAATGCACAGACCCTAGGTCTAGTCCATTTCAATGACCCCTAAAAGCCTTGTATCCATTACAAGTGTTATAGGCCTTATCCAATTTAATGCATAGACCCCCAGGTCTGGTCCATTTCAACGCACATACCCCAAGTCTGGTCCATTTCAATGACCCCTAAAAGCCTTGTATCTATTACAAGTACTATAGGCCTGGTCCATCTTAATGCACAGACCCCCAGGTCTGGTCCATCTTAATGCACAGACCTCCAGGTCTGATCCATTTCAATGACCCTTAAAAGCCTTGTATCCGTTACAAGTACTATAAGCCTGGTCCATCTTAATGCACAGACCCTCGGGTCTGGTGCATCTCAATGCACAGACCCCTAATCTGGTCCATTTCAATAACCCCTAAAAGCCTTGCATCCATTATAAGTGTTATAGGTCTGGTCCATCTTAATGCACAGACCCCAGGTCTGGTCCATTTCAATGCATAGACCCGTGGTCTGGTCCATTTCAATGACCCCTAAAAGCCTTGTATCTATTACAAATGCTATAGGCTTGGTCCATCTTAATGCATAGACCTCCATGTCTGGTCCATTCTTTCAATCATTTCAGGCCTGAAGTTTTTATCTTGATTCAATTGCAAGTATTTCAAGTCTTAAGTTTTTATCTTAATTCAATTACAAGTATTTCGGTTCTAAATATTATCTCTTGACTTAATTGCAAGTATTTCAGGTCTGAAGTTTTTATCTTAATTCAATTACAAGTATTTCAATTTTGAATATTATGTCTTGACTTAATTGCAAGCATTTCAGGTCTGGAGTTTTTATTTTAATTCGATTACAAGTATTTCAATTCTGAATATTATGTCATGACTTAATTGCAAGTACTTCAGGTCTAAAGTTTTTATCTGATGCTGCACTTTTTGACTCGCAATAAGTGTGGGCTTCGTGACCTGTAGAACACTCAGAAAGATGATCAGAGGACCACCGGATTGGCTCCAGCGGTAGCCGCTCCGATGCTTAAGTAAGTAAACGGAATTGAAAGACTGTATTGAAAGCCAAAGAATGAGCATAAAAATAAAGCGTACCTTTAGGGTTTAATTTATAGGTCGTGGCCTTCCTAAGTTGATTAGGATTCGACGCCATGAATATAGGGATTTGATCATCGGAGATTGTAGTTACCTTGTTGAGTATTGAGTCGTAGATGGAGATAATCGTAGATAGTAGTTTCCGTGTCGAAAACTGTTTCCTTATTCCCTGCTTGGCAGTTGTTAAGGAAGCCATAAGGTCGAAACTATGTGAAATGCTGAATGAATATTGCCCAGAGCATAAGGTCTGGAAGATATGTGCATGAGAATGCCTTGGAGGCTCCGCCTACACTGTATGACCGAGTTTGTCGGCTCTGTAGGATATATATATGAGAATGCCCTGAAGGCTGTGAATGCTCTGTATGATCGAGTTTATCGGCTCTGTATGATATATATATATATATATATATATATATGAGAATGCCCTGAAGGCTTGTGGACTGCTCTGTATGATTGAAAGTATCAGCTCTGTATGATCGAGATTGTTAACTCTGTAAGCACACATGTCTCAAGGTGATTGGTGCGTCTGTTTGTGGTATATCATTATCTTAATTCAATTACAAGTATTTTGGTTTTGAATATTTTATCTTGATTTAATTACAAGTGATTCATGTCTGAATATTTTCACATTGATTTAGTTACAAATGACTCAGGTTTGAATAAAACTCTTCAGAAGGAACCAAGATAAATATAAGTATTGATAAGCCCGAAGGGTGGAAGACTACTGATTTACAAAAACAAAAAACAAACAAAACAAGACAAGACAAAGAAAAACACCCCTTGCAAGGGTCTTCAGAAGCAAGGGCAGCTTCTTCGACAGGTTCAACTGGGGCGGCTCCGAGAAACTCAGCTCTGTATCGTCCAGCTGAACTTTGTCCACCCCAGATATGTCTAGGTCAGGGTTGAGCTTCTGGATCTTCTTGCGAAATAGCTTGTACCCATGATCCACGAACTCGCCGCTCAGCTGGTTCACTTCTTCCCTGAGCTCTTTCTCAGTTTCCTCCTTAGCCGCCCCCCTAGCGGCTTGGACGCTGGAGGCCGGTTTCAGAGCCGCCGCAGCCTTCGCTTCCTCCTTCTCCTTCTTCATGGCCTCCAGCTCAGAAGCTAGAGCATTCTTCTGTGACTCCAGGATGACCACATTGTTCAGAGCTTCCTTGAATTTCTCTTCAAAGGAGAGAGAGGGGGAACAAACTGTCCCGAGCTGAAGGCGAGCCTCGTCCAGCTCGGCCTGGAGCTTATCTTCCCTCTTAGACTCCTCAGGGAAGTCCATAATTGTGGCCATGGCGTGGACGACTTGCAAAAGATAAAGATCAAACCGGTCAGTCAGAATAGAAATAAGGTCAATCAAAAAAAAAAAATTTTAAGAAAGGAAGCTCTTACCCTCATGTGATACCCCAAAAGTTCTCTGGCCACTAATTCACGAATCTGAGCCATCTGCTTCCTGACACCACCCACATCATCATAGCCAACCTCATCCAACCTATCCTCGTCCTCCCTTCTCACAGGCTCCCCCTCACAAAAGATTTCCGTGTCCGGGGCAACCACGCAGTATTCCCCTGGTTCAGTCGCTATGACCTTGAATTCTACACTTCTCATTCCCCCTCTCACAAGAAAATGATCACCTTTCCTCACAGGCCGGAATGTCTCCAAAAAATAAGTTGCAAACAAAATATTAGCAGTTAACATGAACCAAAAAAACCCCCATCTTATCATTTCAAATGGGATAGTAAACTATTGGAAGAAAGACCTTTCACCAATGAAACAACAATGTTTCTCCAACAAATTATAGCTAGATGATTTACATTCTTAACTAGAAAGAAATATCAACGAGAATTGAAAGATAAATACCATATAAACTGATATAATGAGCCTAAGGAGCATTAAATGCAAATGTTAAATACACAAGCAAAAAAACTGATTAAGAAACAGGTTGACAGTGGACATTCCCTTATAAAAACAAGCACTTAAAATTACAGAAATGTCATACTGCCTACATAGAATGGACAGAGGGTACACAACATACTGATTAACATTTTGTTTGGTGTTCAAAATTTTCACTGAAACAACTTCCCATAATTAAATTAATTTTATATACCCAGTTACTTGATTTTAAAGTGGGACAAAAAAAAGCACTAAAGAAGCCACAAAATACTCTCTCTCTCTCTCTCTCTCTCTCTCACACACACACACAGAGCCATCCACACACACTTCCCTTTTCCACAGATCCATCTTGCCTGCCACTTGCACGCTAAAAGGCCAGAACTAGCCTATCTGGCAAAATCACCTGACGTTACCACAAAAATAAAATAAAACCACCTCCGAGCTTACATGCCTGAATAGTTAAAATATTGGTATGATAGAAATGTCAGCATCTTGTCTGATCTCCAGCCATATACCATGACATAGATCAGCAGGAAACTGAATAGTCTGATGCTATAATTTATCCACTTAAACATGTAAAGCTCTTAGAAAGTGCTAAACAGCAACAACAATATTACTGAAAGACAGAAAAGTGGACACCAAATTGAGTCTGCACAACATAGTTCCTGTCACTGGTGGAACATTAATCACAACTAGTCAAAAATAAAAAATAAATCAGTAACAGTTGCTAAGTTATATCAACTGACTGCAAGAGCCCATGACTGTACTACTACCAATAGTCAAGGAATAAGTCAAAAGATCCCTATGCCTAATTCACATGTAAAAAGGGATTGGAGTATACATTTCCAATCCTAGTGTGTCCCAATAAATTAATGTAAGGTATTTTATAATTCTTCTTCAAATTTTTGTTATACATTTCCAATCCTAGTCTGTCCCAATAAATTAATGTAAGGTATTTTATAATTCTTCTTCAAATTTTTGTTATACATTTCCAATCCTAGTGTGTCCCAATAAATTAATGTAAGGTATTTTATAATTCTTCTTCAAATTTTTGTTGATTTAACTTCTTAACAGTTGAAAGGGATACTTTGGGTTCACTTTCGGAAAAGAAAGATGTAAAGTTCAAGAATAACTAGGTTACTTGTCATATGAAGAGTAATCACTATTTCTTGATTTGTTTTCGTTGAAAATGGTCTTCTATATTTTAGGGAAAAGAAAATGAACACACGTCTTTGGATTTTTTTTTTTTTTTTATTGATTCTCATCCAATCTGAGCTAAATCAATCAATTCCAAAGATTAATGCCCCTTACCCCCTCCCCAAAAGAAAAAAGCACAAATGGAGATGGACCGCAATAAATTACCATTAAAATTTAACTTCCTATCACTAGGATGCAACTCAAATTCCAAATTCTCCTAGCACTTCTAGATCCATATCTATGTATGTGCCCTGACGTGCAAATATGTACCTAAGGCAGGTTAAGAAACTTACGTTTCAGATATGCATCAAACAAATCTCCCGTAACACCTTCTATGGTATCATCCAATGGCAGTATGTGGACACGCGTCCCATATTTAACATCTGGGCACTGGTGCACAGACACAACATCTCCAAGCCGAACCCTAAGATTTGTTCTGACGACCTTATTCATCCTAATCTTTGGTTCATCACATGCGTCGTCGGCAAGGGCAATACAGATAGTATCCCTCCTCTTCTTGCCCTGGAAACCAAATGGTGATAGAAAAAAGTAAATTAAATTAAGCAAAATTAGAACCCCGGCAACCATCTCATCTAACTGGAGAAAATAAAACACCAGCACCGTCATAAAAATATAGATGCGTGTGTGTGTGTGTGTGTGAGAGAGAGAGAGAGAGAGAGAGAGAGAGAAAAGCACAGTTTTACACTATATCAAAAACCTCATTTTACCCACTAGAAGCTGTGATCTTCCAGAAATAAATTTACACAATATCCACTTAAAATAAGTGGAATGAAATAGCTGTAACAAAATAGCCAAAACAAATTAATCCCATAACTTCAATGGAAACTTCGATAGGCCTGCAATCAGTGGCTGATACAGACCATAGACTTAAGAGCAAAAATACAAGAATTAGAATTTACAAGGGTCTCTTGTAGTTGTAGAAGCCCCCATGTGTATCCTCCCTGGCCTGTAATTCAGGGAGGTTGGACTAGTTAGAATAACAAACCAAAGCCAATACTAATTGTTTAACAAATTGCCTGGAGCTCAACACAACTAATCAAGCAATAAAAATGTTTGAGGCACTAAGATATTAATGGCAGGAGACATAATCAACTTTCAGAATTTAAAAAGGGAAATATAAATCATACATAATCAGGTCATATGCTATGTTAACTGCAATGTTACACAACAGAAGCATTCAAAGAAATGATTTGACTAAGGATATTTTTCTTAACTACAATAAAAGGGATCAAAAACTGCATAACCTACGGTAACTGATTCAGCTCCTCTCAATTATAACATGTAAGTCCACTTGCCACCTTATCTCAAATTGGATTCTCAACCGTGGCAGAGCCCAAATATGTCTACAGACTTCTTATTTTCTTTTTGGTGACAAAGAATCCTTCCAACCATGGGTCATTTGATTTGTGGCTAATAAGGCAAACTCCAGATGTGTGACCCCACTCCCAAGAACCACACATCAGTTAAATCAAGACTCGAACTTGGGACCTTGATATAGTAACCCCAACAACTGAGTGTGCGGCTACAAACTTACCCAAGCTTATCCACATAAATTGCAGATGACAATATTAAATTTTTATATAAGACATAAAAACACACCCCCACCCTCAAAAAAAAAGAAAGAAAAAAAAAATTATGAAGTTCAATGTCCATGCACACTCATAAAACTCTAGGACTAGACTGTATTCATGCATGTCCACACAAGAGGCACTGGATGCAAAAATGATCATCAATTTAGATTATCTTTGGTTTTTCCAATTATTAAAACTAAGAGTTTCAAAGGACAGTGGGAGTTAACCGTTGGGAGTGGTGAGTCATAATTGTTTGACAAAATTTGAAATTTTGAAATTATTGCCTACCATTGTTTTCCTTTAAATAAAAACAGGGCCTATTGGTGAGTAGGGAGATAAACTCATGCTCAAACAAAGGAAATACATTCAGACAAACACAAACCGGTCGCCCGCCTGCCCTGGCACCTGCACAGCCCCACCCACCCACCTGCACCAAAAGTTTTTTTTTTGGGTGGAACTATATCCATCACACAAGCGCGCTCCAAATGTTTTTTATAGAGCTATTTCAGTCACACGCAGTTGCACACCACACATGCATACGCACACACTCTTAACTAAAAGTTTCTTATGGAACTATTTCCATCCCACCCAATCTTTCATACTCTACTTTTCCTTTTTTTGATAAGTACTGTTACTCTACTATTCTCAAGAATCTTTTGTCATCCATTCATAAATTCCATCAATTGTAATACACAAACCATAAAACCAAATTAAATATAAAAACGAAAAAAAGAAAAAGAAACAGACTCATGTCAAAATAGTTCAGAGAAAATACTGATTTCACAACACAAATAAAACTCAAAATCAATTCAATTCACAAAATTCAAATACAACATTCTTCTCATAAGTAAAATTCAAATACGACATAGATTGAAAACAGAAACACTAAAGGGTATTGAGAGTTGGCCTTTGGGAATTATGATTGGTGAATGAATCAACTTTGACATTCATAATAACTGAATTAGAGTTTCCCTTCAACTGAAAATAAGTGAGATGGGTATTCAATCACCACCTTGTACACCCGTAAGGAGACAAATGCATACACAAACACGCACTCCGAACATTTAGAAATAATCGCACGACAATCCCATAAATCAAAGAATATCTGAATTAACAACCTAAGCAACACCTAATTATCCAGTTTCAACAAGAAACCCTAAAAAGCCCAGTTCGCAAAATCAAAATCACTAATATGAAGACTGAAACTAAAAACGACCTAACCTTAATCAAGAATGTGTCTCCACGGAAAAGCTGCAACTTTTCCATAGTTGCGGGGTGCATCGCCACCACCGAGTTGTCATCATGGATGGCCTCATCGACGACGAGCCGATTCGGCGCTTTCATGCGCTCTAAGATTGCTGTCGAGAAGTCCTTCACCGCTCCTTTCCTGAAATTCACATAATCAATTTTTCAAAATCATCAAATTCGATCAAAGATCTGAGAATTAAACCGGGAACTATGAGATTAAGATAGAGTTAACCGAATCAACGATGAGTTAGAGGTACTCACGAGTCAGAAGATTCAGCTTCGTGGCTCATCTTCGAATACAAGGGGAAAGAGACTCAGTGACTGCGGAGAGAACGGAGAAGAATCAATGGAGAGATGAAAGATGGGATAACCTGAAGACCGGATCGGCTGACTTATACAGCATCTCAACTTTATTCCTTGTTAAGAATTAACTTTGGGTTTGTTAGTTTAAGCTCAAGAGTGGGAGAAATTATTGGATGGAGCTGGACATCACATCACTTTGCATATGTGGTGTTTAGTGGAATTAAAAAGCAACTTGTGATTTTCGTGTATGAAAGAAAAGTAACTTTTCTAGCTCAGCGTTCTATGAATGTCTCTCAAATGGACAAAAATAGTGATTTACTAAATAACCCAAGGTCAGCTAAATTTTTTAATGTAGACAAAACTAGCAAGAGTAAACCTCAGCCAACGAAGCAAATTCAAATTTTAAACAACCCTTTAATATAAAATCATATTTCAAGAGAGTTTTCACTTCAAAACTAATGCAAGAGAGTTTTCCTGTAATTTCTCTACCTATTCATGATGCCACCACGTCCTCTAGTTTGACATCACATGAATTATCTCAAATTGAAAGATGTGTCATTATTGGTAATTCGGCGCTTTCTTGTGCTCTAAGATTGCTGTCGAGAAGTCTTTCTTCGCTCTTTTCCTGAAATTCACATAATCAATTTTTCAAAATCATCAAATTTGATCAAAGATCTGAGAATTGAACCGGGAACTATGAGATTAAGATAGAGTTAACTGAATCAACGATGAGTTAGAGGTACTCACGAGTCAGAAGATTCAGCTTCGTGGCTCATTTTCGAATACAGGGGGAAAGAGACTCAGTGACTGCGGAGAGAACGGAGAAGAATCAATGGAGAGACGAAAGATGGGATAACCTGAAGACTGGATCGGCTGACTTACATAGCATCTCAACTTTAGTCCTTGTTTCATCGCGATATATGCTTAGGTTACGTCTGGTTAGCTGGCGAATTAGGATAAGTGGAGAAAAAGGAAACTATTTTTAATTTTTCAGAGTTTGATTAGGAAAAGAGAGATAATAATCGAAAAATAAAATAAAATTTACATATTTCCTAAAGTTTTGAAAAATATAAATTTATTATTTTTCTTATTAAAAATATAAGAAATTAAGATTTTTTTCATAAAAGTAATCTTGCATAAAAATTTTTGTTTCTAAAATTGAGAAGAATATTTGAAGCACCGGAAATGGAGAAATAATAATTAAGAAAATAAAATTTACATTTTTTTTAAATTTTTCAAAAAGTATTTTATTATTTTCTTTTAAAAATATGAGAAAATTAAGATTTTTCCATAAAATTACTTTTGTATAAAATTCTTTTTCTTAAAAAAGTAAGACTAAACTTGAGAAGATTACTTGAAGCCCAGTCCAACCCATGTTCAAGAATATATATTTAATTTTTATTTTAATATAGATCATATAAACTTTTGAGGAAAAAACTACTATTACATGATTACCTCTTGTAAAAGAATGCAACTAAATATTTAAAAGAATGCAACTAATATCATATATATATATATAAATATATATGTAATATCTGTTTATTTTATTCATTTAATTAATAAGACATTAAGAAGAAAAAAAATTACTGGCAAGATTGGATTTGGTAGAGAGTCGAGCAATAAATTACTCAAACTCAATTTGCTAAAATTAACAAGTTCTAAATTATGTTCAAACCTTTTTTTATAGGTATTAATGGTCATCAAATTTAGCTTATTTATATTTTGAGTGGATCTTGAATGAACTTTTAATCAAGTCGATCACAATTAAAACTCGAGTAACTTGATTTTTTATATAATAATAAAAAATACTTATTACTTTATCAAGTCAAGCTCAATAAATTAATGGGCTTTAAAGAATATTAAAATTTGACTTAACTCACAAGCCCATCTAGAACAAACCTCTAACTGAACTCAAGAAACTGGATTAATCTTACAGTCCTAGCATTAAGCTCAAGCAATAAAACATTGTTAAGAGTTAACTTTGGGTTTGTTAGTTTAAGCTCAAGGTTGGGAGAAATTATTGGATGGAGCTGGACCATCACATCACTTTGCATATGAGGTGTTTATCGTGTAATTAAAAAGTAACATGTGGCTTTTGTGTCTGAAAGAAAAGTAACTTTTCCAGCTCAGCATTCTATGAATGTCTCTCAAATGGGAAAAAATAGTAATTTACTAGATAACCCACGGTTAGCTAAATTTTTTAATGTAGACAAAGCTAGCTAGGGTAAACCTCAGTCAACGAAGCAAACTCAAATTTTAAACAACCCTTTAATATACAATCATATTTTCAAGAGAGTTTTCACTTCAAAACTATTCCAAGAGAGTTTTCCCTGTAAGTTCTCTACCTCATGATGCCACCACGTCCTCTAGCTTGACATCACATGAATTATCTCAAATTGAAAGATGTGCCATTATTGGCAAGATCACGGTGCCATTACTGGCGAAAAATCGGGTATATAAATACTCGTCAATTCCTTCCACTACCCACATTGTTTCTTGCACATTTGCTGATATAGAATGTGTATGTGAACTTGATAGGTTTTGTAATATTATTGAACTATGGTTGTTAGAACTTTTAGTCAAAAGTTGTGTTGACTAATTCATGCAGACAAAACTATAAGGTTGTAATGTGTTCAAGTCATAGTGAGTCTAGTTCCTAAGCCTTGTGGACACCATGCATTCAAAGCTTTATGAAGATTTTTCATCAAGTGCAATAATCACAATGGTAGGTAAGGTAATGATTTGGATTAATTGGCCTAGGGTTTGCACGCGCGCACACACACACACACTTCATACATTTAAAAAGTTTTAATCAATGTTTTTTAAGGTGTAGTGTTGCACAATAATTTTGATATTACAATTAACTCAAGTTTTGTGTCAAAATATTTTAATTTAAAATGAGTTAATTTATATATCAATTTATAGAAAGCTCATGCATTCTATCTAGCTCATTCGAACGAGCTTTGGCTTCATTCGAACTACCAAGATAGTGGGGGTCCTAAGGGCGCTTGTGTGATGTCTCGTTCAAACGACCATTCCAAAAGCTTCGTGAAGAGTCATCGTGTGATCTTGTTGGATTGCTCGGTCGATCAAGCAAAGCAGTAAGGGAAAATGCGAGGTTATGATTTAATTCATTCGAACGTCTACATAAGATTTAGTACAATCTTTCCAAACATGGTTCATGTACGACTTCAACTTACCCTAGGACTATATAAAGTCTTTGTTACGATTTTTGGAGTACTTTTGGTTGCTGCCTCTTTTCCTATTATTCTTTATTTACCAAAAATGTTTTCAATTGGAATTAATGTTCACATAATCAAAGGCCCATTAATTCAAGAACCCTACCATCTTTCTACATTATTATCTTTGGAGTACAAGCTTGTAGATTTCAAGTTATGTGCGATCAGTAGAGTTCGAGGTTGCGTGGAGATTCGTAACTATGATTAAGGTTGGTTTATTTGAGGATTCAAATATGAGATTTACTAAAGTAATGCTTGAGGATTCGAGTCAGAGATGATTCAAATCAAGAACAAAGCTTGAGGGACTAAGTTGTTGTGTCTATAGTATCTATAATCACAAAAGCAATTCTAGTAGATTATGTGCATCTGGATCAGTATCCTAAGGTTTTCCAAATCAATATCGATTGAACTGTGACAGTTTCCTCATCAACAAGAATCGGTGTGTCATCTTCTTGTTCTTTATTATTGCTTTAGTTTTATTGCTATCTGATATTGATGCTTGCCATCGATTAAAATTGCAAGCATTGGAACTTAATCTCCAAGTAATTGAAGTGATAACCTTAATTTATAACAAGTGAATTAATTTGGTTAAGATAAATTTTTAATTTTCTATAGAGACCTATGCACCCCTCTCTAGGTCTATTTCATCTTTATAAACATACATTATCGGCATCTTATTAGTTCTTCGTAGGCATCCAACCAGATATTTTTGTTATAATAGTTCAACATTTCATATCTAGTTATGATACTTCACCATTCATACATAAGTGGACCATAATGAACTATCACGACAAGATATATGCATCAACCAAATATTTTTGTTATATTCACCCTTAATAAATACTTGTGTTTGTGATCTATGAGCCAACACAACATATAGATTTTGTTATGTTTTATTATAAAAATTAGATATGTTACAGTTAATTTTATTTATTTATTTTATAAATAAATAACAACAACCAATTAGCATGTATGTTATACGAGTCCAATTCCTTCGCGTACTTGTGGAGCTGGATAAATGCACATTTTCACAACACATACTTCAAGACTGGTGGAGCTGGATACATACACATTTTCACAACACATACTTCAAGAAATGATGACAGATTATTCTAACCACTTCCCACTTGGGATCGTGCACAGAAATTCATTTATATAGGTTGATGAGTACCATTAAGAGTTCAACAATGCAGTAAATGTTCCACATCTTCAAGCTTCGAGAATGTGTGATTGAAAGGAATTGATTATATATATTTGTTGCGATTACAACATTCTATTGAGCATTGCGATGATTTTTCTTTCTTTTTTTTTATAATTATAATTAATGTTGAAACTAAATGAACATCACTGCTTAATTGTGTAATATTTTAAGACTCTAAGTATTGTATCACTAGTTATTTATATTGTGACTAAATAAACATTAATGTTCAATTAAGTTGTAGTAATAAAGTTAGTTATTTCATGTTAGTTGCTTGATGGGAGTTTTAGTTTAGTTTAGATTTAAGGTTAAAATAATTAGTATTGCCTCAATATTTTTTTCCTAACACTTTTTTGTCAATAACAATCAACAATCATGATACTAGGTATTAAATAAAAATCTGTTGTGCCACATTTGTAATATTAATTTAGTATACTTAAGTTTATACCGGACTAAGAAATGGAAAAAGATTGTGAAATTGACTCACGTTTAGATTGAACATAAATATTTGCACGCTAAGACACCTCATAAATTGCAAAAATAAAATCATATATATTTTAACATTTTAAGGTAGTTATATATATATATATACACACACACACACACATACATATATACACATGATTCAATATTTGAAAGGTAAATTACACTGACTTCTCCTAAAATAAGGGAAAATGACATACGTTTCCTCTGTGATTTGGAAAATTACATTGTCCATAACAAAAATTTCTTTTCCGTGACTCAACCTTTAGTTGACGAAATGAATTCCGTTGGTGTCATCTAACATATTTATTAAATACCATTTTTACCCTTATTATCACATACACACACTTCTTCATTGCTCCTTACAAAAATGGAGCTCTACCTCCTAAATCAAAATATGTTGCTAAAAAACTCTCGAAACAAAATTGTTGATGCTCGTTTCACGAATACACACACACACACACATTAGTGGAGCTTCACTTGTTGCTTTTTAATTGGGCGAGACCACCACATATGCAAAAGTGACGTGGTGATCCAACCCCGTCCAATAATTTCTTCACGATTGGACAAGGTGGAACTCGAGGTGTTCTTTTGAAAGTATGGTGTATCATGTGACAATGTGATCTTCTAATAATGTTCTACTATGTGTGCTATGACCTACTGAAAAATGTGAGTCATAACACATATGGCTTGATATTATTAAGAGAGCACCCTGAGACAGTAGTGTACCATCCCATTAAAGAGTTTTTCATAAAACTCGGGTATTAATTTAGGCGTAGTAAAATGGACGGGTTGCGTGGGTTGAAAACGAGTTGAGTCAAAAACGGATTGAACTCATATTTAACCCCCAATTAAATGGGTTAGATATGGGTCGGGTCAAAAAGGGTTGGGGCAACCCGAATCAAACCCATTACTTTTAAATATAAAAAAAATATTTTTACACACTTGTTACTAATTAAATTAAAGCATGGCACAAGTATAAAAAGTATATATAGGCATCTCTCTTTAATTGTCCTTATATAATTAAAGCTATTAATGAATGTAGACGATTTATTAAAGTTAAGATTCTGGTAACCCATTTTTTTGGTAACTCTCATTGTTTTCAGGATTCTATTAACCCATTTTTTGCATTTTGTTTTTACATTGCAAAGAGCTGATGTATATTAAAACTATTTAAGTAAAAACATGTCTTACAAAATATTTAAGCTATCTCATCTTGTTTTAAGTATGTCCCATAAAATATTTAACCTAATACAACAAAAAAATCATACCAAAACACAACCATTATAAAAAAAACACAATATAAGCTTCCCCATCCCAGCCAAGAAAAAAATTCTTTGTTGGTAATGGATTAGAAAACATCATGAAAGAGGACAAAGGTACCCTTCATTTGTCTTGGAAAATCTCATATCCATTTGCACCATATGATCACAGATGATCCTGCAAATTTTAAATACAACAATTTCCAGTTAAGACTTTACAAACACAACATATATGCACCACATTTTATTGTATGTTGTAGGATTTATGATCATAGTTTTGAAAATTCCAAGAAATCAAAGAATTATGTCATCTAAAATTTCATTTACCAAAACAAAATTACACACACAAAACTTAACTTACCCATGAAAGTATTACTAAAATATACATTAATTATTGAATTATCTAGAAAGCATATATTGCATTGAACAAATCTACAAGGGTGCAAGTGAAGATTGCCAACATACATTTTTATAATTTAAGCTATTAACATAAAATGACATTTTCTAGCCAATTAAAAACAAAAATAAATCTATATATAATATAATATATTGGATCAAATAATAAGAGATGTAGTGGCCAATTTCTTCCCCATCTTTGCTCGAATATAAAAATTGTGGTCCAAATAATTGGGATAAGGCTTTGTTGAATTGAGTTTTAACCCTTACTAAATCCAAAAACTGATCTCCCTATCCATGCATAAAAACTCTAGAGATTAATTTCTACCTCTGTGATTTATTACCAAAGCTAAATAATACCTTAGCCAATGATATGATCCATGATAGTCTGAGAATTATCTATGCAAACATAACAATTGCCACCAACATTTCTTCTTGCGTTTTGGTTATAAACTATTTGTAGTTCAAATTCTGTATTTTTTACCCAACATTTTCTCACCATTTGTAATTAATTAGATCCCAAATCTTAATTATACAATTGCTTTTTCTATCATTTACTTCTACTGAAATCCGTTTCAGTGAGAAAAAAATCATCGTTGGGAGGAACAAAAAATCAATAACACAAGTTCATAAATAGTGATGTTTTTCATGGTAAAATGCACATGGTTGAATTAATAAATATTTGTATTAAACCTTTAGGAAAAAAATCCATTTGCACATTTCTTTTCCAAAACGAAGAATTGCATCCCAGCAATGGACCATTTGTTAAATTTGCATCAAAATGGAAGTTAGATAGAAATTCAAGAAATATAAAATAAGAAAATGAATGCAATTTGAGAAACTTTTAAAATATATAAAACAAAAACCCTTCCTACAATTTGTTGACAACACAACGCCGGTATTTCCTTCTAATTCTACACCCATAACATCAAAAAGAATATTCTAACATGTATATAAAAAGAAAGTCATTTAGAATACCAAGGTATCCCAATTAAGGGAAAGGCGTTTTATCACTTATTCTTTCAAATTTCCACTAGTAATATAAAAGAGGATTTCAAATTTTTAAAAATTTAGTGAGCTTAAGAGCCAGAATTAAAAAGGATAACATCCATTAGCACCATGAAGAATCTATGGAAATTCCAAACGCAGTCATGATCAACATGAGAAAGAGAAATTCATTTGGCTCGTATTGTAAGCTCCATCAAATATTATTAAGTTAATGTTAGGAAACATTTGATATATCAAACATCTGCACAATTGCATAATCATGCTTCTCCATGACATTCAAATGCTTGAAAATTAAATAATATTTCTATCCAAGGTATCAATTCATTCTTGAAAATTTTAAAAATCATTAACAAGCATACACACACACACACACACTCTCTCTCTCTCTTTCTCTCTAATACAATATTGAAGTTAGAGTATTTAACCTTCTAACAAAGTTACTATATCTATATATATACATATATACATACATAAAAGTTATAGAAAGATAAAGAGTCTCAGTGAAGTTGTAGTCTTCAACCTTCTAGCATCGTCTTGTGTTATGAAAATATTTCAGAAATCACTTTATGGAATTGTTTCATGAATCTAGCTATCAATATCCGATTCTATTGAATGAACATTCCATTAAACATCATTATAAGCATTCTTTTATCTTAGATGAGTAATCTTTATTTCATTCTATGACATTTTCATTCTATGTCATTTTTATTCCATTTCCTATAATATTTAGAAGTAAGGAAACCTTTTGTAGGCCTAAATTTTTGATAAAAATCAAAAGATTTCTAGATGACAATTATTGTCATTTTACCATTTATCATATGTCCGATCGTAAGAATGAAATATACAAATAATTGTGGCTATCACATGAAATAGTTTCAATCAACAATGAAATAATTGGGGCCAATAAAATCTTTTATTTGTAAAGCCAAGTTGGACTACTCCAAATAGAAAATTTTAGCTACCAATTTTTTTTTGCAAACCGGTCAGGTTTTGGAGTCGGAGACTCGGATCCAGGTCTGGGTCTAGTTGAGGTGGGTCTAAGCGGGTTTGGATCTAGGTTTAGACCCGTTTAAACTTGGCGGGTTCAAGTCTAAGTCCGGATCTTAGAGGGTCTACCCAAACCTAGCCCATTAACAAACCTATTTGAGAAGCAGGCTCACAAAATGAAATATTACTTCGTTGTCTATTTCTCTTATTGCTTAGCCATCCTTGGGGATAAACTTCTAATGTCAATCCCCTAGAACACTTGAGGAACATCATCAAAGTTCTCTCTTTGCTATTCAAGCCTCCCCAACAAAGCCCTAATTTTCAAACATTCACATAAACCAAATTAAATCAAAACCCAATACCAAAAAAATAGAAATGGTAATGATATTCATTGTGAAAGCTCAGAGATATATAAACCCACCTCATAATTTAAAGAAAAAGCCTCTTGTATGAACTCCTTGTAGATTTCTAAAAATTTAGGCAAATCAATGAGATTAAGAGCAATGGCCGACACTAACGATGAGACTGAGGGAGAGACGATGTACAAATTCAAGATCTGTTTGATATATCATCGATCTTATGCAGTATTCCAATGGATGAGGGTCTCTTTCGTGATGCAATACTAAGAGAATCTGGGCAGTAGTGAGAGAAACGGAGAGAGGGGGCGATGCACAAGAGAAAGAGTGCAGTGAGTAGTATGCCAAACCCTAATTTTTGCTTATATAGTCGATTCATTTCAACCCATTTTGACCCACGCTCAACCCATTTTTGACCCTCTCAAATAGTGGGTTTATTTAAACCAACCCGTTTTTAATCTGCCTACAAAGTTACCCAACCCAACCCATTAATTATTGGCTCAGGTTTACGGATTTGGGTGAGATTTTCTGCCTCTAGTTATTATATAGCAAAGGCTTAACCCAAAAACCAACCTGACTTGTTGTCCACCTTATATACAAATGTTTTAGGCAACACTTATCTCCCAAATTTAACATAACTCAAACTCGATTATATTCCCCCTATGATTTTGTATATACTACTTAGTGGGAACAAAATACCTTAATTTATTATAAAGTTTCCCCCATAAACAAAAGAACTTATTGTTGGGTAGTGTGGATCCTGATAAGTACTATACACTAGCCCTTATTTTACAGATCTAATTTTGTGATAAGTTGGCCCGAGTTGAATTTTCTTGAGGGTATTTTTGGTATTTCACATGATTTTTCTATTGCCTTAATTCTATGTATTTATAGTTAAGGAGCCACATCTTATTGTAACTTTTTTCAAATTATAGTGAAACCGCAACAGTTGTAGACATAGCCCCATTCTGGGGTAAACCACGTAAATTTTTGTGTTCTTGTGTGTGCGTGTGATTTTATATTCATTTTCTTGTTTGCTTTCCTATCTCACGGATCTTGGTTAGGTGATTATATTCCTAACAATTGGTATCAGAGTATTAGGTTTGAGTGGGAGTGATGGCCGTAGACGAAGGAAAAGTAAGCATCAATAAATTCAATGGCAGAAATTTTGGGTTCTAGAAGATATAGATTGAAGATTATCAGTATCAAAAAAAGTTGTATTAGCCTCTTGCAAAATAGAAACTATAAGAGATGAAAGACGCAGAGTGGAAACTCCTTGACAAACAAACATTGGGAGTTGTTCATTTAACGTTGGCTAGTAACGTTACGTTCAACATCACGAAAGAAACGACAACAACAGGTTTGATGAAAGCCCTTGCGAACATATATGAAAATCTCTTTGCCTTGAATAAGGCATATCTTATACGTAAGCTATTTAATCTTAAGATGATAGAAGGTGGGTCTGTAGCTGATCATCTGAACGAGTTCAATACAGTCACAACTGAATTGACTTTGATGACGAGGTTAGGGCTTTGATTCTTCTATCTAGTTTGCCAAAAAGTTGGAATGGTACTGTAATGATAGTGAGCAACTTTCTAGGTAAATCGAAACTGAATTATAATGATGTTCGTGACCTAATTTTGAGTGAAGAAATTCGTATAAAGGAATTAGGAGAAACGTTGGGGTCTGCTATAAATATAGAAACTAGAACAGAAATTCAAATCGTAATAGATCAACCTCTAAGAACAGAAGCAAGTTAAGATCTGGAGAGAGATCAAGAGAGGGACGAAGTTGCTAAAAGTGTGGACAGAAAGGGCACTTGAAGGCAGATTGTTCGGCACCAAAGAGGAAACAAGGTAATCAAAATAAGAAGTCTTTGAATTCTATAATAGAAGATATTTGTGATGCCTTGATCTTGAGCGTTGATAGTTCTCTTGAGTCTTGGATTTTAAATTCTACGGCGTCTTTGCATTCATCTTCACACAGAGATATCATTAAAAACTATATAAGTGGTGATTTCAGAAAGGTTTATTTAGCTAATGATGAACCTTTGAATATTGTGAGTAAAGGGGATATGAAAATAAGGCTATCAAACGGGTCTGTATGGAAGATACAGAATACCGGACATATGTCTGGATTGAAAAGGAATTTGATTTCTGTAGGATAGCTTGATGATGAAGGTCATGTAGTAACCTTCACGGGTGGGCTGTGGAAAATCACCAAATGAGCTATGGTTGTTGCTCGTGGTAAGAAAACTGACACTCTTTATGTGACAACAAACAACAAGAACAGCAATAGCAGTTGCTGATAAAGAGGAAGATTCACACTTGTTGTAACACCTCGACCCTAACGAAGCATCATAAAATCACTCAAACATTAATTAGTGATCGAGACCTTAAATAACAAGGTCGATTTCGAACCCCAACACGTGAAGTTTCAGTAAAAGTCCTGGGAAACCAGGATGACTGTACATCACTTTCGTTGTAATCACCAACCTTCAATTACGACGATAAGTTTGAATATGAAAAGTGCATGCCACGTTCGGTTAACAAATGGGAAAATGATAATGATAATAAGTATATGGTAATACATGACGATGTAATTACCAAAGTATATACGTACATACTTAATACACACAATTGTGTAATATTAGAAAATACAAGCACATAATTAAATATGTAAATTGTCTATAAGAATATATTGGTAAGAATAAATACAAAATTAAGTATATTGTGGATGTAAATACATAAATTGGTATATATATATATATATATATTATATATAAGTGTATGATTGCCCATGTGTATTGATGTGTATATATATATATATATATATATATATATAAATTAAGAAGTAGTGATAAGGATGTAGAAGAAGGTTATAAGATTAAGTAGAAAGAGAGAAGCGATAGGCACTGCTCTCTATAGTCCCATGTGAAATTCAGGTGTAGGAAATGATGAGAAGTGAAGGGGCGGCTGTGCATATAAGGAAGGGATAGCCATGCAATGTAATAACCCGAAATTTTTTTTTTTTAGTGTAAAATTTTCTTGGTTATTAAATTAATTTTTTTTTTTTTTATATAATGTTATGGTTATTATTAATTGTTTTATTATTATTATCATTATTCTTATTAAATTCTTGATGCATGTGTTATATATGTGCATGGTGTATGTATGGTATGTATGTATACACGTGTAGAGTAATATATGAGCATGTATATGTGTATATGTGTATCTTTAGAACAGTGCATGTGTGCACTGTGTGTGGGTACACCAGACCGTGGGTGTGTGGGGTGGCAGCTAGGTGTGTGTGTGTGTTTTGTGTGTGTGTTTAGGGTATGATGATTGAGATATATATATATATATATAAGTGTATAGGCAGCTTTGCATTAAATGTAAAGCTGCATTTGGGGAGAAGCAAGAGGCTGAACAGAAGGGAGAGAAGTCAAGGAAGGTTGCAAGTGGAGGGGAATAGAGAGAGAAAGAGAGGAGAGAGAAAGAGTCGGTTGTGAGTGTCTCTGTATATGTGTGTGCATCCGTGAGTTAAAGAGGGAAATAGAAAGAGAAGATTGAAGTGGGAAGAAGCAGAAGTGGATCAAGAGGAACAGAAGGGGGGAAGAAGCAACCCACCGAGAGAAAAATTAGAAATTTCAAGGTAAGTGGGTGCTTCTGTTTTAAATTTTAAAAGCATGATTTGTTTAGTTTAAATCATAGGGTTTTAAAGAGCATGGAAAATGGAGTCTAACGCAACAAGAATCAATGAAAATGATTAAGGGGAGAGGGAGAACTTCCCAGTTACAGGTCTCGGCCATGGGGGTTGGACCTTATCATTTTATGTGTAGAACTCCCTTTAAATGATCCTAAAGTAATCCTACGAAGTGCAGAAAGAGAATAGAAAGAGAAAGAATGAAAAACAGTGGAAAAATAAGCATGAAATCGGAATTATACAGTTGGCCGGAGATTCGGCCATGGGCCTTTGAGCTCTATTTCGAGGAGATTAGGGAAGGTTTTGAGGGAAATAGAGGATGGATGTGAGGTCTACGTGAAAAACCGAATAGAATGGCATTTTAAACACTCGAAAATATCGCCGGAGATCGGTCACCGGCGCCGGAGAAGGCGCCGCAACCCTACTGTGCATCGTCCGGAAAAACGGTGGGAAGAAGGGGACTGTTCTGGGCTTGGGTCGGGTCGGTTCGGGTCGGGTCGGGCTTGGGCCGGTCCGCCCTGCCACGTGTTGCTCCCCTGTTTTAAATTAAAAACCTAATTGGGTCTGTTTGGCTACAAGGATATGAAATTAAAAATTAGAATTAAATGGGAACAGGGATATCTTATCCCTGTTTTGGATTAGCCACTGTTTGGCTATCCAAATTGAGAATAAGGGTTTTCCAAAATTACAAAATTGCCCCTAGACTTTTATAAATTTCAAACTTGACCCTGAACCTTCGGAAATTACATTTTTACCCCTGAACTTTGGAAAAATTACAGTTAGACCCACCAGAATTAAATATTAATAAAATATTAATTAAATTAATTAATTAATTAATTAATAAATTAATTTAATTAATTAAATATTCAAAAATAACCTGGAGTCCAAATGGGAC
The DNA here is from genome assembly GCA_008638375.1 of Nyssa sinensis. Classification (NCBI taxonomy): domain Eukaryota; kingdom Viridiplantae; phylum Streptophyta; class Magnoliopsida; order Cornales; family Nyssaceae; genus Nyssa; species Nyssa sinensis. Next base: position 36,051,079 of record CM018031.1, read on the forward strand.
AAGTCATTAGTGTATTTTGACTATCTCGACCATTCTGAGGCCAATGGTGAGGTCCGTTTTACGAGACGGGGTCCCGAAAAATAAAAGACCCGTAGTAACATATAAAATTACCAAAATGCCCCTGAATTGAAATACAGTCAAATGAACTCCGAATTTAGTAAACGAATAGTGAAACTTTATTATCTCGAGCATGCCGGACTCAACCGTGGAGTCCGATTTATGAAAAGAGGTCACGACATGTAAGGACCCGTGTAAAGTGCAAATGACTGTTTTGCCCTTTTGAACCCAGGTGTCCGAATTGAATTCTACGAAAGCCTAGACTTATTTTCTTTGACGTCCCGAACTCAATAGTAGAGTCTAATTTAGCAAAATAGAAACTTATGAATTAAAGACATAAAATTTGATGAATAGAATAAATTCAAATGACAATGAACTGAGTTACCTGTTATGATTTTAGGAACACGAGGGGGCAAGGAGAAGGTGATCTGACCTTCGGTATCCTCACTGTGATTCTACCATACTACGAGTACACCTTCTTGAGTTGAGGTCAACTATCAGGTACGATATACTGTGCTAAGTAAGAAATAGAATTGAGATTAGGAATACTTGTCCTGCTGCCTTGATTGTTCACATGTTTGCTTGATTGTTCACATGCTTATGTGCTTCATGCTATCTTGCTGATGCTGGGTGATGATGTGGATGATGATTATGTCTATGCTGCATGTGTTAGTGTAGTGTGTGAATTACATGCTTGAGAACTGTTGATATTATGAAGTATATACTTGAAAGCATGCTTTATGTATGAATGAGATGCATCATTGAGATTATATTATAACATGATGAAATCAGAGCATATTGGCATAGTGTGATTCCTTGGACATGGCGTGGGTTAAGCACTTGGTGCTTTGCATTATGAGGGTGCAGATCCTGTGGTGAAAAACCCAAAATCGGCCAATAGGTACTTGCCAGCCTGACGGATTCCGGACCAGTGAAGCGAGACATATAAGGTACTCATGCCGGCGGGGAAGGACCGTATCATGAGACATGGGTGGGCATAGAGTTGCATGGGTGTGTCACGCATACTGCTCATATACTGTATATTGTTTATATGATGCCATCATGATATCGAATGCCATATAGAAATAACTGTACACTTGCACATGCCACGACCTTAGTTTTGTTTCTTGCATTAGCATTATATTGTACCAGCATGTTGAACTGACCCCTTTAGTGGGGCAAACATTTCAGATGATGTCCCAGCTGTGCGAGACGAGGAGATGATTTGATTAGGGACTATGTTAGGCCCAAGGGGCGCTTTTGATATTGTGTAAGGGCATAAGCCCGAGACTGTATTTCATTTTGTATGTAGTGAATGAATAGACTAGACCTTGTGTATGTATCAGAATAGTGTACGGGCTGTATGTGATCGTCCTTAATTATCTTTTATTCCTTTATTATTTTATTTCTTTTTGTCTCGTTACTCGCGCCTTGGGTTCGCTGGAATTCGGGGCGTGACATGCAAAGCATGAGGTGTCTCCATGAAATTCACAGCCAACAGGTGGCAATGCCACCTGCCTCAGGGTCGGTAGAGAAAGAGGAAATAAAGATGGGAAAATTAGGGAAGAGGGAGAGAGTGTAATACGTACAAAGGAGAAGAAGAACTGAGACAGGAAAACAAATCTGTAACAGCCAGTCAAACAGGTAAATTTATGATTGGAATTCGAATTTCGTTTAAATTTAAAGCATGCAATAGTAGGGTCTTATTGTGCATAATATAAGCTTTAAATTGCAAAAGAAATGATAAGAAATGATGAAGAATCGACTAAAAAAAACTGAATTACAGTTGGAACAAAAACAAAAAAATCAGAAACTCTGGTATAGGTCTGAACCGACTTTGATTAATTCAATTTTTGTTTATAAGAGCCTAAACTAGACTGTTCTAGGACCTTAAAAACCTTAGGCCGCGACTCTAAAACACAAGGGAAGACCCTAAAAAATGAATTACAGGTTTAAGTCATGAAATCAGTTTCAGTTGTAGGCGTTTAAGCTCGATTTTGAGAATGGGGGTGGAGTCCCCTTGTCATAAGGAACGCGCAAACCAAACCTCATCACAAATAGTGATGAAATGAGGATTTGCTACGAAGTTACAAGTTCGAGTATCACGGTTTGGATCGAACGTTTAGGTTAGTTATATGATATCAAATGAATGCCAAAATGTTGGCCAACCTCTTAGGAGTGTGTACCAACCAAGAACAGAGAGAACCCGTGCTTTAAAACTCACGAAACTGGAAAAATAGAAACCCAGAATTAGGGCAACACTGGTAAAAATCGTGAAGAAGACGACGAGTTGACTCGTCATTATGAATCGAGTCACGTGAGTTAACCCGGACACGTGTAAGAATGCGAGATGGCTACTGCTTTAGAAGAACGACACCGTTTGGGTTAAAACAGGTTCAGTGGGACTGTGCTGAACCGGTCGGCTAAGAAATTTAAGAAGCCGGTTTAGGGTTTCCAATTGAGAACTGACTGGTTCAGGCCAAAAGTTATGAAAATTTGATTTTGGCTCAACAGTTCTACAGACTTCAATTCTGGCCCAAGATAGAGAAAATTCTTTCATTTATACCCCTGATGAATAAGTTAATAATTAAATAATTCATTTAATTATTTAATAAATAAAGTAAAATGACTATTATGCCTCTAAGTCAAAATTTGGCCAAACAAAATCCAAATGAGACAAACGAATAGTGTATTTTAACTATTTTAGATGTTCTAGACCCAATGGTAGGGTCCGTTTTATGAGACAAGACTTCGAAAAATTAAGACACGTTAAAGTATAAATGACCAAATTACCCCTAACATGTCTAGAGTCAAATTAAAAGCCAAGAATGTCTAAATTGACTTTCTTCGACGTTCGGACTCAACGGTGAGGTCCATATTATGAAATAAAGGACAAAAAAATATGACACGTAAATATGTAAAATTAAGAAGTAACCCTAAAAGTTAATAAAGCTATCAGAAGAGGATACGTTAAGAGATAACGCTTAAGATTAAAAGGAGAATTTAATTACGATCTAAGCATAAGTTAAGATCACCAATAGGTGGTATTCTAGTGACTATGAAGTTAATAAGACTACTTATGAATTGTTCTTAGGAACTACAAAGGAAAGGGAAAGGCACATCAATAGCGCCAACCCAGAAGTATAAGGTGAGTAACCCTACGTTTGAAATGGAACTTTAATTCCATGGATTGAAGAAGTTTCAAATTCAAAAGATATGAAGTGTTTGAATTCCAAATTCAGTATTTACATGATTCAGTTTTAAATTGTTTTGTTCTTATAAACTCTATTATGACATGCTCAGTGAATAGGTTCTACCACAGTTTTCTTAAAATATATTTCAGCATGCCTAAAGTTTTAAATGCAAAAATTATGTAAAGTGTTCTGCATTTGTTTATATCAAGTGTTTAAAGGATTTATTATGAAATTACGTATATGATGTTTTAAATGTTCATGAGAAGCACCTATTTGAAGAAATCATGTACTAAATGTATTTGAATGTAAGAAAAGTTGTGCATAAGCACCACGGATTTTATGGGTTTCTTCGGAGTTAAATTAATCCGAAATCTGATGGGATATTGAGTTGTACGGAACTCAATTAACTGTCAACTACCAGGTAACATGATCTAATCCTAGGCATAAGATATCTTCACGAAACATAAAGTGAGAATTTGGTTCGAAACGGATTCCATTAATGAAAAGTGATAAGAAAATGTATTGAAAATGGAAGCAGGTTTTTACCCTCATTTTCATCATGCATATGTATATGTTTGAAGTTTACATTCATTTTATGAAAAGTACATGTTTAGCTTGAATACTTTAAATATTTCAAAGCTATCCATATGAAAAGTGCATACACTCTATGTTCAAAGTATACGAGCAATTGGTAGTGAGTATTTTACAAATTTTATATACGAAACCACTGTCAATTGAAAACCCCATGACAAATGTTGGAATTACTCATAAGCTTAGATTAGCTTACCCGGACTTTGTTCGGACCCCCCTTTCAAGTGAATGGCGACAGTTTTGGTTTGCAGTCGATGATGTTGAATCTGCCATTTTGGGAAGGTACGTTTGAGTAGGCTCTTTTGGAACCATATAAACTCTAGTAGTACATTTTGTATTAGTAGATGGTGTAAGAATATGTATTGAGCCCTCTGGGTAGTGGACATGTGATATTATAAAGTTTTAAGTTTATTATGCTCTGAATGTATATTCATGTAAACCACTATGAAAAGTGACAGTACCGGACGATGGTGTGACGAATTTTAAAAAGAAAAGAAATGAAAAAGTTTTTCATGTTTCCGCAACTACGGGCCGCACCACTGTCCGATACCGTTGTTTATGTTTCGCCTTGCCCAAAGGCTTTCGGGCTTGAAGGCAGGCGGTCGCGAATCCGAGATCTGCTCAAGGTGGGTTTCGAGTCGTGACACTTGTGGCATCGTAGGCTCGAGCATATGAGCGAGAAATGGATGAAGGTATTTCTAACAAGGGAAATTGTTAGGTTTGAAATCAATTGATATTGATTTGTATGAAAATCGTATATTTGGAAAGCAAAAGAGGGTCAATTTTTTGAAGAATGGTAGGAAGTCGAATACAGAAAAATTGAAATTGATTCATACTAATGTATAGGGGCCTTCTCCAGTTGCATCTCTTGGGGGATCATATTATTATGTCACTTTTATCGATGATTCGACTAGAAAGGTATGGGTTTATTTTCTAAAGAATAAATCTGATGTTTTTGCTACCATTAAAAAGTGGAAAGCCTTGGAGAATGAAACAGATTTAAAAATCAAGTGTTTAAGATCAGACAATGGAGGAGAGTATGGAGACAGCGAGTTCAAAAGGTTTTGTGTAGATAATGGGATAAAAACGCAAAAGACAGTTCGAAAAACACCTTAGAAAAATGGGATTGCAGAGCGCATGAACAAAACTTTAAATGAACATGCTAGAGCCATGAAGATGCATACTGGATTGCCAAAGATGTTCTGGGAAAATGCAGTCAACATTGCAGCATATATGATAAATTGTGGTCCATCTGTTCCCTTAGATGAAAAATTGTCAGAGGAAGCCTGGAATGGAAAAGAGGTAAATCTTTCACACTTGAAAGTTTTTGGCTGCGTCTCATATGTGCATATAGATTCTATTGATAGAAGCAAGCTTGATCCTAAATCTACTAAATGTACTTTTATTGGGTATGGCATTGATGAATTTGGTTATCGTTTTGGGGATGATGAAAAATAAAAAATAATCAGAAATAAAGATGTCATATTTAATGAGAAAGTAATGTATAAGGATAAGTCTATTATGGAATATGATATTTGTGAACGACTTGTTGAGTTAGAAGAAATCACTAAAAGTGATGTGGATTATAAGGTTTGGGATAATCCTAAAAATATTATTTCACGAGTGAAACCACGTACTCTTGCTCCGCCAAGAAGGTCCATTAGAAAGTCTAGGCCTACACAACGTTATTCTCCTTCATTATACTATTTGTTGTTATCTGACAGTGGTGAGTTAGAGAGTTAAGATGAGACTTTGTAGGTTGATGATTCAACCAAGAGGGAGTCAACTCTACAGGATGAGATGGATTCTCTCACGACAAATCATACATGGGAGCTGACTGGACTACCAAAGGACAAGAAAGCTTTGTATAACAAATGAGTTTACAGGGTTGAAGAGGAATATGATGGGAGTAAGCAGTTCAAGGCTAGAATGGTTGTGAAAGGGTTTCAATAAAAGGAAGGTGTTGACTACACTGAAATTTTCTCTCTAGTTGTGAAGTTGACAACAATCAGACTTGTGTTGGGAATTGTGGCTACTGAGGATTTGCATCTTGAGCAAATGGATGTGAAGACAACTTCCCTCCATGGTGATTTGGATAAGGGTATTCACATAAAGCAACTGCATGGTTTCATAGAACGAGGAAAAAAGGATTTGGTGTGTCGACTTAAAAAGAACTTGTATGGTTTAAAATAGGCCCCAAGGCAGTGGTACAAAAAGTTTGATGGTTTTATGTGTAGCAGCGGTTTCACAAAATGCCACGCAGATCACTGTTGTTATTTCAAGAGGTTTGACAAAAATTATATTATTTTACTTTTGTATGTTGATGATATGCTAATTGCAAGTTTTAGCATTCAAGAGATAAATAAGTTAAAGAATTTGTTGTCCAATCAATTTGCAATGAAAGATCTTGGAGCTACTAATCAAATTCTTGGTATGAGGATTCACAAGGATAGGATGAATGGTATTTTGAAGTTGTTCACGACTCCCATTGCAAGCTGAATATGTTAAAAAGGTTCTAAGAAGGTTTAGCTTAAATGGAGCAAAACCAGTGAGCACCCCACTTGCGAGTCACTTCAAACTTACTAAGGAACTGTCACTAAAGACCGAACAAGAACGGACATATATGGAGTGTGTTCCAAATGTTTCAGCTATTGGTAGCCTTATATATGTCATAGTTTATACTAGGCCAGACATAGCATATACAATGGGAGTCTTGAGCAGGTACATGAGTAATCGAGGCAAGCAACATTGGAAGGCAGTAAAGTGGATCCTTAGATACTCGAGTGGTTCTACAAAGGTAGCACTTTGTTTCAGATAGACAAATATGGCATTACATGGTTATGTTGATCCAGATTTAGATGGTGATGTGGATAACAAAAGAAGTACTACTAGTTATGTTTACACATTGGGTGGTACAACAGTTAGTTGAGTTTCTTAATTGTAGAAGATTGTAGCTTTCTCTACAATGGAAGCTTAATATGTTGCCATTACTGAAGCGGGTAAAGAGATGACTTAGTAGAAAAGTTTTTTAGAAGAGTTGGGTAAGAAGCGGGAGGATAGTGTTTTGTACAGTGACAGTCAAAGTTCTATTCATCTTACAAAGAATTCAACATTTTATTCTAGGACGAAGCACATTCAGTTGCAATATCATTTCATTTGTTCTCTTGTGGATAATGAAGTATTGTCTTTTGAGAAGATTTATGGCAGTGAGAACCTAGCAGATATGTTAACCAAGGTACTCACCATTGAGAAAATGAAGTTGTGTGCAACTTCAGTTAGTCTTTAAGCTTGAGGAACGAAGATAGTTGTTGCGGTGTTCTTCTATGTGATGATATGATATCGAACTCGTGTATATCAGGTTTCAAGTGAGAGATTGTTGGGTAGCCGAATTTTCTTTAGGATATTTTTGGTATTTCATATTATTTTCCTATTGCCTTAATTTTATGTATTTATAGTTAAGGAGCCTCATCTCATTGTAACTCTTTTCAAGTTATAGTGAAACCGCAATAGTCATGGACGTAGCCCTATTCTAGGGTAAAGCACGTAAATATTTGTGTTCTTGTGTATGTGTGTGATTTTAGATTCTTTTTTTTGTTTGCTTTCGTATCTCATTGATCCTGGTTAGGTGATTATATTCCTAACACTTATAACTCAAATAGAATATTGGTAGTACTTGTAATAGTAATTTTTTATCCTTTAATACTTTGTCTCTTATATCTTTTCTTCTTTTTATAGAAAAGGTATGTCAAGATAATAAACAATCTAAAATAAATGTTAATATATTAAAATGTTTATGTTGTGTTTGGAAGTGTGAAATTGGGCCTTGAAATTGGAAACAAGTTAATTCAACCTTGAATTAACTACCTTTAATTGCAATCAATTCTAATTCTAAGACCTCAATTCTTCATGGACAAACACATCATTAATGTAACACCTCGACCCAGTTAAGCAAAGTAATTAATGATAATGACAGTTATCATAAGTTAATTTGCTTAATAACTATGGGTGATACTAGATATAATTAATGACTCGAAATACGGAAGCAAAGGCATAAATGATGAAAATAATCAATTATTAATTAAAAATAACTGATGTGAGAATGTAATGTAATGCCAAGGGCTATGATTTGATAGAAGTATGGCAAATGTTAATCGAGAAGTAACACACAAGTGAATGTGAGAAATTAATACGCTGAAGTACACTTAAGAAAGTTTAACATAACGCACAAAGGGAGCGCGTTTAATCAGAATTATTCTGATAATTATGATGGACTTTTAAAATAATTAATATACATGAAGGCGAGACAATGAAGGCTATGGAAGCCCGATAAGATCTCGATTTACGAAATCAAAGAAATACAAGTAAATAAAAAAAATTTGATAAAAATAATATGTTTTTGGCATAAACCAAACACGATGAGATGTGTTGAAAATAAAATTAATGACATGAAGAAGAAGCATGCACGAATAAAAAAACATTGCGAGAATACCAAGACATTTTACAGCAATTGAAACGTAATTTCAAAACTTTAAGAAACACACCTAAAATGCCAAACAAGGCACAATAAGGGAAAAAGAGAGAAAATAAGGCCAAAAGTGATGGCCAAAGGGTTTGAACCCTAGACCAAATGAGGGAAAGACTTAAAGCCCAAAAAATTACCAACTAGGCTACAAACACTTTATGCTATATAATGCATAAGATATGTATATATACCCTAATAAGTTCCAAATCAACATATTCAAAATTGAGGTGCCAGCACCCTATTGGACCACATTTTCATCCAATTGCATGACATGCAACACATCAGCCCAAGTCAACTGTATTCAGCCTTATATATATATATATATGATGACATGAGTATATATATATATATACATATATTATATATGAGACAATATATTTATATATGACTATTGTGTGCTGTGTATATATCATACAAACCAGAATGTGTATTGTGTGTATTATGTGTGTGTAGAAAGAGAGAGAGTAAGGTAGAGAATAAAGAAGAAGAAGAAGAAGAAGAAGAATGAAGAAAAAGGGGAGTCTGCCTACATGCACCTTCAGGATCTAAATTAGGGTTTCAGTAACTTGAAGCTAGAGGGAAGAAGTCACCATTTGAAGGTAAAAACTCCAATATTTGATTTTCTCTCTTTGATTAAAAAGAGTGATTTCATGCTATTAAGTGTAATAGACATGCATGCATGTGATTTTTAGACATGGTAGTAAAGAATAGAGGCAAAATGGCATAGTTTTAACTAAGGAAAACCATGACCGCCATTGTTGGACCTTCAAAAGCCCAGGTCTGAACCAATGTTAACTAAACTCATTTTTTACACTTAGGACTTCAACTAGACACTTTAAGGGTTATAGAAACCCTAGGCTGCGACCAAAAAACCTAAAAGAAGGCCCCAAAAATGTGAGTTGCAGCCATAGGTTTAAAAATCAATTTGTCAAAAACGAACACCAAAGCTTGATTTTGGATTGAGGATTGAATCCCCATGAGGTGAGGATCATCACAGGCCAAACCCCATGAATTTTGATGGAGAAACGAGTGTGTATAAAGAAAAATTCAGAAATCACAATGGAAACTCAACCGAGCTTTTGAGTTCACTTCAATGCTCCAAACCAACGCCCAAATAACCTCTAATGTCCTAGGAATTCATAGGACTTCGAAGCAGAAGAAATGGAGTTCTAAAACTCCATGAAATAGAGGTTTTTTTAAAACCTGCAATTAGGGCAACATCGTGTGGGAGTATGGGGAAGACGATGAATAGGTCAGGTTCGGGTCTCGGGTCGGTCCGGGTTCGTGTTGAAACTCGCCCCATCACATAAATGGTTTAGTGGAATGATACCGTTTAAGTTATTAGGTTTTAAATTTAAAAATAGAACTGAGTATGTTTGGCTACACAGATAAGGAATTAATTGGATAGCCACGAACGGAATAGGGATAACCTATCCCTGAATTGGACCTTTATCCGCTGTTTAGTTTTCTAAAAACTAGAAAAAAAAATATGAAAACCGCGGCCAATGGGTTTCGAACCATGACATGTGCATGTGTGTGGAACTTAACCCACATGTGTGAACCACTGTGCCACTGAGGCACTTAGTTAAAATAAGACCGGAATAAATATATAATATAAAATAATTTAATTAATTTAAATTAGTAAACTATTCTCGATGTCCGAATAAAATAAAAAGGTAGTATAACCCAATATTTTTCGGTATTTTGGACTCAACGGCAGAGTCTGATTTATAAAATTAAATCCTGAAAAATACGAACGGGCAAACTGGAGTAATTTCTAATACGTCCTAATGATCAGTTAAGTGATCAATTGGACTCCGATGACTGTAAAAATACGTACCTTAACATGTTAAGACATTTCGAACTCAATGGTGGGATCTATGTTGTGAAGCGAAGTCCTGAAAATATAGACACGTGAAATGTCAAATTACTATTATACCCTTAGTAATCCAAAATCCAATTAAATGTCAAATGTAACATATCCCGACTTTGTTGGGCATTCTGGACTCAACGGTGGATTTCATTTTAGCAAACAAAGTACTGAAAAACATGACGCGTGAAAGTGTAAAATTATAAAAATGCCCCTAGGCTTAATGTAAGTCACAAATGAGCTAATTAAGATATGAAAAAGTCTAGATTAATTATATTCAATACTCAAGACTGGATGATAACGTTCTTTTGAGGGAAATAAGACTCGGTAACAAACTGAAAAATGATGAATACGTCCCTAAGACTTAATGAAGTTACCAGAAGTATAAAAACGAAATTAATAAGTCCACATAAATGATATAAGGACTGAATAAACTCAAAATGGAGTCTGGATACGTAAATTTATGTACAAAAAAATAAGGGACATTAAAAGTGTAAATTACCATAATGCCCCTAAAGGGCCAAATAAGTTATAAGGCATCAGGGAATCCTAAAAGGGAATTTAAAGACCCTTAATAAAATAGACTAATTCATTAAGCCTAAAAGAGAACTTAAAACACTAAATAACAAAGTTTGGGATTAGAATGAATACTAATTCATTATGCCATATATTTTTTATCCGTGATAAAAAGATCACCCAAACGATGAAAAATGGAAAGAAAGCTACGGGATTGCTACTATGGTAACCGCATGGGAATGCAATACTAAAAATCCAATGTAAATAAACCTGAAATCTAACATGTGCAATTCCTAGCCATGTCATAGTTTTATTTCCTCAATGCTGCCAAATTGTATTCCATACATACCTGACGTTGTTGATTTTCACAATTTGATACTTGTTCTACCTTATGGATTTGATGAGAATTTGATTGTCAGTATCCTAATGTGATTACTTTTTCTTTTTTGTACCTTACTTGGATATTGGAAAATTGCTATGCCTCTCACTGTTGAGAATTTGTTATTCCACAAATATTTACATCGCCTATGGAATTTTGTCGATCATGATATTATTATGAGTGCCTGGAGTTGTGATCTGTCACAACGTCCATCCGATTCATTGATGCTGTTGGACCTACGGGTCGGTGATTGGAAATGATACCCAATTCCTGGTCCATGGAGGACATGATATGTGATAAAGAGCTCTAGTGCTATTCAGGAGCCCGATAGTGGGATGAACCTAGATGAATGCTTTTGGGGGTAGCCGGACCCTATTTGTGATAACATCTATTCTATTAGTATCTCATATCGTTTATTGATTTTCTGATGATGCACTCTTTGATTATTGATATGCCTTGCAAGCCTATCTTTGGATATGTTTAATGATGTGCTCGTTGGTTATTGATACGCCTTGTGAGCCTATTCTTGGATTATTTGATGATGTGTTATTTGATTGATGATATGCTTGCTTGCCTATCTTTGGACTCGAATTACTATCTTGTGATTTGTGACAGCTAATTATTGTATAGGCCAATCCCTATTGTTGATTTGTTATTCTACCTTGGGATGTGCCTTTTGGACCCATGGGTCACCTTGGTTGATTTATTTTCATTTGTGACTGGCTATTGATATCTATCATTTCGCTTGCCATTTGGTTGAATCCTGATACCCAGACTAACCTTGTCCTATGGTAGAGCGAAGGAATTTACTTACTGAGGTAAGTTAGTTCACTCCATATTTATAACTATTTTTCAGGCAGCTCTATAAAGGAGGAAACGAAATAAGATGACTAGTAGAGCTAGTGCCATACTTGTGAGCAATATTGATGATGTGAACTCCAAGTCATAATTTGAACATATACTTTATAAGGCTGATCTAAATAATAGGTATTTGTAATATTGTATCATTGGTAGTGATGTTACACTTGATTAGTGAATCATGATGATCAAAATGGTACTTGGAGATATTTGATTGATGGTTATTGGAGTTCGGTTTGTAATAAGATGAATTGCATTGGTGTAGCTTCTACATTAAATGATTAAATGATTTATGATTTATTGATATGAAGAAAAAGAAAAAAAAAATTATCATTCTGTGCAACTCATTTGATTCTGTGCGGCCTGTCCGAGTTGTAGTGTCCATCGTTGCCCCTAATTTGCGTAAGGTGGGTTTCAGGTCGTGACAGAGTGGTATCAAAGCAAAGGTTAATGATCTTTGAGGAAGACCAAGTCATGATTGAAGTTGATGTTTCTTGGGTGACTAGGATAATCAGACAATCAATAATTCTTCGAGAGATAATAGTAGGCTTATAAGCGAAGTTGATGATCTTGAGAATTCGAGGACTATATCAGAGCTATAGGTTAATGATTCCTTGGGTAAGATCATACTAGTACTGGATTTGTGGACTATTGGGTGATTTAGATGATTAAATGATCGGTGATTCTTAGAGACGATAGCGTGTTTAGGTACCAAGGTTAATGGTCTTTGAGAAAGACTATACTATAACTGAATTTGATGATTCTAGGGCGATTGAGATGATCAAATGCATAATGACTTTTGGGAGATAGTAGTATGCTTAAGGGCAAAAGTTAAGGATTCTTGGGTAGAATCATATTAGTATTAAGGTTGAGGACTCCTAGGTATTTGAGCTATGAATTGATCAGTGAATTGGGGGAAACTATGATTTGAACAAGGGCAATGGTTAATGCTCTTTTGGAAGATATAGGGTGACATCAGGGCTATTGCTGCTATCATGGCAACATTCGACGAGAATCTTAGCATCCCAATAGGCAGAATTGATCTACCGACCATGATAGGAGAGGGGGACAGACAAAAGACACTAATCTCTAAATATATGGTCCTGGACAATAAATCTCCCTATAATTTCATTATTGAGAGGCCTTGGGTCCACTAAATGAGAGTGGTTACTTCAACCCTCTATCAATGTTTGAAATATGTCTACAATAACAAAGTTCTCACTATCAAGGGTTGTCAACCCACTACCCGAGAATGTCATGCCCTCGCATTAAAAGAAAAGCCCTTCAAATAGCAATTATAGTACCCTTATGAAAGGAAAAGTTCATTATCTTTCAACCTTCATGAGGTAGAAGAATGTCCTTTCGAGATTGATGAGTCACTAAGTCCCCAAGGAAGGGATAACGTAGTTAAACTAATGGAAGAGCCTATCAAAGTACTCATTAGCACTGAAGGAGAGCGAAAATACATACAAATTGGCTCAGCCCTGTCTCCTTTTGAGCAAGAGGATACTATTAAATTTTTAAAAGACAACCTTTCAGTATTTGCTTGGGGAACTAGAGATATTGAGGGAATAGATCTTGATTTCATCTCTCACAAGTTGATGACAAATCCAAACCATCCCTCAATAAGACAAAAAATGAGAACATTTTCCCCTAAATGCCACAAAATCATCAATGAATAGGTCTAGAGGTTGCTAAATACTAGAATAATATGAGAAGTGTTCTACCTAGAATGGCTTGCCAATATAGTTCTTGCAAAAAAGAAGAATGGCAAGTGAAGAGTCTGTGTTGACTATACCGACCTAAATAAAGTTTGTCTTAAAGACAACTTTCCTCTTCCCAGGATTGATCAACTTGTTGATGCCACGACAAGTCACAAACTCATGAGTTTCATAGATTCTTACTCTAGATATAGTCAAATTCAAATGTATCCTCTAGACTAGGAGAAAACAACCTTCATATTAGAACGAAGTCTCTATTGTTATAGAGTGATGCCGTTCGGTTTGAAGAATGCTGGAGCCACGTATTAGAGGCTTATAAACAGAATGTTTGGCCCCTAAATTTGAGATACATTGGAAGTTTATATCAACGATATGTTTGTCAAAAGTGTTCAGAAAGGTGACCACATCCAGCACTTGAGCCAGACATTTGATATCCTAAAGAAACACAAAATGAAGCTTAACCCTTTAAAATGTGCCTTCGGGGTCACAGAAGGAAAATTCTTGGGTTTTCTAGTTTCCCAAAGAGGAATTGAGGTAGATCCTTCACATATCAAATCTCTGATTGAATTAGAATCACCTAAAACCAAGAAAGATATCCAAGGGCTGAATAAAAGGATAACATCACTGAATATGTTTATCTTTAAATCTACAAATCGATGCCTCTAGTTCTTTAAAGCCTTGAGGGGGGGAGTAAGGCCCTAGAATGGACCTCTGAATGTGAAGAGGCCTTCCAACAACTCAACCAATACTTAGCCTCTCCAAAACTCCTTTCAAAATCAATGCTAGGGGAAAAACTACTCATGTACTTAGCTGGGTCAGAAAGCGCCCTCAGCTCTACATTAGTTAGGGAAGACAAAGGGATTCAGAGGCCTATTTTCTATGTCAGTAAAGCACTTCTGGGCACCGAGACAAGGTACTCTAAAATTGAAAAACTTGCCTTAGCCTTGATAATATCTGCTCGGAAGCTTAGACCATATTTTTAATCCTATCCGATCATAATCCTTACATCTTATCCTTTAAAATCAGTCCAACATAAACCCAAAGTTTCGGGACGACTGGTCAAATGGTCAATAGAACTGGGAGAATTTGACATATCCTATGTACCACGAACTGCTATCAAAGCCCAAGTATTAGCAGACTTTATAGCAAAATTCATTATAACACAACATTCAAAAGCTCAAACCACTACAGACACTTAGGTATGGCTACTTTACACCGATGGTTCATTTACGGATAAAGGCCTTGTAGTAGGTATAATAATTCAGTGCCCTAATAGGATCGTAATCGAAAAATTCACCAACTTGGGATTTAGAGCCTCTAAGAATAAAGCCGAATATAAAGCACTTATCCTTGCGATGAAATTGGCTCTAGAATGCGAAACTCTAGATCTTGACGCATTCTCTAACTCTCAGCTTGTGGTGAGTCAAGTTTTGGGAGAATTTTCCACCAAGGATAATAGAATGACCAGATATTCAGAGCTGGTAGAATCGCCAAAGGAGTCTTTCCGCAAATTCACTATTCAGAAGATTGAAATGAACCAAAACTCCAAGGTCGAGGCTTTAGCGAATATAGCCTCCCATCTCAAGCCAGAAAGGGACTCAATGGTAAAAATATCCTACCAATCAAAACCTAGTACTGAGGTAATATAATCCCTTCAAATTTCAGAACAACCTCTGAATTGGATGACTCCTATCATCCAGTATCTAAAGAAAGGGTGGGTCACTTCCAGAGGACAAGAATCATGCCAGGAGAATTCGAATTAGGGCAGCTCGGTATTTAATTATTAAAGAAAATCTTTATCAAAGGTCTTACAAACAACCCCTCCTACAGTGCTTAAATCTAGAAGAGGCCCACTACGTCCTACCCGAGATACATGAGGGGATCTGTGGCAACCATAATGACGGTTGGACCATAGCTCACCGAGCACTAACTCAGGGCTACTATGGGCCCGGTATGCTAAAACAAGCTAAGGAATATGTTTAGAAGTGTGAAAAATGTCAACATTTTGCCTTATACCAACATCAACCTCATCATAAACTCGTCCCTATCGCGGTCCCTGGCCTTTCGCCCAATGGGGAATGGACATTGTAGGGCCATTGCCAAAAGCCCCTCAGAACAGGAGATTCCTGCTAGTTATCATTGACTGTTTCTGTAATACCCCGACCTAGAAATGTCGGGTCATAGGGCACGCATTACGAGGCTATGAGAAAATTTGGCGTAAAGATTATTTTTACTTAAGAGAATGATTAAATGTTTTTTATTGTGACCAAATATTAAGACACACACATACACACATGTAAGGTGTGTTGTGTGTATATGTGGCCAAATATGCACACATGTGAATATATTAAAAATTTACATAAATATCTATATAATTTAATATATATATATATATACATATATATATATATAATATGAGAATATAAACACAAATAGGGAGGGACGGTTGTGTGTGTGTGTGTGTGTGATCTATATATATATATATATATATACATAAAATAATAAAATGCAACTAACCCCAACCTAATAGGCATGGTGAGGTATGGCCCCAAAAAATCAGAGAAATAAATGAAGTAAGGTCTGATTTGATGAGGTAAGGGAGTGAAGTGATGGCCATTAAGTTCTCACTTATTCATATAGGCATACACTTGATTCACACCAAAAATCTCCACCCGATCGGTCATAGAGAAAGAGAGAGAGAAAGAGAGAGAGAGAGTTCTAGGCATTCAGAAGGAGAAAAACCAGAAGGAAAGGAGAGAGAAAGTCACTGTTAGAGGTAAACCCACAAAACACCTTGATTTCTCTCTCTAAAATTTTTTATATGAATGAATTATTTTAGCTTCTGATTTTTGTATGTATGATGTTTAAAGTAAATAAACATGAATAAGTATGAAAATTTCGACCTAAAACACCTAAGAAACACAAGCCGTACACCAAACTGCCATTGTTGAGCTTGGTGAGAGCAGGTCTGAACCGACTTTCCCCAAACCCAATTTGGCCTATTAGGACTTCAAGTAGACCTTAAAAGCATCCCAAAAACATATAACCGCGACCAAAAACCCTAAGAGAAGGCCACAGAAACTCGACTTGCAGGTCTGAGTTAGAAAACCAACCTTATAAACTTACGTTTAAACCTAAAAATATGAATAAGAACTGAAACTTATTATTAGGGAATCCCAACAAAACAAACCCCATCGAGTTTGGCTCAGAAATGAGCATATACGAATGGGTTGCAGGTTTGGATTATCAACCTCTGCCCGAGCTCGTTGGACCAGTTTAGTCCCTCAAACGAATGCCAGAAGAGTCCTTGGCATTCCAGAAATGATTTGAGGTGAAAACAATGGGGTTCCATCGACCCAAATCGCACGAAATTGAAGCTCTTTAGCTTTAGGATCTAGGGCAACAGTAGGGGTCGAACGGGGAAGACGAAACTGAGTCGACTCGCAAACGTTTAGAACGGTGGGTGGACTCGGACACGTGTCGAGCTACGGGCTAGCCACCGAATAAATGGAACGACGATGTTTCATTCATGTTTTAAAATTAAAACATTAGGGCTGACGTCATCATGACGTCAACATTACGCAGTGAACCGTGTAAACCGGACCAGTTCACTTGAAATCGAACTGAACCAAACGGTTCAGACCGAAACTTATGAAAATTTGGTTTTGACCCCCAACTGTTTTACGGATTTACACTATGGCCTAAATTTTGGAAAAATTATGCAATTACACCCCTGAGAAAAATAAAATAAAATAAAATGAAATAATAATATAATTTATTAAATTATTTTATTAAATAAGTAAAATTGCTAAATCACCCTTGAGTCACAAAAAAGTCAAACAAAGTCCAAATGGGGTGAATGAATAGTCAAAATTTATTATTTCGGGCATTCCGGATCCAATGATGAGGTCCGCTTGGCGAGACAGGACTCCAAAAAATAAGACACTAAAATGATAGATGACTGTACTGCCCCTAATATGCCCGATGTCCAAATAAGACAAGTTATATGTGTATTCCTACTATCTCAGACCTACTGAGTCCAATGGTGAGGTCCACGACACGAGATGAGGTCCCGAAAATTTAAGACACGTAAAAATGTCAAAATGACCAAATTGCCCCTACTGCCACCAAACTCAAACAGAGTCCCGCGAAAGTCTAAATTGACCCTCTTCAACATTCTGGACTCAATGGTGGAGCCCAATTCCGACCAAAAGAAATGTCTAAAATAAAAAGACATAAAATTTGATGAATAGCATCTGTCAAATGACTATAAATTGAAATATTGCCGAAGTACTAAACTAAGGCAAACGAAAGGTGAAAAGACACGACACGTGAACATGTGGAGCAAATAAATTTAAATTAAAGTTAATGGAGCTACCAGAAGAGTATAAATTGAAAATTCGAGATCTACTTCTCTGACACGTTAACTTGCATTTAGGAAAAACACAATAAGAGAAAAATGGACAAGAAATAAGAGAAGTTTAACATTATGAACAAAGCTCAAAGGATGGTCGATGAGAAACAAAGAAAGTTTATGGAAGATTTGATTTGGGAACAAAAGGTAATCGCCCGGAAAAATTAAGATCGCCCAATCCACTAAAATTGTTTCCATCAGGCCATTCATATACAAGACCCCGACCAAGGCAATGATCGCCGAGGCAAAACTTAAGAAACAGGAAGACACCGAAACACTAGGTGAATGGCTAAAGAAGTTAGTACTTAATTAAACCAATTATTTCAAAATTAATTTACATAGTTTAAGAATAAGTGTTAGACCACGAACTGATTAAATGTATACAAAGTTTACGAGGTTTCTAAATGATTCTAGGATAAGGCAAGGCAAAAAAAAAGGCCCAGAATTAGAGCTCGGCTGAAAGACTAAGGTGAGTAATCTTGCATTTGAAGTGGAGGCTTTAACTCCACGGATTTCAATGGATGTTTTAAGTTCAAGATATTTACGACATTGATATATCAAACTCAGTATTCATGATTTCTGTTTTCTTAAACATTCTGCTATGACATGCTCCATGATTATTTCCATATTATATCTGTAAATGTTTCCTATTGAAAATAGTTAGCATGTCTGATTTCCTTAAATATTCTAAATTTGATTATCCCAAGTATTGAAGCATCACTGCAAAAGTTATATGTCACATGTTTTAAATACTCATAAAAGGCTTTTATATAAAAGTCATATGACAAACATTTTGCAAGATAAATAATAAGCACATAGGTAGTGTTGTGGGTTGTACGGAACTCAACGGACCTATCATGTGCATCATCACATAGGTAGTGAGGAGGGTTGTATGGAACCCAACGGACCTATCATGTGAAATGCCCGGTAGCAGGATCTAATCCCCCAGGCAAATGAGATATCTCCACGTATACGTAAAATGGGAGTCGGGTTCGAAACAGATTCCACCTAATTAGAGAGAAAATATGACAAACGATTTTGGAAATAGAAGCAGGTTTTACTTCCATTTTCACTATGCATGTTTACATGATTTTAAGTTACATGTTCTGAAATACATATGCTCTTTTACGAAAATATATGTTTTAGCTTGAATACCTTGAATGTTTCAAAGCTACATATTTTAAGAATGTATGTCCTCTATGTTCAAGTATACGACCAATTGGTAGTTGAGTATTTTATAAACTTTCATGTACGAAACCTCTACCAATTGAAAACCCATGACAGATGTAGGAATTACTCATTGGGCTTCTTGAAGCTCACCCCATTCCCCAACATTTTTCAGGTGATGATGATGGGTGGACCCTTGCCCAATTTGGGGAGTGATGATTGGCAGCTCCATTAGGATCTGGAGATATTTTGGAAGTATTAGGGCCTATAGATGAACGAATTTTGTTGTCACACTTTTTGAACAAATATATACTTAAGCCCCGAGAGGCAACAAATATGTGTTATGTAAAACTTTAGAATTATTATCATGCTCTGATTTTATATTTATGTGTACCGCTATGAAGAGCGGACAGTACCGGACGGTTGTGCAGAAGTTTTAAATAAAAAAAAAAAAGGTTTTCAGGCTTCCACAGACCAAGGTCGCACCGCTATCCAATACCGTCACTTATGTACGAGCCTTGCCCCAAGGCCTCCGGGCCGAAGGGTGGCGGTCCCAACTCGAGATCCTCACAGGGTGGGTTTCGGGTCGTGACAATTTCTCTAAATGTGTAGAGGCTGAACCACTAACCCATGTAACAAACATAGAAGTAAAGAATCTCACTTGAAAAAATGTAGTATGTAGGTTCGGTATACCACACGTCATTATTTCAGACAATGGGATGCAGTTTGCTGGAAAGGTATTCATAAAGTTTTGTAAAGACTTACACATCAGTCACCACTTCTCCTCTCTAGGGCATCCTCAAGCTAATGGGCAAGCCGAAGTTACCAACCACAATATTCTCGAGGCAATTAAGAGAGGGTTGGAGGAAGCCAAGAGAAGATGGGTCGAAGAATTCCCCGAAGTACTCTGGGCCTACCGAACTACTAAAAGAACCCTAATTGCGAAAGCACCATTTTCACTCGCCTATGGCACCGAGGCAATCATTCCTATCGAAATTGGCATGCCAACCCTTAAGATAAACTCCTTTGACTAAGGGGCCAATAACCAATAGCTTGCGGAGAATTTAGACTTACTGAAAGAAAGACATGAGCAAGCTACGATTAGGACTAAAGCCTACCAACAAAGAATGACTAAATGTTTTAACTAGGGGTTAAAACCCATCAATTTCTAGCTCAGAGATCTCGGCCTAAGAAAGGGTGTTTCCAAACACTAATGATCCTACCATGGGAAAGCTCTCCCTTGACTCAAAAAGACCTTACAAAGTAACCAAGATCGTCAAACCTACGACTTATTGGTTAGAAGATTTAATTGGGAAACCTGTACCCAAACCTTAGAACATTGAATATTTACGCAAGTATTATCAATAAAAAAACTACTTTTGATTCTCTTCAGAGTTTGTTATCATTACACAGACCCCTAAAAGCCTTGTATCCATTACAAGTGCCACAGGTCTAGTCTATTTTATTAATGCCTAGACCTCTAAAAGCCTTATATCCATTATAAGTGCTATAGGTTTGGTCAATTTCACTCAATGTATAAACCCCTAAAAGCCTTGTGTCCATTACAAGTACTATAGGTCTGGTCCATTTCACTCAATGCACAAACCCCTAAAAGCCTTATGTCTATTACAAGTGCTACAGGTCTAATCCATTTTATAAATGCACAGACACCTAAAAGCCTTGTATCCATTACAAGTGTTACAGGTCTGGTCCATTTTATCAATGCACAGACCCCTAAAGGTCTTGTATTCATTACAAGTGCTATAGGTTTGGTCCATTTCACTTAATGTACAAACCCCTAAAAGGCTTGTGTCCGTTACAAGTGCGACAGGCCTGGTCTATTTCACTCAATGCATAAATCACTAAAAGCCTTGTGTCCATTACAAGTGCTACAAGTTTGGTCTATTTTGTCAATGCACATGCCCTTAAAAGCCTAGTATCCATTACAAGTGCTACAGGTCTAGTCTATTTTATCAATCCACAAACCCTTAAAAGCCTTTCTTTCATTACAAATGCTACAGGTTTGGTCCATTTTATCAATGCACAAACCCCTAAAAGCCTTATATCCATTACGAGTACTATAGGTTTGGTCCATTTTACTAAATGTACAGACCCTTAAAAGCCTCATGTCTGTTACAAGTGCCACAGGTCTGGTCCATTTCACTTAATGCACAGACCCCTAAAAACCTTGTATCTGTTACAAGTGCTATAAGTTTGGTCCATTTTATAATATACAGACCCCTCAAGACCTTGCATTCATTACGAGTGTTATGGGTTTTGTCCATTTTTCTTATTCTATAGACCTTTAGAAAAGCCTTGTTTTATTTAAAAGTGTTGTAGGCCTGTATATTATAAATTATCAACATGCAGACGCTAGAGAAACCTTATTTATTTATAAGTATCGTGGTTCAATATATCTTGTTGTTTAGACCTTTGAAATTCCTTACGAGTGCTTTGGAGTCTCTAAAGAGCTTATAATTTCTACTAGCCTAGATATTGAAGAAATTATCTTGAAGTCAGGTATACCACAAAGATATCAAACAAGACACAAGTTCTGGAATGAGTGAAATTTCATATATTAGCCCAAAAATGGAAAAACTACAAGATCACAAAATAATAATAATAATAATAATATAATACAAAAACAACCCAAATCTACTCTTCTGCTCGCTTGGCAGTGTTTGAAACAACAACTTTAGGGAGTTCTAGATCCACCTCCTTTTCTTCGTCGTCAGTATCCGGCGCATGAATCTCAACTTGGGACACTTCAATATCATTTACTCCAGTCAAATCCAAGTCGGAATACTTCTTATGGAGCTTCGTCTTAAAGGTTCAGTATCTATACTCAATCAGCTCGCCACCTAGATCTTGGACTTCAACCTTCAGATCCACCTCAGTTTGGGTTTTGATGACTTCAGTGGTGTCCTAAACCTTTTGGACAGAAAAAGCTTGGAAGTTTGCAAACCTCATTTTGAGGTCTTCTAGTTCGGTAACGAGGGCATCCTTCTCGAATTCCAGAATAGAGTAGAGATTGGCAGCCTCTTTCAGTTTTTCCTCGACTACCACCACCAAAGACTGCATAACTTCCCAACTGGCATCTGGCCTCATCAAGCTTAGATTAAAGGGCATCAATCTGCTCAAGGTTTTCAGGGTAGTCCTTAATGGCTGCCAAGCCATGCATGGCCTGGAAAACATAAACAACGCAATCAAGTCAGAATGGATTACGTGCAAAATACAAAACCAAGAAACTGAAAATTAGGAAAAATAATACAAAACTCACCCTCATGTGAAAGGCTATCAGATCCTTGGCTATCCTCTTGGGCTTCAGCCTTATGAATTTGCTTGGGCCCGTTGCCCAAGATTCTTCATAAGCCTTCTTCACGGTTGTCACATCGGAATCATCAGACCTTGAGGAGGCAACAATTGATTTTCCCTTCACCCTTCTCTTCTTTAGAGCAGAAGGCACTAAGGGCAGAAGAGCTTCCTAAATGGGAGAAACCCCCAAATCCTTCGAGACAGCTCTCTCGGGGGAGTTGGAGATTAACCTCATTCTCTTCACTTGAAGGGAGGCTCGGCAGGGGAAGAACTTTCCCCAACTTTCTTCTTCTTCTTCCTTGGCATCCATCCGGTCACTAGGGATTTCTTCAAACTCTCGGTCCGGTCTTACACCAAACTAGCCTCTATCAAGTTTTTGGGGAAAATGATGGCTTTGTGAGAACGGTTGTTGGTCTGAAGAGGTCTCTTGTACTTTTGTTAAAGATCAACGGTAAAAATCGATCTCTTCCAAGCTCTCTTATATACACAGAGGCACAGGATTAGGCTTAAAAAGAAAAAAAAATTAGAATGTGAAAACTCAAAAAGAAAAGACTGAAAAACAAAAAGGGACCTCACACTTGATGTTAGTCTTTCATGGGAAGGTTGAAACCTGGCTCTCAAAGTTCTCGAACTCTCAACCTTCTTCTACGAAGAAGTACCACTTCTTCCAAATCTTATTGGAAGTGGGTACAGAGGAGAGAGGTCTGAACCCTTTGTCGAAAGACATATAAAACATGCCCTCAGACTTCAGGTATTTCAAGTCCATGTTACTCTTAATTAAGGGGAAGTCTACCTCAACATTGTTCAAGTATCCTAAAACTATGAACCCAAGTAAATGCTTCCAACTATTTATATTCGGTCAATAGTGCAACTATTAAACCAATAAAAAAATTCCCTTATAAGAGGGTGGAAGAGGAACCTAACCCCTATCTCAAACCACTTAAGGTAAGCATAGATCTCACCTTGTTGAATACTAGAAAGGCGATCTAATGGTCTTGGTACCCTACATGACACATTTTTAGGGAGGTCAAAAGCAACCCTCAGAGCATCTATCATGCTCTAAGTCATGGCGCTTTCTCATTCCTCCCTTATGTGGGATGTACCCGAGGTCTCCCCACCGATGTTCCTAGGCTCTGTGAAAGCCTTTTCGATCCTAACTTCAAAATTGGGAGTTAGGTTACTGATAATCCTATTTTTTACATTTTCTGATGGGCTACTAGATACAAGGTTGACCTCTATCTGGTCGTATATTTCCAAAGACTCTTTTGTTTCATGACCGGTGCTTGACTAAACATCAGAGGCTAACATGATAAGAAAATGAAGAAGAAAGGTAGAAGATGTAAAGAACTTTGAGTGAGAATGTATTTGGAACTAAACCTGAATGCAGTTGTGATCGGAGTTGATCTTCTTAGGATACCAGAATTTACCTCACTCAAAGTTCTCTCTGGCAGTATTATGGTTTTTAAAATGTTAAAGTGTTGAAAAGAAGGGCATTAATGTGCTTTGCCCCCCCTTTTATGAAAATCTAATAGGTGTCACGTGGGAGGCCCTCGCCTCCGAACTGCCATGACAGTTAGAGCAATGATGGCCTCATAATTCCAATTGGCGGTTGATGCAATGAATGTCACATCAACAATTGTCTCCTCGGAATACGGAGCGACGCATTTATAGCTACTACGCGTGTAATGCCTTAAAAACCTTAACCTTAATTCTGATCGGGCCCTAGAACAGAGGCTCGCGAGGGGGGAGTAGCTGATATACCATAAAGTGACAAACATATTCAAAATATGATAAGTGTCTGTATAGAGCTCTTCAAGATACAGATCAAGAAAGATTATTTTATCTAGATCGACCAAGCACGGAGGGTTCAGGGGTATATGGTTCAAAACATAGTATCGCCTTCCATATCCTACTGATCTCAGAATAAGGAAACATAGTTCAATATGACAACTACTATCTTTGGATATCTTCACATCCTTACTTTTATGGCTCCTAATTTTACTCAACTTAGGAGATCTACAACATATAAATAAGGCTATAAGGTATGCTTTCAATTTATGTTCAATTCTTCTTTTAAATTACAATCTCTTTTCATTTACTGACTTTATCATCAGAGCAACTACCTCCAGAGCCTTCCCGGTAACTCTCTGATCTCAAGTTCTTGACAGTGAGCGAAGGACGGGAGGCTCTTTTAATAAAAAAGAGGCAACATCAGTCTACATAAAAAAAGACGCGAATAGTTAGAGTAACTCTATGCTTAACAAAGTAATTTACCAAATAATGTGTTACAAATAAAATTTTGCCACGTCATTGTAGATTTTGCTTATGGTAAGAGTAGTATATATCTATTGCTCCAATAGTTATTTTGTATTTTTGTAAATTTTATTAGTAGAATATTTTCAAATTACATAAGAATTTTTTTATTAGAGTTTTATTCAACATCAACATCTTTTCTATTTGAAGAGTAATACAACTTTATATTTCAATAGTTATTGCAAACATATTATATATATATATATATATATATATATTAGAATTTTATTTTATTTATTTAAAATTCAGCTTGTTGATGCACTTATTGGAAAAAGTGGGTTTTTGAGCATAATAATTAATTATCTTTGATCTAAAATTAAAATAGGTTTTTTAAAAGAACAGATTCTTATTTCATAAAATAGATTTTGTTTTATTATCAAAACTGATTTAGAAAAAATTGATTTATATACTCTAAATAACAGCACTTTGTATTGGATTTAATTCTTCATGTGCCTTTTAATAAATGGAGAATTAATACTATTTGTTGCTTCCATTTTGCAAGAAATTTTCTGGAGCAGCTTCTTGACACTGGTAAGTTATTATATTATGGTGATTTATATGCAACTTGCAGAAGCATTCTTGGTTTTGTTTATTAATTTACAGTTCAAAACTATTCTTCTTTTTAATTAATCTGTGTGTAGAGGAAGAGTGGGCTGCTAAATCTAATTTTTGCACATTTAATGGTTATTGTATATTATTTACTGAATTTGATGATGTTGTGACATATTTAACTTTGTTTTTGATTAAAACAAAAGATGCATTTTAAATAAATAAAAATGCTTATTTTAATTATCTTATTAGTCAACCTGCATGTTCTATTAAGTATAATTTATTATTTGTTCAGATTTTGCCTGAATAATTATTTAGTTGAGGCCCTATTTTGTCAGTCATGAAGATATGATCTTTGCAGTTTTATTGAACTTTGTGACTCACTCGATTTTAACATTATTCTTGTGAGGATGTATATTCTCATATCCAAGACATTTTGTTATTATTTAATAAATTTGATTTATTATTATTAAGTTTCATATTATCATACATGTGGATATTGTTATTTTATACCATGAGATGGTTAGTCCTTGAATTGTTATTGGAAATAGTTAAAATGAGATTTATGTACATGAGATATAAACTTATGATCAAGCAATTCTAAAATTGTTAGCAATCATTAATGAGATTAGGCATCTTATTTGTAAGATTGTAATACACTTGACCTCTATGTGATAGTGTGGTTTATCTCAACCACTAGAGTAATAGACTCTGGGTTATTGTATTGGTGTATTTGGAATACACTGAAGTGAATCACTATAAGAAACACGTCATATAAAACTATCATCTTTGACGTGGTTTTTATATTCACTATTCGCAATAAGTTCTTAATTCTGAGAGAATAGTGGATTCAAGTTTTTAATGATGGTGACCTTGAGTTACCAATGAGTAAGGTCTTTTAGATCAACACCTCAGTATATTGGGAAATCACTGTTTAGACTGTGGGAACACATATTCTTAAGATGAAATCTACACTTTCTAAATTAGAGAAAAGGATATCACCAATACATTAATTTAATTGACAAATTACGGAAATTCAGATCCGGTCTTCTTAATAAATTATTTATTGAGATGTTAACCATTTTATAGTGATTAATAATTGGTGAATTAAGTTGTAAAAATAATTAAAAATTGATTTGACGGTGTATAAGCCTAAATTCTAATTATTGATATCTAGATAGAGGGGCCTACTATATATGTTTAGTGATTATGTGTTTTTCTCTATTTCACCAAATTAGAGTGCAATTCTAATTATTTAATGAAATTAATTAGTCATTAATTAATTAAGAGTTAATTACAAATTAATTGACTAATTGGAGTTAAATTTAGGGGGACCCTAGATCCCTCATTTTGCTCTAATTTTACAAATCATATAAATATGTGATTTAAAAAGGATAGCCGTAACAACAACAAAAAGATTATTTTCTTGCGAGAGAAATAAAGAGGAGTCCACTCTCCTCTCTGGTGTATGGCTTGCATAGAGGGAAAAGAAGAGAAGACCTAGAGGAGTAAGAGAATGAAGATTGCATCAATTTCTTCAAGAAAGCTTCTTCAATAATCAAAATTATTAAGAATAAGGAAGATTGCATCAATCTCTTCGAGAAGGCTTCTTCGAAAATCAAGATGATCAAGAATAAGGTAATTCTAACCCTCTTTTCAAGATTGTATGATTCATGTGAAGAAAAATATCCAAATAGATTTTTAAAATCGCTTCCGCTGTGATTATGAATCCAACAATTGGTATCAGAGCAACTTTATCTGAATCCATCAATTTTGAAGGTTTTATTTATTTTATTCTAGGCCTATTTATGGATCCCAATAAAAACAAAGGATTGTTTTGGGTATATTAGAATGTGATTTTGTGATATAATCTGTTGATACAAAGATTTAATCCTCGTTTGATACCCATAGGGATGAATTAATTAAATAATTTTATTTTTTTATATATCCATCTTTTTATATTAAGGGTATATGATACACATTGATAAACAATCTTGATAGTAATATAGATTATTATTTTAATTGGGTATTAGATACCCAAATTAATTAAATTGTTTAGGTATATGATATCTAATGGATATATGATATCCATAGATAGACAATTTTGACAGTAATATAGATTATTATTTTAATTGGATATTAAATACCCAAATTAATTAAATTGTTTAGGTATATGATACCTAATGACTCAATTTTATTTTTTATATATCCATGCTTTTATATTATGAGTATATGATACCCATGGATAGATAATCTTGACAGTAATATAGATTATTATTTTAATTGGATATTAGATACCCAAATTAATTAAATTATTTAGGTATATAATGCAATGCAATGGCAATATGCATGACACACCCATGCGCTCTATGCCCACCCATGCCTCGCTTCACAGTCCGCCCCTAGTCAGCAGGCAAGTACTGTCATTGGCCAGATTTTGAGTTTTTCACCACAGGATTTATACCCTCATAATGCATAGCACCGAAGTACTCAACACATGTCATGTTTTCAAAGATTCAAATATGCCAAAATGCCTTGATTTTTCTATGTAATTTTATTGAGACATTTATCAATCAATGGAGTGTACCTTAAGTAATGCATCATACATAAAGAAAACTATAACTTTTAAACCATAAAACTTTATCTATATGAACATAGCATATAATCCAATCAATTACACATATAATCATTTTACATGTTCACAACTTAAACAAATTTTCAAATATTACACAAGTACACAAAGCACTAATACATTAAGCAAAATACAACTTTCAAACTACAATACTTTGTTTATATGAACATAAGCTAGAATGTAATAAATTATACATATATTTATGTTACATATTCATCACTTCACCAAATTCTCAAAGAATACATAAGTACACAAGGTACCACCCCTAGGTTTTCAAAGCAACTATATGCTAGGTGCTTTTATAACAACAAGTAAGCATGTAAGTCATCTAATCAACATTTAAAAACATTCATAAACTCAACCCTATTCTTTACTTAACAAAATATCATACCTAGAAGGATTTTTCTCAACCCTAGGGAGTTGTGCTCGTTGTGCAGCCGAACTAATTGGTAAGAATGTAGCCCTTGAGATGGGGAACAACTTCCTAGAAGGAAGCCTTGTGAAATTCTAAGGCTAGAGATGACTTTTAGAAGGTGAAAAGTTGAAAAATTTAGGTTTTTCTCACCTTTTCTCTCCATGCATGACCTGCTACTCTTTCTCAGACCCATTTTTGATAATTTTCATAAACTTGTGGCCATCGAGTGAGGGTGGATTATGCATATACTTTTATACATAAATTGTTATAAAATATTAGG
This sequence comes from Nyssa sinensis, assembly GCA_008638375.1. Taxonomy (NCBI): domain Eukaryota; kingdom Viridiplantae; phylum Streptophyta; class Magnoliopsida; order Cornales; family Nyssaceae; genus Nyssa; species Nyssa sinensis. The sequence goes on from CM018031.1 coordinate 36,079,872, forward strand.
TGAAAAATGCTTAGAAAACAAAGGAGACATGTCAAAATTTTGTGGATCAAAAAGAGTTGTTGGGTGTGTAAAATGTCCATAAATAAATAGGAAAAATGCCAAAAAGTAGGGGTTAAAAACCTTGAGAAAGTAGGTTGAAAATTAAAAAAATTAGCTTGCAGCACTTTGGAAAAAAATTCAAAAAATGAAGGAATAGGTTGTAGCAAATACACTGTAGCTACAGTGAAACAGGAACAGCATAGCAACACAGCCCCGCGCGCGCCTGCCTGCGGGCCCACGCTGCGCACCCAGCTCCCCCCTTGCGCGCACCTGCTGCCTTGCCACGTGCACTATTGCCTAGGGCATGTTATGGGCATGGCATGACTTGCCTTCCAAGGCCATTTTAAAACCATTCTCTCCTATGTTTGACACCACCTTTTGGAGCCCTTTTAGGCCATTTTTGGCCATTATACCAAGCCATGTTAGGAACCTTTTTGGACCATGTTTGACTACTCTTTTGGGTCATGTTTGGCCACCTTTATGGGCCATGTTTAGCTACCTCCTTAGATAACTTTTGCTAGACTTTTTGACCTATTCTTAGCCTATGTCCTAGGGCGTTTGGGGCCCATTTAGGCCATTGTTCCAAGGCATATTTAGAGACATTTTGGGCTATCTTGGAGACCATGCTTGAACATGACTTAGACTAATTTTGACTATTGGTTGGGGGAGATATTTGATTGGCATTTGAAACCCATCTTGGGTACGTCTAGTAGCAAATTTTCATTCTTAATTTTTGAAAAACATGGAGAAATAAATGTGCAATTAACTAAATTCATTTAATGGTCTTTTATTAATTTTTTCTTAATTCATTTCCATTCACTTGGGTTTTGAAAATTCGGGGCGTGACAAGATCTCATATGTTAATAATATTCATTTTATTTTTATTTAAAATGAAGCATATTTGGATTATTATTAATACATGAGATATTTATTTATGCATGAGATGCATAATTAAAATATTAATTATACATGATATGTATAATAAAATTCTCAATTTATAAAATCAAGTCGGAAAGGGATCCTTTATGAAAGGTCCTATGGTCTTCTATCATCGATACATAGTAAGACAAAAATAGACACCTTGTGTTATCTTTGAGTAACCTCCATATGGAGGGTGTTATTTTTGTTAGCTACAAGTATGGACCTCTTAGGATAGAATTAGAAGAAACGGTGTATGGGTGATCTCCCCACGGAGACACTACTCACAACAATTGTCTTTTAATTCGAGATGATGGTATGCACTTGATCAAGAGGAAATGGTATTCTCCCCACGGAGTTTGTCGCTTTCTTTTGAAAACTAAAGGATATTGGAAGTTATGATTTTATTTGACATGAGATGTTTAGATAATAAGATCATATAGGATATGATGGTCTTCCTAATTATATAAATTGCATTGTCATCCCTACGGAGCATGTTATCTATAGAGTTAGGTTCCAATGCATTCATTAATAGTAGCTTGAGGATACCACTATGTGTTTATGAAAGTAAAAGTTATTTGTTATTTATTTTACATTTATGTTAATATATGCTTGTACATGATTCTTAGATGTCTATTTACTCCACTTGCTATCATCCTAAAAGAAAACAAGTTGACTTGGTCTAAATTAAGTAATCTGGAAAGGAACTTAGATATTATACTCACAATTGAGGGGTACAACTATGTGTTCACTACAGATTGTCCTGACCTTTCAGGTGCTAATGCAATCTAATATGACAATGAAACCTATGATAGGTGGGTCAAGGATGATGAGGTGGCATGATGCTATATTCTAGCTTTGATGTCCAGTGTGTTATAGCATCAACATCAAAATTTTTAAAGTGTTAAGGATATGATCCTTAACCTCAATGAGATGTTTCAGGATCAAGGGCATCTTGCTAGGCAGATTGCCATGAAGGCTCGCATGAACACTAAGATGATAGAAAGAACTCTAGTAAGAGAACTTATTTTAAAAAATGATTGAATTTTTAAATGTATTAGATGTTCTAAGGGTTGAGATTGATGCTAAGTCCTAGGTTGATATTATCCTTGAGTCGCTGCTTAACTTTTTTAATCAGTTTAAACTCAATTACAATATGAATAAAATGTATTTCAATTTAGCTAAGCTTCTTAGTTTTTTACAAGAAGCGGAGGGTATTATCAAAAACCATCGTAGTGCTCATGTGGCTGAAGGTTCTTCTTCCAAGCCTAATCCTAAAGGAAAGGGCAAGGGAAATAAGAAAAAGAACCCCAAAAACTCCAAAGGAAATATAGGTCCTAAAGGGGGTATAAGTAAAGGAAATAAAAGGGAAAATCCCAAGCCTAAAGGAAACTATTTCCATTATGAGCTTCTAGGGCAATAGAAAAGGAATTGTAATGATTATCTAAATAATATGAGGAATTAAGGTGTAATCGAGTCACTATTTATTGAAGTAAGCTATATAGCAGGTACTTCAGATTCCTGGTGTGTTAACTCTAGTGTAACTAATCACATATGTAATTCGTTATAGGAGTTTGAGGAGACTAGGAAGCTAAGTGATGGTGAGATTATCTTCCATTTGGGGAAAGAAGCAAAGGTTGCTATAGTGTTTGTATGAGATACATGACACTGAGAAGAATTATTCAAAGAACTTTCTACTTAAAAGAAAATTTTATTCTTCTAATTCAACTTATCTTTGGCATTTGAGGCTAGGTCATTTTAATCTAGATATGATTAATAGACTAGTAAAGGAGAGTACATTATCTTCTATGGTTATTAAACCATTGTTAGTTTGTGTATCCTGTTTGGAAGGAAAAATGACCAAAAAACTCTTTTTAGCAAAAGGGTACAAAGCCAAAGAATTATTGGAGTTAGTTCATACAAATGTATGTAGACCCCTGAATGTCACTACTAGAGTCTAGAGGAGGATATGAGTATTTTATCACCTTCACCGATGATTACTTAAGATATGGTTATTTGTATCTGTTACACCATAAGTTAGAAGCTTTTGAAAAGTTCAAAATGCTTCGTGCAGAAGTGAATAAACAATTAGACAAAAACATTAAATCACTTCGATCAAATTGAGGTGGAGAATATCTCTCTAGTGACTTAAAGTAGTATTTTTTAGATAATGGGATTCTATCCTAATTGTTTGTACCTAGCTTGCCTTAGCAGAATGGTGTAGTTGAAAGAAAAAACATGACTCTTTTAGATATAATGAGGTCAATGATAAGTTATTCAAATTTACCTATATTTCTATAGAGATATGCACTCGAAACAAAATTATATATGTTGAACGTAATTCCAACCAAATTTGTCCCTAAGACCCTAGTGGAGCTTTGGATTGGGCGAAAGCTAAGTCTGAATCATTATCGGATCTAGGGGTGTCCAACTTATGTGTTGAAGGGAAAGGCTAGTAAATTGGAACCAATATCAGAATTGAGTTATTTCGTGGGCTATCTTACGAGAACAAAGGTTTGGTTATTTTATAATCCTAGAGCGTAAAAAATATTTGTTAGTATGAATACTATCTTTCTGAAGGATGATTATATTATAGGCCAGAAGCCCAAGAACAAGTTCACCTTAGAGGAGATATAAGATGTCTCTTCGATTCCTCAGATAGATATTTCTAATAATAGACAAAATATTCCCTAGACCACTACTCCAATACCTTCTATTACACAAGAGCTATGTCGTAGTGTGAGAATTGTCAGGCCTCTTGGCAGGTACATGTTCTTAGGAGAGTTAGTCTATGATCAATATTTTTTAAATCTCAGTAGTTATGATAAAGCTATCTCTAATAAAGATTCAGGACAATGGTAAAATGTTATGAAAAATAGTTTCGTAGCTAAGAACCATGTACATATGGTATGCAAGTTGTATAGGTCTATTTATACATTTAAGCAAGCTTCTCGAAGATGGAACATTTATTTTGATCAGGTGATCAAGTCTTTTAGTTTTGATTAAAATTCGGATAAACCTTGTGTGTATAAGAAATGTTAAGGAAACTTGGTGGTATTCTTGGTTTTGTATATGGATGACATACTACTCATTGGGAATGATGTAGGAGTTCTCTCCAAGATTAAAATTTGGTTAGCGAATCAGTTTGATATGAAGGACCTAGGAGAAACTAGTTATATCCCTGTGTTCAAGCTTATGCGAGATCAGAAAATAGGATATTAGACTTACCTCAACCTGTATATATAGATAAGATTCTTGGTAAGTCTGTAATGCAAAACTCTAAGAAAGGCAAGTTTCTTTTCTAGTATGAAGCATATCTATCCAAGAATTAGTGTCCTAAGACACATGAGGAAGAGGAATACATGATGGCGGTTCCTTGTGCTTTGGGTATGGGAAACCTTATGTAGACTATGCTTTGCACTGGACAAGATATCTATTTTATAGTGGGCATGGTTAGCTGAATTTAATCCTGGACCAAACCATTAGATATTCGTTAAACATATACTCGAGTACTTGAGCAACATTGAAGATTATATATTGATTTATTGAGATGGTGATCTCATTCTAGTTGGATACACGAATTCTGATATTGTGTTAGATTATGACTTTAGAAAGTCAACTTTAGGATATGTGTTTACTCTTGATGGTGGAACTATCAGATGGCAGAGTGTCAAGCAATAGTGTATTGCTGACGCAACCACTGAAGCAGAGTATGTAACTTCTTTAGAAGCAACTAAAAAAGCAGTCTGGCTCGACAAGTTCCTTTTGGAATTAAGAATGGTACCATAGGCATAATTACCTATAGTCATTTATTATGATAATAGTAAGACTGTAACTTAATCAAATGAGCCAAAGCACCACAAGAGTGGGAGACACATACAACACAACTATCATCTCATTAAAGAGATCGTTTTGTGCGGAGACATCATAGTCACCAAGATTGCATCTGTGGATAACCTTGTTAATCATTTTCAAGTTGATATGATAGGATGGGTATCAAGTGTAATGAGATATGGATGTGAACGCAAGTGGGAGTTTGTTAGGATGTATGCTCTTACATCCAAGACATTTTGTTATTATTTAATAAATTTAATTTATTATTATTTAGTTTCATATTATCATACATGTGGATGTTATTATTTTATACCATGAGATGGTTAGTCCTTGAATTGTTATTGGAAATAGTTTATGTATATCAATGAGATTTATGTACAGGAGATATAAACTTATGATCAAGCAATTCTAGATGTCACGACCCGAAACCCACCCTATGTAGATCTCGTGTCGCGGGACCGATCCAATGGCCATCCCTACTTTTTCTATGATTTTACCAATGATAACAGTAAATTATGTGAACATGATATTAAATGCGTAAGCCTTAATTACAAATATTGTTCGACAACATAAATCTAAACTAACATAACTAAATATAACCACTCTTAGGTGGTGAGTACAAGGGAGAGACTTATTCACTACTATCATGCTTCACAACCATCTCCTTAAGCTCCTGACCTCCTACTATGGTTCTATAGTATTCTCACCTGAAAAAAATTTAGTAAGGGGTGAGCTACAAACTCAGTAAGTAAAAGCCTATATCGAATACGGGTTAGAGTAATCATAGAACATATAGGATCATAGATGAACATGATAGCCAGTCATGGAAGCAATTTCAGTAAGCAGAAAGATGCCAGAATGGCCAATAAATAGTAAGGCATAACAACCAACTATGAGCGCGGACGTACCGCCATCCTCATTTCTAATTCAGCCTCAAGTTTTCATACTTTCCTCCTTTGGTGTAACCAGCCCATGCCTATTGGAGCACGGACGTACCGCCATCCTCCTCAGCTCTAAGCCACCCTCAAAGATGCCTATTGGAGCGCGAACGTACCGCTATCCTCCTCAGCTCTAAGCCACCCTCAAAGATGCCTATTGGAACGCAGACGTGCCGCCATCCTCCTCAGCTCTAAGCCACCCTCAAAGATGCCTATTGGAACGCAGACGTGCCGCCATCCTCCTCAGCTCTAAGCCACCCTCAAAGATTCATACCTAGAGCGTGGACTTACCGCCATCCTCTAGAAATTCTCAACAATGTGTGTCATATACTATTCAGTATTCGAGCATTAGGGAAATACACATAAATCGTATCAAGGTATTGACATGCAATAACTCATCAAGTCCACAAGATAAAACAATAGCCATAGTGGATACAATAACAATGAACATATATACACGAGTACAAGCTTGGCAGTAATGGAAGGATCGTGGCTTGGGAAACCACGTATAAAAGATAGAAACCCACTTACCTTATCAGTGTCCTAATATCCTGTGACTTTCTCCTTTCCTTTTCCTTTTGACTTGCCTATACATCAATAAACACGTTTCAGCTTTAATGACATTATTAAATTCATGCCTCGCTACTTTAAATATCTCTTTTATTACTTTACACTTTTACGACTTCCAATTTGATCTAATTTACCCAAGGGTGAAATGGTCATTTACACGTCTCTATTTCTCGGGTTTTGTTTTCATAAATTGGACTTCATCGTTGAGTCCAGAAGGTTTGAAATAATAAAAATTCACTATTTACGTAACTCAATCGGAGTCCATTTGACTCACCTTCAACGTAGGGGCATTTTGGTCATTTTGGCGTTCTACGGGTATTTTATTTTTCGAGACTCCGTCTCGTGAAACGGACTGCACCATTAAATCCAGAAGGTCCTAAACAGTAAATTTTCAGTATTCATTCGATAAATTTATGCGTCGGAACTTAATTCAAATTTATGTAATTTCTTTAATTATTTAGTTTATTTAATTGGATCTAATATATATATATATATATATATATATATATATATTATTTGAAGCAAATTAAATTACATGTGCTCCAACAGCACAGTGGTTCAAGGTTTTCACCCTTTTCCCTTTGGTCACAGGTTCAATTCTCTACCCAAACTTTTTTTTTTACACTTTTACAAATGTTTTTCTTCTGTTTTCCATTTCCTATACATGTTTAAGCCAACTATTAGATAGCTTCTCCTTTTCAACCAAATACCCTCCAAACTCAAATTTAAAAATTTCCCATAAAGTAATACTGTTGGGCAGTCATCTAAATGGGTGGGTCGGGTCGGACCCTAACCCGGTTTGGCCAAATAAAATCACAAAAACCCCAGCGTGTTCTTCTTCCCCACTTTTCCCAGCCACGCTTCAGCCGTCTCTTCTGGCGATAGAGCCCATTTTTCTCGGGTCTTCTCGATGGGCTCGACTGGGAATTTCAAAGGGCTTTATATCAATTGGTAAAACAAAAATTGGTAGACGTTTGGGGTGTTAAAAATGCCACAACAGTGGCTGTGCCGCTGCTGGGTAGTTTTCCGTCAATGGGAGTTTCCCAGTTTTTTTTCTCTTTTTCTTGGGGTTTTTCTAGGTGGGAATCGGTTGGGCAGTCTAAATGGATTTCATATCTACTGTTTCAAATGAAAAGGGTGGGATTTTGGTTGTCCAAAAACTGCCATGGCAGTAGTCGCACCGTTAATGGTGATTTTTCGGTGAGAGAATTTTTCTCTCTTTTCGTGCACAAAACCCCACCGTTTTTGCTCCCATTTCCTTCCATTCATCTTCTGCACTCACGAGGATCGGTTCCTCATGGTCAGACGGCCCCAAGGCCACCAAAATCATGCACCCAACGTGACTTACCAGTGAGTTTTTCTCACTGTTTTCTCACCGTTTTGCCTCAAAGTTTCTCTAGTCCATTCCCATGCAACCCTCAAAAAAATCTATAATTTATGCTTTCAAAACAACTACAAGTCATGTTTTCATAATCTACAATTCATGCTTCCATAAAAAAAAAAAAAATCGGCTTAGTTACCTTGTTCCAACGTTCTGCCGTTCGTGGTGGTGGCGAGCTCGCTGATCCGATCAGAACGGACAGTAGTCTAGGGAGTTTGGCCGTGATCTGGACAATTCGATGGTGACGTTGAGGCTTGTAGTCTCAGATCTGGATTGTATTAGTGTGTTTACGGTGCGCTGTTTAGGCTGATGGTGGTCTGTTGATGGTGCGATGGGCAGAAACTATTGGTGGTGCGATGGACAGAACTGTTGGAGGTGAGGCGTTGTCTCGGCAAGGGTTGAAATTTTGTGATAACTGAAATCTTATGGTGATAGTGGGGGCAGCCATAGAGTCAAACAATAGTTTTGAAGACCCTGCGGATGAGTCTCAACGCCTCACGTTCTCTCTCTCTCTCTCTCTCTCTCTCTCTCAGCCATAGCCACCGCCCCTTCAGCGCCCTTTTCTTTCCTTTTCTTTTCCTTTCCCCCTTATCGTAACCACCGCCCCTTCATTTGCTGCGCTTCAGCCCCATCCATTTCTTCTTTTCTCCTTTTTTTTTTCTTTTGCTTCAGTTACATCAATTACACCTCATATATATATATGTACTTTCTTTATTTATTTACATAATCACACCTATATATATCCATATCCGTATATATATATATATCTATATATATAGATTCCCATTTTTATTTCTTTCTAATACCTATTTATTTATTTATTTCATATTCTTATTTTATTTTTATTTTTATTTTAGTTTTATTTTATTTCCTTTTACATTTTTTTTTCATTATTATTTAATTCAACTTCATTTTTGTTTTCTATATTTTGGTATCCGTTCATGGTTTGCTCGGGCATCGCCCGAAAACTATTCATACTTCAAGAATCATTAAATTTCCAATTGTTCCATTTTATTCAATATTAAACAAAAAGCTTTAACGACTCGATTTACATAGCCCGCTCAGTCACATCTGGGTCAGGGTATTACATTAGAATTGTTCGCAGTCATTGATGAGACTGAGCATCTTGTCTATAAGATTGCAATACACTTGATCTTTATGTGATAAGGTGGTTTATCTCAACTACTAGAGTAGTAGACTCTAGGTTATTGTATTGGTGTATTTGGAATACAATAAACTGGATCACTATAAGAAACACGTTATATAAAGCTGTCATCTTTGGCATGATTCTTATATTCACTATTCGTAATAAGTTCTTAATCTTGAGAGAATAGTGAACTCAAGTTCTTAATGGTAGTGACTTTAAGTTACCAATGAGTAAGGTCTTTTAGATTAACACCTCAGTATCTTGGGAAATCATTGTTTAGACTGTGGAAACACATATTATCAAGATGAAATCTATACTTTCTGAATTAGAGAGAATGACATCACTAATGTATTAATTCAATTGATTAATCACTGAAATTCGTATCCGATCTTTTCAATAAATTGTTTATTGAAATGTTAACCATTTTATAGTGATTAATAATTGGTGAATTAATTTGTAAAAATAATTAGGAATTGTTTGACGGTGTATAAGGTCAAATCCTAATTATTGATATTCAAATAGAGGGGCTTACTGTATATGTTTAGTGATTATGAGTTTTTTTCTATTTCACCGAATTAGAGTGCAATTCTAATTATTTAGTAGAATTAATTAGTCATTAATTAAGTAAGAGTTAATTACAAATTAATTGACTAATTGGAGCTAATTTGGTGGGACCTTAGATCCTTCTTTTTGCCCTAATTTTGCAAACCTTTATAAATATGTAACATAAAAGGGATAGCCGTAAAAATAACAAAAAGATTATTTTTCTGCCAGAGAGAAAAAGAGGAGCCCACTCTCCGCTCTGGTGTACGGCTTGCATAGAGGAAAAAGAGGAGAAGACCTAGAGGAGTATCTTTTGAAGCGATGACAAACTGAGAACTCCAATGGCATCTGTTGTTTGGATGAAGTATGGATCGTGTTCTTCAACCTCATTTACAATTCGAAGAAAAATATGATGACTCATTCGGAACTTCTTTCGAAAAAACCTTCATATATACAAGGGGTAGCAAAATAGTCGCGGTAACGTCTTTCGTGGTCTTCAACTCTACCACGATTAACTGTTCTATGGCCTGGAACGGAACCACGATGCCTTCTTATCCGTCCTTGACTAGACCATTCTGACCTTCTGGTTACAACATATAACATATCCAGTTCATCATCATCTTCTTCCTCAATATTGAGGATCCCTCCTAAAATATTAGGATAACGATTCATATAAATGGATGAAAGAAAATATGAGATGATAAATAGTCAAAGAGAAAGGGGATATTGAATTTATAGAGAGAATGTAATATAGATGGATGAAACATGATAAAAATGATCATATTTATAGACGAATTTTATTTTTTTGAATTTTTATTTGGCAGTTAAATTTTGAAATTTGAATTTCGACGATTGAATTTTGAAATTTGAATTTCGGCGGACAAAATTTAAAATTTAAAATTTGAATTTGAAATTTGAAATTGGAAATTTGAAATTTAAAATTTTAACTGTAAAAATATATTCGTTAAATTACGACCGTTATGAAAACTATACCCGTTAAAATATAACTGTTAAGGTTTAATTATATTTTTTAATAAAAAATATTAAAATGGCACTCCTATTTTGATACCTGTCATTGTAGTAAATTTATAATTCAGATATGTTATAATACTGTTTAAGATTGTTGATATACCACAAACAGACACACCAATCACCTTGAGACACGTGTGCATATGGAGCTGATAATCTCGATCATACAGAGCAGTGACTAGCCTTCAGGGCATTCTCATATATATATATATATATATATATATATCATACAGAGCAGTGACTAGCCTTCAGGGCATTCTCATACATATATCATTCAGAGCCGATAAACTCGGTCGTGCAGTGCAGGCGAAGCCTCCAAGGCATTCTCATGCACATATCTCCCAGACCTTATGTCCTGGGCAATATTTAATCAACACCTCATACGGCTCCGACCTTATGGTTTTCTTAACAACTGCCAAGCAGGGAATAAGGAAACAGTATTCAACACGGAAACTACTATCTATGATTATCTCCATCTACGACTTAATACTCCACAAGTTAACTGCAATCTCCGATGATCAAATCCCTATATTCATGGCATTGAATCCTAATCAACTTAGGAAGGCCACGACTTATAAATTAAACCCTAAAGGTACGCTTTATTTTTTATGCTCATTCTTTGGCTTTCAATACAGTCTTTCAATTCCTTTTACTTACTTAAGCATCGGAGTGGCTATCGCTGGGCCAATCCGGTGGACCTCTGATCGTCTTTCTGAGTATTCTACAGGTCACGGAGCCCTCATTTATTGCGAGTCAAAAAGTGCAGCATCAGTTTGGTGTCGTCTGTGGGAACGACTAATCTCAAAGTGCTCTATTCATAAACCCATCTCTTTCCTCACCGGAAAACCATGGCACCAAATCTCCGACCACGACAGAATACTCAGAATTCGCAAAACTCTCAGCGTCAGCCGCCTGCTCCTCGTACAAAGGGACCAGCGGTTAACCCCATGCGACAAGAGATCGAATCGATCAAATGACACAATGAACTGGTGCAAGAACAGTTGCTTGCCATCACTAGAATGGTGGCAACACTCACACAAAACCAAGCAGCGGGTTCTCCTAACCCGCCGGTCAACTTCGCCGTAGGAACGCAACTTTCCTGTTGCCACGGAGAATGAAGAACTCCATGAGCAGGCTCCAACTAACCAGCCTGGGCACCCCCTGGGCGTTGCCCGCGTTGGCAGAGATCCACAACAGTCAGCTCCAGGCTGGGGAACATCAGCCTTCGTTCCTGATGTCCATTATCGGAGTATTACTCGGGCCCCGACTCCAAGGGCCTCGGAGAGCACATCCGGCACAATAGGAGCCTCATCCCCATGCAGCACCAATCCCTCCGATTCGGAATCCTCCTTCGTCCGAAGGGCGTACTCAACCCTACTGCCCTGAAGCCGAGGCTGTCAGGCAGGGTTCGCAAGATGTCAGAATCAGAGACCCACGGAGGGTAGAGGAAATTGTCGAGTCTATGGACCGAACAATCACCTTGAGAGGACCTCAGAACCCTCCAGAACAAGATGAGTTGGCCAGGCTGCTTGGAAGACTAGCCACTCCGTTCACTCACACCATCATGTCAGAAGAGAGGCCCAGAAAGTTCATGGTGCCCAAGTTCACCCTATATGATGGATCTGGAGATCCAGGGGATCATCTCTCGCACTATCAGCATACGATGGCCCTTCACGGAGCCTCTGATGCTTTTATGTGCCAAACCTTCATCACCAGCTTGAAGGGAACTACTCTGAAGTGGTTCCACAACCTCCCTCCGAACTCAATTACCAGCTTCTACGAGCTCGGTAGACAGTTCTTGGAGAGGTTTATGACCAGCAGGAGGCTCAGAAGGGGCCCAGAGTTCCTGCTAAACATCAAACAGACTAGGAAGGAATCCCTCAGAGCCTACATCGCGCGCTTCAATACCGAACTCACGGAGATCACTGACTGCAGCCCGAAGTTCCTTGTAGCAGCCCTGACTACTGGGCTTGCCCAAGGTGGATTCAGAGACTCCTTAACAAAGAGCCCTCCAGCCGATATGGCGGCATTAATGGATCGGGCCAGAAAGTACATCAACCTGGAAGAAGCTAACCGCACATCCCAGAAGGGCAAAGATCAGACCTAGAGGGACAATCCGAAGAGGGAAGACCACAAGAAGGAGGATCACAGAAGAGACTCCAACAAAAAGAGGGCCAGGAGCCCAGAGAAGAGAACAACACCCCGAGCTGTGTACAACTCCGGGCCAAGGGAGTTCACCAACTTCACTCTTTTAAACACCACACCGAACCAGGTACTCCGACAGATCCAAGATCGGGAGAACCTGAAGTGGCCGGAACCAATCAAAGGAGATCCCAGCCTACGGGACCAAAGTAAGTATTGTAATTTCCATAAAGATCATGGACATACAACTAACACATGCAGGACCCTCCGGTATGAGATAGAGCAGCTCATAAAGAAGGGCGTCTTCGGGAGTTCGTCAAGCTGGACGGAAGGCAGAACCCCCAAGACGACAAGCCTCAACAACGGCCAGATCAAAGGCCCGAGCAGAGGCAGGAGCAGAGGGAAGGACGAAACAAGCCTCAGAGGCAGAACAACCATGTTATCTACGTCCTCCATGCTGACTCCCCTATCACAGGAATGTCCAACAGGGCAAGAAAGAGATATGCTCGGGAGGCCAGAGTTGCCCCAAACGTATTATAGATCTCCAACGTAGAAAAGAGGCTCAAGCCAGCACCTAGAGATTCAATTCACTGAGCAAGATCTAGCAGGGGTACATTGCCCTCACAGTGATGCCCTTGTTATCACCCTCAGAATCGCCAACTTCGAGACCAGGAGAGTCCTGGTCGATACTGGCAGCTCCGTCAACATACTGTTCTATGAGCCGCTTAAACAGATGGAGATAGACCATGACAACGTCAAGCCCACCACTGCCGTGATGGCAGCTTTTGATGGCAACCTCAGTACCCCTTTGGGGAGAGTCGACCTTCCTACCACCAGTAGGAGAGGGTGAAGGGCAGAAGACCACCATCTCGAAGTACATGGTGTTAAACATGAAATCTCCCTACAACGTCATAATCGGGAGACCCTAGTTGCATCAGATAGGAGCAGTCACTTCAACCCTACATCAGTGTCTGAAGTACGTCCACAACTAGAGCGTTCACTCGGTCAGAGGGTGTCAGCCAACCTCCCGAGAATGCCACTCTATTGCTCTCAAGGAGAGGGCTCCTAAATAGCAATTACAGTACACTCGAGACTGTGCAGATCCGGTTCTCACTCACTCTCCCGAGGTGGGGGATTGCCCATCCAACATTGAAGAACCCCTGAGCCCAAGGGGACGCGACAGCCGAGCCAAACCTGTTGGCGAGCCCATTAAAATATTGGTCAGTTCAGAAGCAGAGGGGCGTTATTTGAACATCGGCCCAGACCTAATACACATCGAGCAGGAGAAGATAGTTCAGGTTCTTGAAAGACAACCTCTCTGTCTTCGCTTGGGAGACCAAAGACATGGAGGGAATAGATCCCAATCTTATAACTCACAAGCTGATGGTGGATCCGGATCACCCGCCAGTCAGACAGGAGAGAAGGCCGATTGCTCCTGAACGACATCGGATTGTAAATGAAGAAGTCCAAAGGCTGCTGGACGCTAGGATGATACGGGATATGTTCTATCCCGAGCGGCTAGCCAACACCGTGCTTGTCAAAAAGAAAAATGACAAGTGGAGAGTCAGCGTTGATTATACAGACCTCAACAAGGCGTGCCCCAAGGACAGCTTTCCACTGCCAAGAATAGACCAACTGGTTGACGCCACTACAAGGCATGAGCTTATGAGCTTCATGGATGCCTACTCTAGATACAACCAGATCCAGATGTACCCTCCAGATCAAGAGAAGACAGCCTTCATAACCGAACGAGGGGCTCTACTGCTACTGAAGTAATGCCTTTCGGTTTGAAGAACGCTGGAGCCACTTATCAACGGTTGGTAAACAAGATGTTCAACCTATTGCTCGGCAGCACCATGGAGGTATACATCGACGACATGCTGGTAAAGAGTCTGCAGAAAGGCAGTCACCTCCAGCACTTAGCCCAGACCTTCGATATCCTCAGACAACACAGGATGAAGCTCAACCCCTCGAAATATACCTTCGGAGTTATGAAGAGAAAATTCTTGGGATACATTGTCTCTCAGAGGGGTATCGAAGCAGACCCCACTTAGATCCAAGCTCTGATTGGACTGAAGTCACCAAGAACCAGGAAGGAAATTCAGGCATTGAATGGCAGAATTGCGGCTCTGAGCAGATTTATCTCCAAATCCACTGACCGCTGCCTACCTTTCTTCAAAGCTCTGAAGGGCAGCAAAGCTTTGCAGTGGACAGAACAATGCGAAGAATCCTTTTAAGAACTAAAAGAGTATCTAGCCTCTCCAGAACTCTTGTCAAAACCAGTACAAGGAGAAAAGCTACTCCTGTACCTTGCAGTTTCCGAAAACGCGGTCAGCTCCGCATTGATCAGACAGGACAAAGGAGTATAGAGGCCTATTTTCTACGTCAGTAGGGCACTATTTGACACCGAAAAAAGATACCCAGAAGTAGAGAAACTGGCCTATGCCTTAGTCATATCAGCTCGGAAGCTTCGACTTTATTTCCAAGCCCATCCAATAGAGATCCCAACTGCCTATCCTCTGAAGTCAATACTGAGGAAACTTGAGGTATCGGGAAGATTGGTGAAGTGGTCCGTGGGGCTAGGGGAATTCGACATATCATATGTACCCCGAAACTCTATCAAAGGGCAGGCCTTAGCTGATTTCGTTGCAGAGTTCACCCCAGCACTTCAGAACAAAGCGCAACTCACCGAAACTTCGGGAACCTGGCTGCTATACATTGATGGATCGTCAACCGATCAAGGTTCAGGGGTAGGCCTGGTACTACAATCTTCTGATGGGCTCACGTCAGAAAAAGCAGTCAGCTTGGGATTCAAAGCTTCTAATAATGAAGCCGAATATAAAGCCCTAATCTTAGGCATGAAGCTTGCCTTGGAATGCGAGGCTCAAAACCTCGATGTCTTCTCTGACTCCCAACTGGTGGTGAGCCAAGTCTTGGGAGAATTTGCCATTAAAGATGATAGGATGCTCCGGTACTCCGAACTGGTGAACCACTTGAAGCATTCCTTCCAGACATTTACTATCCAGAAAATTAAGAGAAGCCAGAATTGCAGAGCAGATGCTCTGGCTAACATGGCCTCCCGTCTCAAGTCTGAAGCAAACTCCACAATTAAAATCTCCTTTCAACTAGGATCCAGCATTGAGGAAGCCCAAATTGCTTAAATTGATGAACAAGCCCCAGAACTGGATGACCCCAATCCTCTAGTATCTAAGATCCTGGCTCCTCCTAGAGGACAAAAACAAAGCCAGGAGAATCTGAATCAGAGCGGCTCGGTACCTGATCCTAAACAAGAAGCTTTACAGAAGGTCGTATTCTCAACCTCTGTTAAAATGCTTAGCTCCAGACGAGTCACAATATGTCTTGGCTGAAATACACGAAGGAATTTGCGGGAATCATAATGGGGGAAGAACTATAGCCCACCGAGCTCTATAGTAGAGCTATTATTGGCCTGGCATGTTGAAACATGCTAAGGAATATGTTCGGAAGTGCGACAAATGCCAAAGATTTGCCCCGTATCAACATCAGCCTCATCATGAGCTTATCCCGATTCCTAGTCCTTGGCCCTTTGCTCAGTGAGGGATGGACATTGTGGGTCTACTGCCAAGGGCACCTCCTAAACAGGAAATATCTCTTGGTAGCCATCGACTACTTCTCTAAATGGGCCAAAGCCGAACCTCTGATGTCACGTCCCCGAATTCCAGCGAACCCGAGGCGCGAGTAACGAGACAAAAGAAAATAAAAATAATAAAGAAATAAAGACGATTAAGTATAATTACATACATTCCGTACACTATTCTGATACATACACAAGGTCTGGTCCATTTGTTCACAACATACAAAATAAGATACAACCTCGGGCTTATGCCCTTATATAATATCAAAAGCGCCCCTTGGGCCTAACATAGTCCCTAATCAGATCATCTCCACGTCTCGTACAGCTGGGACATCATCTGAAATGTTTGTCCCACTAAAGGGGTCAGCTCAACATGCTGGTACAATATAATACTAATGCAAGAAACAAAACTAAGGTCGTGGCATGTGCAAGTGTACAGTTATTTCTATATGGCATTCCATGTCATGATGGCAGTATATGAACAGTATACAGTATGTGAGCAGTATGCGTGACACACCCATGCAACTCTATGCCACCCATGTCTCATGATACGGCCCTTCCCCGCTGGCATGAGTACCGCCAACTATGTCTCGCTTCACGGTCCGGAATCCGTCAGGCTCGCAAGTACCTAATGGCCGATTTTGGTTTTTTCACCACAGGATCTGCACCCTCATAATGCAAAGTACCAAGTGCTTAACTCACGCCATGTCTAAGGAATCACACTATGCCAATATGTTCTGATTTCATCATGTCATAATGTAATCTCAATAATGCATCTCATTCATACATAAAGCATGCTTTCAAGTACATATTTCATAATGTCAACAATTCTCAAAGCATATAATTCACACACTATAACACATGCGATGTACACATAATCATCATCCACATCATCACCCAACTTTAGCAAGATAGCATGAAGCACATAAGTATGTGAACACTCAAGCAAACATGTGAACAATCAAGGCAACAGAACAAGTATTCCTAGTCTCAGTTCTATTTCTTACTTAGCACAATATATCGTACCTGATAATCGATCTCAAACCGGGAAAGTATACTCGTAGTAAAGTGAAATCACTGTAAGAACACCGAAGGTCAGGTCACCTTCTCTTTGCCTTTCTGTGTCTCTAAAATCATAACATGAAACTCAGTTCAATTGTCATTTGAATTATGCTATTCATCAAATTTTATGTCTTTATCTTATAAGTTTCTATTTTTCTAAATTAAACTCTACTATTGAGTCCGGGACGTCGAAGAAAATAAATTTAGGTTTTCGTAGAACTTAATTCGGACATCTGGGTTCAAAAGGGCAAAACAATCATTTTGTACTTTTTACGAGTCCTTACATTTCGAGACCTCTTTTCACAAATCGGACTCCACAGTTGAGTTCGGAATGCTCGAGATAATAAAGTTTCACTATTTGTTTACTAAATTTGGAGTTCGTGTGACTGTGTTTCAATTCAGGGGCATTTTGGTAATTTTAAAGGTTACTACGGGTCTTTTATTTTTTGGGATCCTGTCTCGTAAAACGGATCTCACTATTAGCCTAAGAATGGCCGAGATAGTCAAAATACACTAATGACTTGTCCATTTGGACTCTGGGTTATTTTAGAGTATTTAAATAATTAAATTAATTAATTAATTAATTAATTATTATTTTATTAATATTTAAATCTGGTGGGTCTAATTGTAATTTCTCCAAAGTTTAGGGGTTAAAGTGTAATTTTCGAAAGTTTCAGGGTCAGTTTGTAATTTTTAAAAGTCTAAGGGCAATTCTGTAATTTTAGAAACCCTTATCCCATATTCGGATAACCAAACAGGGGTTAACCTAAAATAGGGATAAGATATCCCTGTTCCCATTTTATCCCAATTTCTGATTTCTTAAGTTCCTAACCAAACAGCCCCTTTCAACATTTTAATTTAAAACATATGAGTGACACGTGGCAGGGGCGGTTCACCCCCGCCCGGACCGGACCCGACCCGGACCGAAACCCGACCCGAATAGTGACCTTCCTCCCCGTTTTCCCAGCGAGCCTTCGGTAGGGTTCCGGCGCATTCGCCGGCGCCGGCGAGAATTTTCCGGTGAGTTTTTCAAGGTTTCAAAATGTAGTTCTCTTTGGTTTTTCACGTAAATCCCATATCTAAGGTCGGTTTTGGATTCAAATCATTAGTTTTTCACGAAATAGAGCTCAAAGCTCTATGGCCGAATCTCTAGCCAACTTTTCTTTTCTGATTTCACACTTATTTCTCTACTGTTTTTCATCCTTTCTTTTCCATTTAGTTTTCTGCACTCCGTAGGATTATTTCTAGGTCATTTAAACATGGTTTCTCACATAAAATGACAACACCCATCTCTCATGGCCGTGACCTGCAACCTAGGTTTTCTCCCTAGTTTCTCAACTATTTTATCTCATTCTTTTTGCATTATAAACCCTACAACATGCTCTCTAAGATCATATACATTAAATCAAGTTTCATGCTTTAAAAAAAATCAAAATAGAAAGGGGTCACTTACGGGTTTTCTGTTGGGTTTCTCTCTCTAGCCGTGCCCTCTTTCACCCTTCTGGTTCTGAGCTTAAACCAGGCTTCAAGACTCCCTTTCAGAACTCTCTTTCTCTCTCTCTCTCTCTCTCTCTCTCTCTCTCTCTCTCTCTCTTTCTGTTTCTCTTTTCCTTCTCTTCTCCCCAACCGAGACCACACTTATACACCCTTCACCAACTCTCACACGTCTCTCTCTCTCTAGCCCCTTTCCTGACCTCTATCACCCTGTATCAGCCTCCTTGCTTGTCATACCCTGACCCAAATTTTAACCGGGTGAACCACGTGAACCGAGCCGTTAAAGCTTTTTGGTTTAATATTGAAAAAACGGATGAGGTTAGAGGGTGGGGTTGTGGAACAGGGGGAATTAAAGGGAGAGAAAACTGGACAGTGAAACAGGGGTCAGTCGCATAACCGAAGGGGCGACGGAGACCTCAAGGACTATGGGGATCGAGGCAGTGGGCGAAGCAAAGGTGGTGTTTGCACCACTCGGCAGGCGACACTGCCTGCTCCGAGCGCGGTGTCGTGCGCGAGTAGCACACAATCGATAAGACTTCTGAATGGAGGACCTGCGCTAACGATTCTAGTAGCAACGATCCAGTTCATCAAGGCACGACTGATATATGGTGATATATATGAGAGTTGTTGCTAGCATGCCAGAGAGGGAGAAATAAAATAGAGGGAAGTAGATCGGGACTGAGTGGAGGAACTCAGGACGTGAAGTCGGGTGACTGGGACAGAGCATTGTGCGTCACGATTGGAACGGTAAAGATGAATCAACCTCAGTGTTTTTATTCTTGAATATGATTTTGGAAATCTTCTAAAGCATGTAAATTGGGTTGTATTGCAATTGAAATCAAGAAAAAAAACCGATTGGGAATGAGTAAAAAACTGGAATTATAGAGAAAGAATGAAAAATCAGTTTTTGTGATTTTGATACATAAAATTTAATTTGAATGTTTAAGAGTTATGTGTATACATTGTAGGAACATTGTAAGGGTTATTTGGTGTTGAAATATTAGGAGAAAAGGTGGGAAAATGGAGGAGAAAAGGGGCTGCCGGAAAATCGCACAACCCCGGTGAGGTTACGGTTTTCTTAGTTTTGGGGGCCATCCGGCACTTTGATCGAAAAACCGAGGGAAGAACTGGGTTGTCCATGATCTGTAGGTATGAACCCCACTGGAAAACGCAAGAAAATTCATCTATGGCGAGTCGCCGTTGACGGAGAAGACAACCAACACGTTGGGAAGTGTTGCTGTGCGGCTGGACTTTGTGATTTTATTTTGGCCAAACCGGGGCGGGTCCAACCCGACCCACCCATTCAGATGACTGCCCAACACTTGTACTTCATGAGTAAATTTTTAAATTTGAGTTTAGATAGTGTTTGGTTAGAAAGGAGAGCTATCCAATGGTTGGGTTAAACTTGAACAGGAAATGAAAAAAAAAAATAATAACGAGGAATGGAAAATTTGTATGGGCAGTGAATTGAACCTATGACCAAGGGAGAAAGGGGGAGATGCTTAGCCACTGTGCCACCAAGGCACATGTGGTCTGTTTGGACTCAAATACTATATGTATTATCCAGATTAATTAATTTAAATAAATGATTTAAATTAATAAATTTTAAATTTAATTTCGAGGCTTAAATTAGTCGAATGAATAATAAAAACTTACTATTTTGGACCCTCTGAATTTAATGGTGAGGTCCGTTTTACGAGATAGAGTCCCAAAAAAAAAAAAATAACCGTAGAATGTCAAAATGACCAAAATGCCCCTACGTCAAAGGTGAGTCAAACGGACTCCGATTTAGTTAAGTAAATAGTGAATTTTTATTAATTCAAACCTACTGGACCCAATGGTGAAGTCCAAATTATGAAAACAGAACCCAAAAAGTAAAGACACGTAAATGACCATTTTTGCCCTTGGATAAATTAAGTTTAAAATGAAAACCCGTAAAGCATAAATTAGTAAGGGACGTATTTAGAGTAACGAGGCATAAATTCGATAAATGATATGAAAGCTGAAACGTGTTTATTGATTTATAGGCAAGTCAAAAGGAAAGGAGAAAGTCACGGGATATTAAGATGTTGATAAGGTAAGTGGATTCCTATCTTTGATACGTGGTTTCCAAGCCACGAACTTTCCATTACTGCCAATCTTGTACTCATATATGTATTCACTATCATTGTTTCCCACCATGGATATTGTTCTACCTGGTGGATGCCTATTGGTTGATGTTGCATGACTGATTCATTTCATTGATGTCTATTTACTGTATGTTATGTTATGATGTTCCATGTTTTGTACATTTATATGGAATACTATAGAATCTTAATTTACGTTAAGTGCCGGGTTTTGTGCTCAGTCACATTACTCATCTGATGCTATTTGATTGACTGGGACCTACGGGTCAATTTATGGGACCTACGGGTCAAAAAGGACATATGGCAATTATGGCGTTTTTACGCATTAAGGATAATGGGCATTTTATATGCATTTATGTTAATGGGGGTATGCCGGGCCCCAAAAGATCGAGGGTCTGCCAAACCCTGAACAGAGTAAAGGCATCATCCATGTTAATTGATATAGTTCTATGTTGATTGGTTTGATTCATTGGACTTGATTGTGACCGTTTCATTGTGGAAATATTTATATTGATTGTATTCATTGAGCCTATTCTATATTCATGCTACGTTGTTACTCTTGACGGTTATTGTACGTTGTCATTCATTGGTTACCCCTGACTGTTATTGTACCTTGTCATTCATTGGCCATTGTGGCATTTTACAGTTGACTGGAATCGTTATCATGACTGGCTATCATGTTACCTTGACTTGTATTCATTGATGTCATTCCCACCCGTATTGGGGATAGGCTTCTACTTACTGAGTTTGTAGCTCACCCCTTACTAAATTTTTTTCAGGTGAGAATGTTACAGAACCACAGTAGGAGATCAGGATATTAAAGAGACAGTTGAAGAGCATATTAGTAATGAATGAAGTCTCTCCCATGTACTCACCACCTAAGAGTGGTTTAGGATCAGTTTATTGTTAGTTTGAAGTTTAGTCTTTGAACAATAATTGTAATAAAGCTTCCGCACTTTAATGTCATGTTTATATTATTTACTGTTATCATTGGTAAAAGAATGGAAAAAGTAGGGACGGCCATTGGGTCGGCCCCACGATACGAGATCCGCATAGGGTGGGTTTCGGATCGTGACATTGCTTCTCCCCAAATGCAGCTTTGCATTAAATGCAAAGCTGCCCTATATAAGCCTATACATATATCACTCATCACACACTTGGCACACACACTAAACACACACACACTTAGCCGACACCTCCCTCACACACTTTTCAGGTCTGCTACACACACACACACTGCTACACATACCTATACACATACACATATACATGCACATATTTCACTCTACACATATACACATTTATACTATACATGCTACACATATACACACATCCATGCATTTTAAATAATGTTAATATACATTTTAATATCATTAATAATAATAATAATAATAATAACAATAATAATAAAAACAAAGAATAATAATTAAAAAAAAAAAATTCCATGTCATAACATCTGACACATATCACAGAAAAGGAAGTTGAGAGCTTCACCTGGAAGAACACTGTGTGCAGGTTCGGCATACCACGTATAATTATCTCCGACAATGGGACACAATTCACTGGTAAAGGCTTCAAGACATTCTACGAAAATCTTAACATTAGGCCAGCACTTCGCCTCTTCAGGCCATACACAAGCAAATGGGCAAACAGAGGTCACCAACCGAACAATCCTTGACGGGTTAAAGAAAAGGTTGGAACAGGCCAAAGGAAAGTGGGCAGAAGAACTCCCTAGAGTCCTTTGGGCCTATAAAACAACCAGAAGAACTCCCACCTCAGAAACTCCCTTCTCACTAGCCTATGGGACAGAAGCAGTAGTTCCGGTTGAGATCGGTATGCCAACCCTGAGAACAGAAGCCTTTGAGCAAGAATCCAATGATCAACAGCTGATGGAAAACTTGGATTTGCTCGAAGAGAGAAGGGATCAAGCCAACATCAGGATGGAAGCCTATCAACAGAGAATGGTCGACAAATCCAAGGTAGGACTCAAGACAGTCAGCTTTCAAGTCGGAGACTATCTCTTAAGAAGAGTCTTTCAAAACACCAAGGATCCCACTATGGAAAAGTTGGCACCAAACTGGGAAGGGCCCTACAGAGTAACAAAGGTTGTTCGGCCTACTACCTACTGGCTAGAAGACATGACTGGGAAGCCTGTTCCTAAGCCATGGAATGTAGAACACTTACGGAAGTATTATCAGTAGAGATATTTCTTTTACTTCCATAGAATGTTCATCTATAAATGCACAGGCCTCCAGAGCCTGGTCCATAATGTACGAGTCTTTGCACTCGGTCCATCTATAAATGCACAGGCCTCTAGAGCCTAGTCCATAATGTACGAGTCTTTGCACTCGGTCCATCTATAAATGCACAGGCCTCCAGAGCCTGGTCCATAATGTACAAGTCTCAGTACCTGGTCCATCTATAATGCACAGGCTTCCAGAGCCTGGTCCATAATGTACAAGTCTTCGTACCTGGTTCATAATGTACAAGTCTCAGTGCTTGGTCCATCTATAATGCACGGGCCTCCAGAGCCTGGTCCATAATGTACAAGTCTTAGGACTTGGTCCATCTATAATGCACAGGCCTCCAGAGCCTGGTCCATAATGTACAAGTCTTCGTACCTGGTCCATAATGTACAAGTCTCAATGCTTGGTCCATCTATAATGCACAGGCCTCTAGAGCCTGGTCCATAATGTACAAGTCTTAGGACTTTGTCCATCTATAATGCACAGACCTCTAGAGCCTGGTCCATAATGTACAAGTCTTCGTACTTGGTCCATTTATAATGCACAAGTCTTAGGACTTGGTCCATCTATAATGCACAGGCCTCCAAAGCCTGGTCCATAATGTACAAGTCTTCGTACTTGGTCCATTTATAATGCACAAGTCTTAGGACTTGGTCCATTTATAATACACAGGTCTCTTCAGCCTGGTCTATCTTTAAAACACAGATTCTATGATCCAATCCATCCAAAGACAGAAGTTCCGAACATCTACAAACTAAAGTTTCCTAGATCGGAACACCTCAGATCTGATATTTATATTAGTTGGCCTATCTGTCAAACAAGCAGTGTACTATAGTACTGATCAAGAGTGAAGTACTTTGATGCAAGCA
This sequence comes from Nyssa sinensis, assembly GCA_008638375.1. NCBI lineage: Eukaryota > Viridiplantae > Streptophyta > Magnoliopsida > Cornales > Nyssaceae > Nyssa > Nyssa sinensis. The sequence goes on from CM018031.1 coordinate 36,103,823, forward strand.
TCCTACTAAGTTTCTTGGATCTATTCTTAGAACATTCATATATTAGAAGTGCACGAGAAAGTGCTTTAACTACAAAAGAGCACATTCGAATTCAAAGAACACCAGATCTGAGGAGAAGGAACTCAGTTTTTTATAATGATTCAGAAGATTTACATCAGTACAAGAAGACTGAAAACAGAACAAGTACACAAAAGGCCACAACAAAGACACCATTACATAGGCTACTACAGAAAGCTACTATATCACTTCTATTTGCAGCATCATGGCTTTCTTCCTCGAATGATATAAGGGCACAGGATCCAACCTTCTATTACCGCCGCCGCCGGCTCCATTTGAAAGGAAGAAACCCTGAACCCCAGTCTACATCAAGGAGCGCCCAGGCCATTTCATCATCGCTATCAATGATCTCAGTACCAACGGATGATGAGGGCTCTGGGCCTTAGGAGACTTTTCATTCTCCACCTTTGTAATCGGCATGACGCCCCAGCCAATTAAAGCAAGGGTCTCTGCCAAGTCACAAAGGGGAGGAAGCAGCCCACATTCATCTCCCTCAAAGCAGTTGTCACACCCCGGCCGATTTGAGCAAGGGTGCTTGCCAGAATACAGAGGGAAAGAAGCATCTCGCCTTCGTCTTCATCACCAACGCTCCAAGCCTCGGTTGAATCAGGGAGGGACCACTTCCAATCGGAGAAATCTCGACTGGATGCCAAGATGGACAAGAAGATCTCAAGCTCCTCTAATCCTTCCTTGGAGACTGAAACAAAGGGAAGGTTAACTCTCGGCCACAGTTTAATCATTCCCAACTCAGACTGAAGACTGTCAATCATCTCCGAATAAACGGCAGTTTCTTGAAAAACATCTAAAAACCTTTCCAACAACGAAGCAAAGTAAGAAGATAGGGCGCAACCGTACGCTCCTCTTCCATATATATAGGCCTTCGAAGCCCAAGAGCCACCCAGATGAACCGTCGCAATGGTTAAACGAAGAGTTAGCTTCAAAATTCCAAACGACAGTGGTGTAATAAATAAGGCATTAAACCACCTTCTCGGGTGAAGCAAAAGGCAAAGCCATACACGCAATATATAGACTTTTTAGTCTTGTCCACGTATATGTTGACGTGACAGTTTCTCCAGGTCATTAACGCTTGATGGGCTACGTATACAACAAAGGTCCATCAACTTTGATGTACCTTGACCCTTGTCTTAACAGATCTGGAGGCTGAAGTTCTGATCAACCGAATTACAATCACGAAATATCCACTTATTATTATAAGTCTCCGGGTTCAGAACAATCAGCTTTGAAATGTTTGCAAAAGAAGTCTTCAATTACTGACCTAGGGCAAGAAAAGCAGCTCGGAATACAACTACCTACAGAGTAAAATCTGGTCTGGTATACACTAAAATCCAGAGCAGCGCTATTTGCAACAATTACCACCATCAACCACAGGTTAAGGTACTACAGAGCAATATAACTAAAGTGACGAGCATCAAGCAAAAGACTGTTCTATTAAAGAATGTATATTTCCAGTACATTGGAAGTTAAGAATAACAAAATATACATCCTGAGCCTGATCATCAGGAACAGAATCAACGATCGGAGAAGGATCGGCAGGGGCATCATCAACCATCTCAGTCGGCACGACCACTTCCGTGGGATCGGCAGGGAGGACATCAGCCACTTTACCCTGGATAACAACCTCTGAAGGTTCAGATCCAGGCGGCACAATTGAAGAGACATCAAGGTCAGGAAACTTGGCAAGGAGCCAGGAACGGAAGTTGTTGAACCCAAATGTAATCAAGCGATGGGTCATTCCTTCCAGCTTTGACTTCTGCTCCACGGCGTCGTCAAGCTGTTTACGGTACTGATACCGCATGCCGTTCATCTCCGCCTGCAACCTCTTTGCCCGCTCAACGGCAAGGTCCCTCTCCGACTCCACCACGATCAAGGAGTTCTGACACTCCTTCAGCTTCTCTACGGAGTCGTGAGCCTCCGACCGAGCAGTACCAAGCTGAAGCCCCAGATCGTCCAGATCGGCCCTGAGTTGGTCAAACTCCTCCACAGGTTGAGAAACCTCCACCAAAGCAGAAAGTGTGTGCAGGGTCTGCATAATACAAAGTGAATAGTTCGAGACCAGCCTAAACACTTGAAGAAAAGGGAAAGAAAAATAAGGGCCCGACGAACTCACCTTAACCTGAAGAGCGGTCAAATCAGCAAGAAGCTTCCCCGACTTCTGAGGCTTGAGTTTAACTGAGCCTTTGGCCCAGAAGTCCCTCAGAATCCTCTTGGCCCCCTGATCAGCTGCATCAGGAGCCACCGATGATGATGCCCCCTTACCTGCTCCATGGGACGGGACTGGGGGGACCACCGAAATGGGGACAGGAGCCTCTTCCTCCCCCTCAGCAGGCTCAGGAGAGGACAAAACTAACCTCCGCTTCTTTTGAACGGGAGGGACCGCTGGAGAGGAAGCCTCCCCTGCCGCCACGGGCGGTGATGGCCCGGTCTCCCACTGAGCCATCACATTATCAGCAATCTCCTCAACACTCCCCCTGGCAGCCATCAATCTATCCGGGTTAACAATGGAAGAATGGTCTCGAATGCTGGGCTTCAAGAGCTTCTTATATTGCTTCTGAATCGCGGGAGAGAAGTCTGGTCTCTTCCACGCACTCTTGACTGCAAAACAAGCACAGAAATTGATCAGTTCAACAATTGGCGAACAAAATGAAATCAATACAGCCACGAAAAAGTTGAGCCTCACCCCTTGGCCCAGTGGTTCGAGGGAATGCGGAGGGTAGACCTTCAAAGTTCTTGAATTCCCATCCTCCTTTAATGAAAAAGTACAACTTCTTCCAGGTCTTGTTGGAGGAGGGCACAGAAGTAAGGGGTCTGAACCCACTATCAAAAGACATATAATAAAGGCCCTCCGCCTTTTGAAGTTTTAGAACCATATTGCTACGGATCAAATCGAGGGACACCTCAACATTATTCATATGCCTTAACACGATGAAGCTCAACAGATGTCTCCAACTGTTAAGGTTTAGGTCTGCGGAGCAAAGGTTAAACTAACAAAAGAATTGTTTTATTATATCAGGAAGGGGGAATGTCAGACCCATTTCAAACCAGGCCAGATAGGCACAGATTTCCCCCTCTCTAACATCGCTTGGGCGATCCTGAGAATCTGGGACCCTGAAAGTAACATTTGTGGGAAGTTTGAACTTCGCCCATAACTCCTTCAACATGGTTTCAGTAATTACACTCTCACCCTCCTCTCTGTAACCGGATCGACCAGAAGTCTCTCCAGCCCTATTTGGGGGCTCATCGAATGCATCAACAATCCTAACCCCCGGACTAGAGGGGGGTTCTGCCAGTCTATTTTCATCAATATTTACTAACTGCAGTTGAGGAACGGCCTCCGAAGGACTGCCCGAACCAGAGTGTGACTCACAGCCAGACATGGCAAACACAAGAAAGAAATGAAATAAATGAGAAGGAATGTAGAAGGGGACTAAAAGTCGAACCTGAGATCAAGAAAGGACTATGAACACCGGATATCCTTCAAACTTCAAAATATGTCAAATGGCGGTCTGGTACTGTGGACGCGAATGTAGAAGAAAGGTATGAAAGACCTTTCCCTCTCTTTATATACATATTCAAAATATGAGCCTTCTAAGGCGAGCCGACACAACGGTTGAAGATAATGATGAATTCTCAAGTATCGGCTGCGCAATAAATGACGCATTCAACCGACGTCTCGAGAAACGGAGAAACAAAACATATGACTCTTCACAAGACCCATAACCCTAGTTAAGCCCTAGCTTCTGACTAGGGCTCGGGGGGGGGGAGTAGCTGATATACCACAAACAGACACACCAATCACCTTGAGACACGTGTGCATACGGAGCTGATAATCTCGATCATACAGAGCAGTGACTAGCCTTCAGGGCATTCTCATATATATATATATATATCATACAGAGCTGATAATCTCGATCATACAGAGTAGTGACTAGCCTTCAGGGCATTCTCATACATATATCATTCAGAGCCGATAAACTCGGTCGTGCAGTGCAGGCGAAGCCTCCAAGGCATTCTCATGCACATATCTCCCAGACCTTATGTCCTGGGCAATATTTAATCAACACCTCATACGGCTCCGACCTTATGGTTTCCTTAACAACTGCCAAGCAGGGAATAAGGAAACAGTATTCAACACGGAAACTACTATCTATGATTATCTCCATCTACGACTTAATACTCCACAAGGTAACTGCAATCTCCGATGATCAAATCCCTATATTCATGGCATCGAATCCTAATCAACTTAGGAAGGCCACGACTTATAAATTAAACCCTAAAGGTACGCTTTATTTTTTATGCTCATTCTTTGGTTTTCAATACAGTCTTTCAATTCTTTTTACTTACTTAAGCATCGGAGCGGCTACCGCCGGAGTCAATCCGGTGGACCTCTGATCGTCTTTCTGAGTGTTCTACAGGTCACGGAGCCCTCATTTATTGCGAGTCAAAAAGTGCAGCATCAATTATAAATAAGTAATTTGACACATTGACAACTCCCTTTCGAGTTGTTCTTATACGGCAAGTGAATTTTTCCCATCATCTCACGAGCATCTTGAATATCATGTATAGAGAGTGGAAACCACTTCCACACAAAAAAAAAAAAAAAAAAAAAAAAAAAAAGAAAAGAAAAGAAAAGAAAAGAAAAAGAAATAGAAAAGGATTTCTATCGACGTAGAGAAAGCTCGTGCGCGCCAAATCCATTGGGCTCTCTCTTTCTAAGAACTCTCTCATAACCATCTTCTCTGCAAGTTTTTTTTCCGTATCCTCTTTTGTTTGAATCGTTCTTTCAATTTCCGTATAAGCCAAGTCAAATGGCGACCATGGCTTCATCGCTGTTCAACGGCCAGAGAGCCGTGGTTATTCTCTTAATCTCTCGCGTCCTCTTCTCCACTCCTCTCTCTCTCTCTCCTCTCCGAAGGCCTCGCTCTTTCTCTCCTCGCCCTCTTCGCCTTCTTCGTCTATATCATCGCTGAAGCTTCCAATTCCCTCGGCCAATTCAAGACCACCGTTCGAAGGATCGTAATTTGATGAAATTCATGCGGTCCGAACCCTTCATTCAATTTCGTTTTCTAGGGCTTTTGAATTATTAATTTGAGGTTTTCTTGTGCATTTAGGGTATATGTTAGCACTGAACTTTGTGATTTCTATGATAATTTTCAGAATTTCTTGTAATTAATGAGGTTATCTAAGTTTATCTATGTAATCTACTGAACCAAAATTATAAGCTCCCTTTTATTTTGTATATAATTTTTAAAAATTAATCAAATTCAGGCCAGGTGCTTTATCAGGTATTCGGCTGGGGACAGTTACGCTGCCTGGTCTAGTGATCTCAAGATTGATACAACTGTCAAGAGCACTGTCATTACATGAAGTTGAAGTTGAAGGTAAAAACTTCTCTAATTCATTTGAATGCTGCTGGTGTTGTAAAAACAAGAATTTGTGTTGTAATGCTATGAAATATTTATTTGCAGTTCACGTATTGATTCTTGCCGAAGCACTAGCAATGCATGTGATTGAATAACCTTATGATCTGTTAATGACAGGTCCTTATTAGCGTTTTCATAACCATAAGACGAGGCTTGGTTATGAAAAATTTTGATTCCATATTAGTAGACACTCACGGTGATAATTTGTTACCAATACGGCATCATCATGTGAATGTTTTAAGGAACTTTAAAAGGATGTTACTCTCATCAGTGCAACCAAATAAGATAGGCTGTCAGACTTCCTTCTATAATCACATACATGAGTTCAAATTAACTACAGTCAGCAACATTGTCACATCTTCTACTGGGAGTCAGAATAGAACAGTAAAGACGTGCTAAGTATTATCATTTAAATGAAACAACGATGGCAGGTGTGGAAAAATAGTATTTAAGAGCTGACATGGCCAAAGTATTATATGTCTGTTTGACTATTCCAACATCAGTAGGGGAGAGGCTCAAGAAGCTTCAAAGGAATTTCTTGTGGGGAGGAATTTAAATATCATTTGGTTGCTTGGGAGAAAGTGTGTACTCCTATCAATTCTATGGGTTCGGGGATTCAGAGTGAATATAATCAAACTCTATTGGGTAAATGGTTTTGTAGATTTGCGATGGAAGCTGATAGCTTGTGGAAGAAGACGGTGAAGGGCAAATGTGGGCCTTTGCAAAGATATTAGTAAGGGTTGGAAACAGTTCTACAAATTTGTTGACTTTGTGGTAGGAGATGGTCGGGGAGTGAGATTTTAGCATGGGAATGCCTCTCAAGACTCGTTTCCCGGATCTATTTCATCTTGCTTTAGACAGACAAAAGCTCTTGTTTCATATTATGTTAGGTTTACAAAGACTGGCATTTATGGGAGCCTCGCTTATTTAGAGCTTTACAAGATTGGGTGCTAGACTTGTGATGTTTTTTTTTAGATGATATACTCTGTGTGTGTGTGATTATTTAAACCTTTTTCCATGCTACTATAAATTTTCAAAACAAAGTTTAGTTTAATTAACTTTCTTAAATACCTGTACCATTGAGATAAGTAAGGATTTAAGACTTGTAAGTTATAAAGAAGTTTTTGAATGTTATATCTACATATCCATTATATAATATATATAGTCTGAAACGAACAACTACATCCCAATCCTATCCTAACTCTAATTATGAGTAACCTATACTCGTCTTATTAGAGGTGGAGCGGGTCCTCAACAAGATGGGACAAATTGCTATCTCTAGATGAGAACTATCCCAAGTGTGTGCGTGCGGCGGCAAAGGACTCAAAACATTAATTTACCGTGTAAAAAAAAAAATTTTAACCACCTCACCTCAATGTATTTTCATCTTTACCTTGTAAATCTTTAACAAGTTCCATCAACGTAAACAAACTATGTGTTACATGGTAGGTCAAATCTTTTGAATTTTATTCTAGTAAGATTATGGTGTTAAACCACAAGTTTATGAAGACGGATTCAGAAATTTATTTGAGAGGGCGCAAATTTTATTTTTAATTTTGAATCACAAATTTAAAAATTCAAGAAATATAGAATTTTAATATTAATTAATTATAATTTTAATAAATAACTAAATTTATTAATATAAAGGAGTTTACAAATTAGACAAGTATAAAAACAATAAAACTCTAAAAAAACTTTATACAAAATAAAAATTTCAAAAAAAAAATTTGATCATAAAAGTTTCATTGAGAAGCTCAAATTAAAATGAAAATAAAGATGAAGTGAAAAAAATTTCAAATCTAGATGAGACAAAAATATAAATTGAAGGGACATATTTAAATTTTTTTATTGAGAGTATGAGAAAAATTTTAAATAAAAAAAATTGAGGGAGAAGAGTGGGGGCAATTAATCTCACTATTCGTGAGGTTAGGGAGGTTTAAATGGAAAACTGAGGGTGGATTCGTAATCTACATGAGATTGTGAAGAAGACTGCATTGAGAAAGGTTAAAAATATGATCGGAAATGGGTTGCCGTCACCGGAGAAGGTGACGGAACCCTACTGTTCCTTCATCGGAAAAATGGGGAAGGAAATGAATAGGAACTTCTCATGCGGCGTCGTTTGGGTCTTATTTGGCTTAATGCTGTGTCGTTTAGGTTTTAACTGTTTTTAAATTAAAGTTAATTTAGGATTATTTGGCTACAGGTATAGTGAATTTGAAATTGAAATTAGATTTGGGGAAGGGGGATATCCTTTTTCGGTTTAGGGCTAGCCACTGTTTAGCTTAGAAAATAAGGGGAAAAAAATGCGTAGGGGCGCATCCCTCGCGAGTTGAACCTTGTACCTAGAGTGAGGATGGAGTACGCGTGACCAATTGGACAGGCAAACCCGTGTTAACTTTTGTGGATAAATATGTATATATATATATATATATATATAATAAATAAAAATAAAATAAAATTAATTAAATTAATTTAATAGTAAGAAAATAATACGAAGCCTAAATTAAATAAGTAGATAGTGTATTTTGACTATCTCGGGTATTCCGGACCCAATGGTGGGGTTTGTTTTATCAGACGGGACTCCAAAAAATAAAACTCCATAGAAATGCTAAATGACCAAAATACCCCCATTGATGCTCGAACCCAAATAGAATTCTGCGAAAGCCTAAATCGACTTTCTTCAGCATTTTAGACTCAATGGTAGAGTCTAAATTAGTGATAGAGATACTTATAATAGCAAGGCATAAAATTTGATGAATAACATTAAAACTGAGACGTATTTACTGATGTATAGGGGACTCGAAAGGAAAGAGCAAAACTACCGGATACTAATCTAGAAACGCATTTAGAGGTAAGTAAAACCTATTCTCTTTCATGTGGTGTTTGCAAGCCAAGTTTATTTTATTACTGCCGAACTTGTACTCTTGAACGTACTTGATATTATTGTTTTTCACAATGTGATATTGTTCTATCTTGTGGACATTGATTGATTGCTATATCATTGTTATTATGCTACAACATGCCTTGAAAGGCCTACTGTTATGTCTTTACTGAATATATGATATTCCATTTTTTTATACTCGTATGGAATCACTTATGATCATGATATGTTTATGTATACCAGATTTGTGCTCAGTCACAATATCCATCTAATAGTTTTTGATTTACTAGGGACCTACGGGTCAAGTCCGTGAATGGACATATGACAATTCATTGGAGTTCATTGGGGTGTGCCGGGCCCCAAAAGACCGAGGGTGTGCCAAATCCTGACATAGAGTAAATGCATCTCTTATGTGATTGAAATGACTACGCTTGTTGAATGACACTATCCCTTATGACTTAGCTTATACTGAGAGATATCCCTTATTGATTTGATTGTGATCGGTTTATTGTGACAGTACATTCATATTGATACATTGTTATTGAGAGTTCCATTATATCCATTACTCCTGATTGTATATTGTGACCTTACTGTTCATTGGACACTATGAAAACTGTTCTCATTGGCTATCACAACATCTCATTTCTTAGGATTGGATATCATATTCTCATTCATGGATTCATATTCTTTTATGATCTTTGATACCAATGTTGGAGATGGGAATTTACTTGTTGAGCTTTTGTAGCTCATTCCATTTACTTACCATTTTTCAAGTAGTGACGTTGCAAGACCCCAGTAGGATTCTGAGAGCGTAGGAGGACATTTTGAGGAAATGTACCAGTCTATGTTTTAGTTCTTCCATGTATTCACCACCCATGGGTGCTGGTTATGTTTAGTTATTGATTTGACATTATAGAACCATATGATATATATTACAGACTTCCGCTGATTATTGTATTAATTTATAAGACTTTTGCTGATTATTGTTTTAAATTTTAGTACATTGCATATTAGTACTATGATATAGGAATGGAAAAAGTAGGGACGGCCTTAGGGTCGGCTCCGCAACACGAGATCCGTATAGGGTAGGTTTCAGGTTGTGACAGCTTGGTATCAGAGCTATAGGTTCGATTGTGAGCTATGAGAGACATGACTAGAACTAGAATCGATAGATAAAAACTAACGTTTCTATAAATAGATTTCATGCGATCATTGACTATTATCTTTGTAAAAACTTGAAAAATAGGAATGAATTTTTTTTTATATAATGGAACACTATTTAAAATACCCGAACAATATAACCTAGGTTACGAGATTGAACTTCTTTAATTTTTAATTTCCTTTAACTAATTTAGACTATGAAATTATATGTACGCGTGTACATATATATATATAATTATGAAAATATATAAAATATTATATTGTATATATATGTACATAAATATTCATGTGAATATATACGTGTAATAAAATGTATGAGTATGTATGTAAATACATGTGATGAAATGTACATGTACAAATGTGTGTAAGTGTGTAGCTATGTATAATTGAGTGTATGTATATGTATTTGTATTCATGTGTATACAAGTTAAAATGGTTACACAATACAAATAAAAATAAATGAATAAAATAAAATGAAATAAAATGAATTAAAATAAATAGAAGGGCAGCATGCAAGGTGTGTAAGTGAGTGTGTGTCGGTTGGTGTGTGTGTGTGTGTGTGAAGTATAATATATATATATATATGTATATATATAACACAAAACACACATAAGCAATGAATGTAAATCAGAAAGGAACATGAAGGAAGCAGGGGGAAATTAGAAAGAGTGTGGTTGATTATGTGTGTAAGTGGGTGTTAAGGTGTGAACAATGTGCAATGAGTGAGTTGTATATGTATACATATATATATATATATATATATACATAGCAGGTGCAACACATTCATGTGTGTGTGTATATATATATATATATATATAGGTATCATGATGACTGAAGCGTTTAAGTGTTGCGTGTGTTAAGTGAGGGAGAGAACAGAAACCATAAGTGAGGGAGTTCGAGTAGAGAGAAAGAAGTTTGTGAAGTGAAGGGAGAAGAAGAAAAAGGAGGAAGAAAGGTTGCAAGAAGCCCTAACCGACCCTAGATGCATTAGAAAGGAGTTAGAAGCAAATCATGGAGAGGGAGGTGTCATTGTTGAGGTAAAAATCACAAACCCATTCATTTTTCTCTCTTTAAAATTTTCTATGTGTACAATCTGTTTTGAGCTTTCCTGATGCATGCATGGCCCTATTAGGATGACATAAATGTATTAGAAGCCAAATAGAGGAGCTTGGGGGCTTAGAAACCACAAACCATGCCCAGGGCGCCATTGATGCACCTTGTGATAGCAGGCCTGAATCCAACCAAGCCAAATGGGGTTTGGCTTACTTAAACCTCAAAAGGACCTCACCGATGATCTGAAAACACCCAACCGCGACCTAGGGGACCCAAGAAAGCCCCCAAAATTGAGAATTACAAATTCGGGTTTGGAAGTCCAGTCCCACAAATCTGAACCAAAACCCAGTTTTGAGAATAGAAACTCAAGCCCCATGATCAGTAGGTCACCACAGACGAAATCCCATCAACTTTAGACCAAAAACATGCATGTATAACCGAATTGCAGGTTTGGTTATTTGATTTGAGGCCATACGCTTGAGCTCGATACGATGCCCCCACTGAATACTAAACCAATCCTTAGGATTCCAGAAACGAGTTAAGGTGGAAAGCAGAAGAAGGGATCAGCTAAAAACCCACAAAATTGAAAGGATTTAAAAGCGAAAATTAGGGCAACACGGTGGGTGAGTTGAGGAAGGAGGTGAACAGTGTTGGGTCGAGCTCTAGGTCGAACTCGGGTTGAGCCCCGACCGAGATTATAAACGGATGCCCACTTAAGTAATATCACGTCGTTTTGAGAGAATGCATTTTTAAAAATTTAGGGCTGACGTTAGTATGACATGTTGAACCGGTCAGACCGGTTGGTCCAGTGAGACCCTGGACCGGTTCACTTAAAATTAAAACAAACCCACCGGTTTAGTGTTAAATTTTAAAAATAACTAAACCAGAACTTTGCCTATTTATGTTTTAACCCCAACAGTCCTACAAAATTACATTCTGGCCCAAATTTTAAGAAATTTATTTAAATAAGTCCTTGAAAATAAATAAATAATAAAATAAATTATTTAATTAATTTAATAATTTAGGTAAAATGACTATTTTACCCTTGGACCCTAAATGGGTCAAACGAAGTCCAAAATGAATAGTGTATGTCACGACCTGAAACCCACCCTGTGCGGATCTCGAGTCGGGACCGCCACCCTTCGGCCTGGAGGCCTTGGGGCAAGGCTCGTACATAAGCAACAGTATCGGACAGTGACGCGACCTGTGGTTGCGGAAGCGTGAAAAACTTTTTTCTTTTCTTTTAAATAAAAACATCTGTCGCATATCCGCCTGATACTGCCGCTCTTCATAGTGGTACACATAAATATAATAATCAGAGCATAATAATAATAACTAAAGATTTTATATCATACATATCCACATCATACATATCCATGTGCCCCTCGGGCTTAAGTACATAATTGTCCCAAAACCATAATTACAAAAGTTTGACCAACGATGGGTCCTATTACTTCCAAAATATCTCCAGATCCTAATGGAGCTGCCAATCATTGCTCCCCAAATTGAGCAAGGGTCCACCCATCCTCATCACCTGAAAAATGTTGGGAAGTGGGGTGAGCTTCGAGAAGCCCAATGAGTAATTCCTACATCTGTCATGGGTTTTCAATTGGTAGAGGTTTCGTACATGAGAGTTCATAAAATACTCAACCACCAATTGGTCGTATACTTGAACATAGAGGACATGCATTCTTAAAATATGTAGCTTTGAAACATTCAAGGTATTCAAGCTAAAACATATATTTCGTAAAAGAGCATATGTATTTCAGAACATGTAACTTAAAATCATGTAAACATGCATAGTGATAATGGGGGTAAAACCTGCTTCCATTTCCAAAGTCGTTTGTCATATTTTCTCTCTAATTAGGTGGAATCTGTTTCGAACTAGACTCCCGTTTTACGTATACGTGGAGATATCTCAGTACCTGTGGGATTAGATCCTGCTACCAGGCATTACACATGACAGGTCAAGTGAGTTCCGTACAACCCAAAATCCTGACTATGTGTTGATGCACACGATAGGCCCATTGAGTTTCGTACAACCCAAGACCTACCTATGTGCTTATTATTATCTTGCAAAACATTTGTCATATGACTTCTTCATATTGATACTTTTCATGAGTATTTAAAACATACAGCATATAACTTTTGCAGTGATACTTCAATACTTGTAATAATCAAATTCAGAATATTTGAGGAAATCAGACATGCTAACTATTTCGAAAAGGAAACATTTATGGATATAAATATGTAAATAATCGTGGAGCATGTCATAGCAGAATATTTAAGAAAACAAAAATCATGAATACTGAATTTGATATATCAATGCTGTAAATATCTTGAACTTAAAAACATTCGTTGAAATCCGTGGAGTTAAAGCCTCCACTTCAAATGCAAGATTACTCACCTTACGTGTCTGGGCCGGCTCTATTGAGGCGCCTTCCCTTTACCCCTTTCCTTTCTTAGCCTATCAAGATTTATGACGATTCCATAAATTCGATATGCACTTATTCAACTTCATGACTCACCAATTGTAGATTGTGAAAAGCCTAAATTCTTATACTGGTCCGACTTATAGTTGTATTATAATCTAGCAACTTATGTACTTAATAATATTAATATTTCCTTCGACGCATTTCAGCTAAGGTTTCAGTGTTCTCTCTCTCCTCTTCTTCTTTCAGCTGCGCCTCAGCAAGTCTCCTTGCTGCTGCTTCCTCGGCGTGTCGACCAATTGGAATAATTGGTTCCCAATGGATGAAAGGTGTGAGGGACTTAATCTCACAGTATTTGGCAATCCTCAATTTCTTGTGGATTACTCGGTGTTGTCGATCTAATTCATCTAGAAAAGCTTGCTGTTTCTCACCCTTAATTATGGTTTGCGGCTTAATCATCCTTAATTAGCTGAAACTGACCTACACAATTTAATGTATTAGGAACTTACTTCGTTCTAAACTATACTCTTCTGGTAGCTCCATTAACTTTAATTTCACATGTTTACGTGTCGTATCTTCTAGTATCGTATTTCCTCGTACTTGTCTTAGTTTAATATTTCGGCAATACTTTAGTCTTTAGTCATCTGACAGATGCTATTAAACAAATTTTATGTTATTTTATTTTAGACATTTCTTTTTGGTCGAATAGACTCTATCATTGAGTCCGGAGTGTCGAAGAAAGTCAGTTTAGGCTTTCTTAGAATTTAATTCGGACTTTTGTATGACAAGGGACAAAATGGTCATTTACTGTTTTAGGCATCTCATTTTTCTGTACTTCGTTTCGTAATTTGGACTCCATTTTTGAGTCCGGGATGTCAAAGAAAGTCAATTTAGACCTTCCCCGGTTTTAATTTGGCCTTTGAGGTACTAGGGGTAATTTGGTCATTTTACCCCCTTACGTGTCTTTATGTTCGGGACCTCATCTCATGTCATGGACCTCACCATTGGACTCAGAAGGTTCGAGATAGTAAGATTACACTAATAACTTGTTAATTTTGGGCAAGGAGTATTTTGGTCATTTACCCCTTTACGTGTCTTTATTTTTTTGGGCCCCATCTCGTAAAACGGACCCTACCATTAGTTTCAGAATATCCGAAATAGTAAGGATACACTATTCATGTGTTTAATTTGGACTTTGTTTGACTTATTTGTGACTCAAGTGTAATTTAGAAATTTTACTTATTTAATAAAATAATTTAATAAATTATTTTATTATTTTTCCATGGGCATATTTGTATAATTTTTTCAAAAATTGGGCCATAGTGTAAATCCGTGAAATAGTTGGGGGTCAAAGTATAAATATCCAAAGATCCGGTCTGAACCAGTTGGTTCAGTCCCTTTTTCAAGTGAACCGGTCCGGTCTTAACTGAACCAACCGGTTCGGTCGGTTTAATTACGTAAGGCTGATGTCATGATGACGTCAGCCCTAATGGCTTATAACTTTAAAACATAACATCAAAACGACACCGTCCAACTTAACCGTTTATGCGATAGGTCGGGTTCCGACCCGAACCCGATTTGACCCGTTTTGACCCGAACCATCACTGTTCATCATCTCCCTCGTTTCTTCCCTAGTGTTGCCCTAGTTGCAGGTTTTCATGTTTTTCATTTTCGTGATGTTTTACAACTTCGTTTCTTCTGCTTTCTTTTCTAAAATGTTTCTAACACTTTATGGCACACTTTTACATTGAGTTAGAGCTTCGAATCTAGCTCAGAAGCTCGGTTTAAGCCACGATAACCAAACCTGTAACCCGTCGGTTTATGCTTGTTTCTTCATCATTTTTCACGAAGTTGGGCTTATTTTGATCCCCTCTTCATGAGGATCCCGTTCATATTCACAATAGTGGATTTAATCACGAGTTTAAAGGTTTGGGTTGTAAACCCGTAACCTGCAAGTCCATGTTTGGAGGTCTTGCGTTATGATTCTGGGTCGCGGTCATAGGTTTTTGGAATGCTATAAGGGTCTAGTTTAGGTCCCTATAGGCCAAATGGAGTTTGGTTGCCATTGGTTCAGACCTGCTATAAGCAAGGTCCTCCAATGGCCGTTTGGTGTACGGTCGAGGGTTTTTGATGTTTTCATAGCTTAACTTCATGCTTATCATAGTTTAGAAACACCCTAAACATCATGCATACAAAAATCAGAAGCTAAAACAATTCATTCACGTGAAAATTTTTAGAGAGAGAAATCAAGGTAATTTCGTGGGTTTACCTCTAACAGTGACTTTCTCCCCCTTTTCCTTTTGATTTCTCTCCTTCTGAATGCCCAGAACACACACACACTCTCTCTCTCTCTCTCTCTCTATCTCTCTCTCTTTCTCTATGACCGATCGGGTGGAGATCTTTGGTGTGAATCAAGTGTATACCTATGTGTATAAATGAGAACTTAATGTCCATCATTTCACCCCCTTACCTTGTCAAGTTAGCCCTTACCTCATTTATTTCTCTGATTTTTGGGGCCATACTTCACCATGCCTATTAGGTTGGGTTAGTTGCATTTTACTATTATATATATATAGATCATACACACACACAACCGTCCCTCCCTAGGTACATAACCTTATATGTAATATCCTGACCCAGATGTAACCAAGCTGATGAGTTTTACGTGTTCTAATGAAGTAACAATTTGGATTTTTAAATCGCTTGAATAGGTGAATAAAAAATAATAATAAAGTAAATAAATACAAAGAAAAAAAAAGTAATGGGAAAGGAAATTAAAACAAAATAAAATCAAAATAAAGATAAAAATAAGAATTGGAAAGAAATAAATAAAAATGAAAAAAAAATTGAAATACATGCATATATTATATCTATGTATATTTATATATAGGTATAAATATATAAGGAATTATATATGTGTGTGTAGTGTAACTGAAAACAAAAACAAAGAGAAAAGGAGAGAAACGGATGGGAGAGGAAGAGAAAGAGGGCAGGAGAAATAAAGAAGGGGCGGTTTCTCTTGGGTGAATCAACAGCCGTCTCTTGGTTGTATATACAGCCGTAGAAGTAGAGAAAGAAGAGAAGAAAGAAGAAAAAAAAAAAAAAAAACAGAGGCAAAAACAGAGCAAGCGGCTGGACGCTAGAACAGGGGGAAGAAAAGGAAGAAAAAAAGAGGAAGAAAAAGAAAGAAGCAGGTCGGGGGAATTTTGCATGAGATGTGCACGAAAAGGAGGAGTAAACGAGCCGAGAAAAATCGGGATTGAGCAGTGTGTTCGGAAGTGAAACCGGGTGGCAGCCTGTACGTGCGTTGGGTGAATGAGATTCATTCTATGTTTTAAATTTTTTTTTAAAGCATGAATTACTATGTTGATATAGAATTTTGTTAAGCATAGAATTGAATTGATGCATGGAATATAGTTGGTGTTGAAATTGAATTAAGGAAAAAAAAAAAAAAAGAACAGAACGGAAACTGGGGAAACGGTGAAAAACAGAGAAGAAAAAATAGATCGGGTTGTGAGATTTTGTTGGGGTTAATTGGTTTAGATCATGGGGAATTAATTCTCTTGGTTATAGGTAAATTTTAGAAGCAAAACGGGATCGAAACCATAGGAGAAAAAGGGAAAAAACGGAAGGGAAAGGGGCTGCCGGAAAAACCGCACAGCCCAGGTGCGCCACTGTTCCGGCCATTTTGGGAGTGCTCCAGCACTCCGATTTGAAATCCGACAATAGATTTGAGTTGCCCATAACTCGTAGGTGTTAACCCCGCTGAAAAACGCAAGAAACCCGTCACCGGCGAGTCACCGTTGACGAAGAAGACAACCTGTACGCAGGCATAGGCTGCTGCGCGGCTGCTGTTTTGCAATTTTATTTTGGCCAAACCGGGTCGGGTCTGACCCGACCCACCCATTCAGATGACTGCCCAACACTTGTACTTCATGGGTAAATTTTTAAATTCGAGTTTAGATAGTGTTTGGTTAGAAAGGAGAAGCTATCCAATGGATGGCTTATATTGGTATACAGGAATTGGAAAACAGAAAAAAAAAATTGGAAAAATGGGTTGGGCAGAGAATTGAACTTATGACCAATCGGGAAATGATGAAAATTCATGAACCACTGTGCCACTAATGCACATATGATTTATTTTACTTAAAATAAATATATATTAGACCTAAGTCAATAAATTAAATAATTTAGGAAATTAAATAAATTCGAATTAAATTTCGACGCTTAAATTAGTCGAATGAATAATGAAAACCTACTGTTTTGGACCTTTTGGATTTAATGGTAAGGTCCGTTTCATGAGACAGAGTCTCGAAAAATAAAGTACCCGTAGAAACGTCAAAATGACCAAAATGCCCCAACGTCAAAGGTAAGTCAAACGGACTCCGATTTAGTTAAGTAAATAGTGAATGTTTATTAATTCAAACCTACTGGACTTAACGGTGAAGTCCAAATTATGAAAACAGAACCCAAAAAGTAGAGACACGTAAATGACCATTTTGCCCTTGGGCAAATTAAGTCCAAACTGGAAACCGTAGAAACGTAAATGAGTAAAAGAGATATTTAGAGTAGCGAAATGTACAATTGATAAATGAAAGTAAAACTGAGACGTGTTTATTGATGTATAGGCCAGTCAACGGGAAAGGAGAAAGTCCCGGAGTACTAAGACACAGATAAGGTAAGTAATATCTGATCTCTGCATGTTGTACACTCAGCCATGTCACAGTTCTTGCTATACGCATTTGTACTCTATTTATCATATCAGATCCTTTATGATTCCACTTGTGTGATTTTACTTTTCCATGGAATAGCTTAGTTATGATGCGTAGTATGTCCCGAGTATGGGGACCAGCTTTATATTATTGACCCGAGTATGGGGTCCTGTCCCGAGTATGGGGTCCTGTCCCGAGTATGGGGACCAAATTTACATGATTGAGCTCAGTGCTATGCACACAGGGGGTTGCCGGGCCCCATAGTTTATAGCATCTACCAGTTTTGACATCACCATCTATCTATTGAGATTCATAGTGAAATCCTGTTCCAGCTTTGTTCGAGTACTTTCTATGATCTTGTATGTGACACTTTGGTCTATAGCTTGTGATGTCATCAGTCAGACTAGATGTTCCTTTATTGTGATATTCACTGACGAGTTTTGATTATTGTTATGATATTGACTGGCTATCATATCTTTATTATTATTCAGTTCTTTCCAAATCTTGTACACATGACAGAGTAGGGGACTTACTTATTGGGCTTTGTTTAGCTCACCCCCCCTTACCACATTTCAGGGATTGACGCAGAGGACGGACAGTAGGAGGCTTGTGGCTATAGGATGGACATTTTGACAAGTATTGGTAATAGTAGTACAGTCTTGTAGAACTCCCGTGTATTCACGTCCTGGGGACGAGATGATCTATTAGAGATGTTACAGGCTGTGTGTTTTTGTTTAATTGTAGAACGATTTGTATTTAGAACAATTCAGTTAATGTTTTTCGCTATGTTTGCATATGATGATTCATGTGGTTATCTATTAGTACACTGATGTGAATGAACAAGATGATTAGGTCCGATTCGGCCAAAGGGTCGGGTCGGATGGTTGCGGTCCACTAATCCGTAGAGGGTGGGTTGCGGGTCGTGACATTATATTATATATATATATATATATATATATTACATCATTTATATTTATGTGAACGTTTAATACATTCACATGTGTGCACATTTGGCCACATATATACACAACACACCTTACATATGTGTAGGTGTGTGTCTTAATATTTGGTCACAATAATATATTTTTATATATAATAAAATTTTAATTATTCTCTTAAGTAAAAATAATCTTTTACGTCAATTTTCTCATAGCCTCGTAATGTGTGCCATATGACCCGATATTTCTGGGTTGGGATATTACATCCTTCCCTCCTTAAAAGAGTTTTGTCCTCAAAACTCGCGGTTCCTTATCCTTAAAGTTTTACTTCTTTTTTTCCTTATGACCTCAATTTACTAGATTTAATATATTTAGCAACTAAATAACAGTTCGTATATCTATGCAATAGAGTTTAATCTTTAGGTGGTGTACCTATCTGATCCTTAGAGGTCTGTGCTGCATTTGCAAATATATTGTAGGTTCGTCCGTACCTCATGGGTTCCTTGTTTCCTCCAGGTTTCCCCGTATTTGTGGCCGGTGGTTGTGGGGTGGCCGATGATGCTACTGCGGTAGACTCCTTAGCATTTGAATTTAGTGTTGGGCAATCCTTGATGCTATGCCCAGCCAGTCCGCATTTATAACAGACTCCTGTTCCTTGTCGGCAAGGTGCGAAATGCTTCTTTTGGCATGTCGGGCAAGTAGGCATGTCTACTGTCTTTTGGCCAGTGCTACTACCTTCGTTGACAGAAGTCGCGCTTTTGGCTCCGGTCCCTGTCTTTTTCATTTGTTGAGGGTTGGGGCTAAATTGTTTCTTATCTTTCTTTTGGGATAAGGCAATCCCAGCTCTCTCAAAAATTTTAGCGCGATCCACCACTGCATTATACGTGGGAAGTTTGAAAGGTTCTAGTCGATATCTTATGCCATCCCTCAGGCCACTTTCAAACTTCCTAGCCTTTAGATCTTCAGTCTGAACCATGTGGGGTACGAACCGAGCTAACTTCATAAACTTGGTTTCATACTCGGCCACGGTCATTGTCCCCTGAGTTAGGCTTGCAAATTCTGCAATCTTTTGATTCTTTAATGACCTTGGAAAATACTTATCATAAAATACCTCCAAGAATCTAGTCCAGGTCCTTGGCGGCTCTCTCTCCTTTTCCAGAAGCCACCACTCATGAGCTGCGTCTTTAAAAGTAAAAGCAACAAAAGAGACCTTTTGTTCTTCAGTGCATGGCATAACTGTGAAAATACGTTCCATTTCCTTGACCCAAGTTTCAGCGTCAATGGTGGTGTCAAGTCCGTCAAACCTGGGAGGTTTGAAACCTTGGAACGTTTTATAATTCCCCGTGTTTATGGCATCCATAGGTTGTCCCAGATTTTGTGGCGGTCCGAGATTCTGCACTGGTTGTGGTGCTCTACCCTGTGTTTGGATGTCGATCATGTTCCGAGCCATTGCCTCTAAAAGATGTTCGACTCGGTCTAACCGGTCATCCGAATTTCTGGCATTTCTTTTCCTCGTATTCACCATGATTACTGAAAGGAAACACATATCGGTTAACTTCCATTATATGAGGTTATTTTTATTCATTTCCATGTCTCAAGGTTTAATACGGTATTATCCCTGATTTCATGGCATTTTATAATCTACATTACCCCTCGTTCTGCTTTTATTTAACTATGAGTCCCATACCTCGCCTTCCTATTACGTTGCTCCATATATCTACTTAATACAACGCGAGTCCCATACCTCGCCTTATATCATATCACATACTTCACATATCTATTTCATATACTGCGGGTCCCATACCCCGCCTTCATATCATATCACATACTTCACATATCTATTTCATATACTGCGGGTCCCATTCCCCTCCTTCATATCATATCACATACTTCACATATCTATTTCATATACTGCGGGTCCCATACCCCGCCTTCATATCATATCGCGTACTTTACATATCTTAGGAAGCCTAAGACCTACCAACTTACGGTTTTGTTCTAATTCTTCTACGGTCACTAAGTTTGTTCAAGTAAACCTAGTGCTCTGATACCACTCTGTCACGACCCGAAACCCACCCTGTGCGGATCTCGAGTCAGGACCGCCACTCTTCAGCCCGGAGGCCTTGGGGCAAGGCTCGTACATAAGCAACAGTATCGGACAGTGATGCGACCTGTGGTTGCGGAAGCGTGAAAAACTTTTTTCTTTTCTTTTAAATAAAAACATCTGTCGCATATCCGCCTGATACTGCCGCTCTTCATAGCGGTACACATAAATATAATAATCAGAGCATAATAATAATAACTAAAGATTTTATATCATACATATCCACATCATACATATCCATGTGCCCCTCGGGCTTAAGTACATAATTGTCCCAAAACCATAACTACAAAAGTTTGACCAACGATGGGTCCTATTACTTCCAAAATATCCCCAGATCCTAATGGAGCTGCCAATCATTGCTCCCCAAATTGAGCAAGGGTCCACCCATCATCATCACCTGAAAAATGTTGGGGAGTGGGGTGAGCTTCGAGAAGCCCAATGAGTAATTCCTACATCTATCATGGGTTTTCAATTGGTAGAGGTTTCGTACAAGAGAGTTCATAAAATACTCAACCACCAATTAGTTGTATACTTGAACATAGAGGACATGCATTCTTAAAATATGTAGCTTTGAAACATTCAAGGTATTCAAGCTAAAACATATATTTCGTAAAAGAGCATATGTATTTCAGAACATGTAACTTAAAATCATGTAAACATGCATAGTGAAAATGGGGGTAAAACCTGCTTCCATTTCCAAAGTCGTTTGTCATATTTTCTCTCTAATTAGGTGGAATCTGTTTCGAACCAGACTCCCGTTTTACGTATACGTGGAGATATCTCAGTACCTGTGGGATTAGATCTTGCTACCAGGCGTTACACATGACAGGTCAAGTGAGTTCCGTACAACCCAAAATCCTGACTATGTGTTGATGCACACGATAGGCCCATTGAGTTCTGTACAACCCAAGACCTACCTATGTGCTTATTATTATCTTGCAAAACATTTGTCATATGACTTCTTCATATTGATACTTTTCATGAGTATTTAAAACATACAGCATATAACTTTTGCAGTGATACTTCAATACTTGTAATAATCAAATTCAGAATATTTGAGGAAATCAGACATGCTAACTATTTCGAAAAGGAAACATTTATGGATATAAATATGTAAATAATCGTGGAGCATGTCATAGCAGAATATTTAAGAAAACAGAAATCATTAATACTGAATTTGATATATCAATGCTGTAAATATCTTGAACTTAAAAACATTCGTTGAAATCTGTGGAGTTAAAGCCTCCACTTCAAATGCAAGATTACTCACCTTACGTGTCTGGGCCAGCTTTATTGAGGCACCTTCCCTTTACCCTTTTCCTTTCTTAGCCTATCAAGATTTATGACGATTCCATAAATTCCATATGCACTTATTCAACTTCATGACTCACCAATTGTAGATTGTGAAAAGCCTAAATTCTTATACTGGTCCGACTTATAGTTGTATTATAATCTAGCAACTTATGTACTTAATAATATTAATATTACCTCCGACGCATTTCAGCTAAGGTTTCAGTGTTCTCTCTCTCCTCTTCTTCTTTCAGCTGTGCCTCAGCAAGTCTCCTTGCTGCTGCTTCCTCGGCGTGTCGACCAATTGGAATAATTGGTTCCCAATGGATGAAAGGTGTGAGGGACTTAATCTCACAGTATTTGGCAATCCTTAATTTCTTGTGGATTACCCGGTGTTGTCGATCTAATTCATCTAGAAAAGCTTGCTGTTTCTCACCCTTAATTATGGTTTGCGGCTTAATCATCCTTAATTAACTGAAACTGACCTACACAATTTAATGTATTAGGAACTTACTTCGTTCTAAACTATACTCTTCTAGTAGCTCCATTAACTTTAATTTCACATGTTTACGTGTCGTATCTTCTAGTATCGTATTTTCTCGTACTTGTCTTAGTTTAATATTTCGGCAATACTTTAGTCTTTAGTCATCTGACAGATGCTATTCAACAAATTTTATGTTATTTTATTTTAGACATTTCTTTTTGGTCGAATAGACTCTATCATTGAGTTCGGAGTGTCGAAGAAAGTCAGTTTAAGCTTTCTTAGAATTTAATTCAGACTTTTGTATACAAGGGACAAAATGGTCATATACTGTTTTACGCAGCTCATTTTTCTGTACTTCGTTTCGTAATTTGGACTCCATTTTTGAGTCCGGGATGTCAAAGAAAGTCAATTTAGACCTTCCCCGGTTTTAATTTGGCCTTTGAGGTACTAGGGGTAATTTGGTCATTTTACCCCCTTACGTGTCTTTATGTTCAGGACCTCATCTCATGTCATGGACCTCACCATTGGACTCAGAAGGTCCGAGATAGTAAGATTACACTAATAACTTGTTAATTTTGGGCAAGGAGTATTTTGGTCATTTACCCCTTTACGTGTCTTTATTTTTTTCGGGCCCCGTCTCGTAAAACGAACCCTACCATTAGTCTCAGAATATCCGAAATAGTAAGGATACACTGTTCATGTGTTTAATTTGGACTTTGTTTGACTTATTTGTGACTCAAGGGTAATTTAGAAATTTTACTAATTTAATAAATTATTTTATTATTTTTCCAGGGGCATATTTGGATAATTTTTTCAAAAATTGGGTCACAGTGTAAATTCGTAAAATAGTTGGGGGTCAAAGTATAAATATCCAAAAATCTGGTCTGAACCAGTTGGTTCAGTCCCTTTTTCAAGTGAACCGGTCCGGTCTTAACTGAACCAACCGGTTCGGTCAGTTTAATTACGTAAGGCTGATGTCATGATGACGTCAGCCCTAATGGCTTATAACTTTAAAACATAACATCAAAATGACACCGTCCTACTTAACCGTTTATGTGATGGGTCGGGTTCCGACCCGAACCCGATTTGACCCGAACCGTCACTGTCCATCATCTCCCCCGTTTCTTCCCCAGTGTTGCCCTAGTTGCAGGTTTTCATGTTTTTCATTTTCGTGATGTTTTACAACTTCGTTTCTTCTGCTTTCTTTTCTAAAATGTTTCTAACACTTTATGGCACACTTTTACATTGAGTTAGAGCTTCGAATATTGCTCTGAAGCTCGGTTTAAGCCACGATAACCGAACCTGTGACCCGTCGGTTTATGCTTGTTTCTTCATCATTTTTCACGAAGTTGGGCTTATTTTGATTCCCTCTTCATGAGGATCCCGTTCATATTTGCAATAGTGGATTTAATCACGAGTTTAAAGGTTTGGGTTGTAAACCCGTAACCTGCAAGTCCATGTTTGGAGGTCTTGCCTTATGATTCTGGGTCACGGTCATAGGTTTTTGGAATGCTATAAGGGTCTAGTTTAGTTCCCTATAGGCCAAATGGAGTTTGGTTGCTATTGGTTCAGACCTGCTATAAGCAAGGTCCTCCAATGGCCGTTTGGTGCACGGTCGAGGGTTTTTGACGTTTTCATAGCTTAACTTCATGCTTATCATAGTTTAGAAACACCCTAAACATCATGCATACAAAAATCAGAAGCTGAAACAATTCATTCACGTGAAAATTTTTAGAGAAAGAAATCAAGGTAATTTCGTGGGTTTACCTCTAACAGTGACTTTCTCCCCCTTTTCCTTCTGATTTCTCTCATTCTGAATGCCCAAAACACACACTCTCTCTCTCTCTCTCTATCTTCTCTCTCTCTCTATGACCGATAGGGTGGAGATCTTTGGTGTGAATCAAGTGTATACCTATGTGTATAAATGAGAACTTAATGTCCATCATTTCACCCCCTTACCTTGTCAAGTCAGCCCTTACCTCATTTATTTCTCTGATTTTTGGGGCCATACTTCACCGTGTCTATTAGGTTGGGTTAGTTGCATTTTACTATTTTATATATATATATATATGTATATAGATGATACACACACACAACCGTCCCTCCCTAGGTATATAACCTCATATTATATATATATATATATATATATATATATATTACATCATTTATATTTATGTGAATGTTTAATACATTCACATGTGTGCACATTTGGCCACATATACACACAACACACCTTACATGTGTGTAGGTGTGTGTCTTAATATTTGGTCACAATAATATATTTTTATATATAATAAAATTTTAATTATTCTCTTAAGTAAAAATAATCTTTTACGTCAATTTTCTCATAGCCTCGTAATGCGTGCCATATGACCTGATATTTCTGGGTCGGGGTATTACAGTGTATTTTTACTATTTCAGGCATTCCGGACTCAATGGTGGAATCTGATTTGGGAAATTAAGTCTCAAAAAATAAAGACACACAAGTGATAAATGATTATAATACCCCTAATGGTACTCAGGACCAAATAAACACAAAAGATTGTCTATTTTAAGTATGTCGGCCATTCTGGACTCATCGGTGGAGTCCATACTAGCAAACGAAGCATCGAACAATGCGATGCATGAAAGAGTGAAAAACTAAAATGCCCCGAAGTCAAAGAGTAGTCAAACGAACTCCGATTAAAATAAAAGAACAGTGAATTTTTATTATTTCGAGCATTCCGGACTCAACCGTGGAGCTCGATTTGTGAAAAGAGGTCTCGAGAAGTAAGAACCCATAAAAATATGAAATGATAATTTTGCCCTTTTTAGTATAGATGCCCGAGTTGAATTTTGTAAAAGCCTAAATCGACTTTGTTCGACGTTCTGGACCCAATGGTAGAGTTTATTCTAGTAAAATAAGAACTCATGATATAAAAACATAAAATTTGATGAATAACATAATTCAAGTAGAGATGGACTGAGTTGTGTCGCAATGATTTTAGGAACACTGAAAGGCAAGGAGAAGGCAATCTAGACCTTCCGATTGGAGACAGTAAAAGGGATTATATTCTTATTGATTTGTTCGACTACACCGCGAGCACGGTTTCTTAGGGTTGAGACCAACCCATCAGGTATGATATTTTGCTAAGTAAGAAACAAGATTAAGTTTAGGAGTAATTTCCATGTTGACTTGATGACCCATATGTTTATTCGATTATTGTGTGCTTATGTGTTTTTTGTTATCTCCTTGGGAGTTTGGTTAAGTGATGAATGTGGACCATGACTATATGTATGTCTATATTTTGGCATGATATGTGATTTATATTCTTCGAGAATTGTTAAGATTATGAATACGTAACATGAGCATGTGCTTGAATGGAATATGTATAGCATGTATACATGAGGAAGGAATTTTGTGATTTGAATATTATTATTGCTTTAAGTGAAATGTATTGTTTAAAGTATGCTTCATGTATGGATGACAGGCTTCGATGAGATTGCATTGTTGTATGGTGGAATCAAAGCATATTGGCATATGGTGAATTCTTTGGAACATAGTGTGGGTTGAGCACTTCGGTGCCAATGCATTAAGAGGGTGTAGATCTTATGGTGAAAAACCTAAAACTGGCTATGGTACTTGCATGCCAACGGGGTCCGGACCGTGAAGCGAGACATACGAGGGTACTCATGCCGTCGGGGAAGGACCGTAAAGTGAGTCATATATGGGTACTCATGCCGTCGGGAAGGGACCATAAAGTGAGTCATGGGTGTGGTATAAAGTTTGCATGGGTGCGTCACGCACATTGCATATACTGTATTGATGATTTGGAAAGCATATAGATGTAAATGTACACTTACACATGCCATGCCTTAATTTTGTTCCTTGCATTAGCATTATATTATACCAGCAATTGAGTTGACCCATTCGTGGGATACCATATTACAGATGACGCCCCTGTTACATAAGACTCGATAAGGTCTTAACAAAAGAAAGGACTTGGGATTACATTTGGCCCTTAGGGCATGTTTTGTGATGTAAGGGCTTAAGCCTAAATGACATGAACTATATGTTTATTGCATGTACTTTATGTGATTATATGTTGAAGAATTGAATGCTTGTCTAATTGAATCCATTTAGATTGCCTTTTCTTTCTTTTTCCTTATTGTTTTCACTCACTCCCCTGGTTCATGGAAAATCGGGGCGTGACAATCTTATACATTGACTGGACATCTTATTGGTTATCTTTATAGACATGGTTATCACAAGGAATACATTGGTAGTTATGGATCGCATAAATCACTTAGAGCGACTGATGGAAAAGGTTATTGAGGCTTTACTTGGGAGTCAGCCGTAGATAATGCTTAATTATTATGCTAGACTCATTTATGAATGCTGACTGCCTATCTTATGTAAATGTTATCTGTTATCTTTTATAGCAAATAGTAAACACCAGGAAATGATTAGGCTACTATATTGGTAGTCACAGGTACTTTTCTAGTTATTCATAACGCTTATAGACTATTCAAATTTTATGTTGACTCTACATACTTATCCATGTCCCCACATTTCCACTGAATTGAACTTAGCATGTGAACGATTAGACTATTGATTTACTGATTCCATTACATAGGGAAAGCTATTATTGGAGAATGTTAGACAAAAAAATAGGGAAAGCTATTATTGGAGAATGTTAGACAAAAAAGCATGTGAACTCTAGGCTATTTATTGAACCATTTTTATATTACCATGAGGATCATTGTTTAGAAATATTAAACATAGAACATATAAGATACAGATTAGGAACTGTAATATCCCGACCCGGGATACGTCACGTATACCGAGGTAGGTCGGTTAAAACATGTGACTTGAACGATAAGATATGTATATCTTAGTATTTTCATGCAAATGAATGACTGGAATGATAGGAATAAATGATCAAGGCAGGGTGACAACTGAGCATCACAGGGCATTGCATCGAAATGCGTGCATGCACGCATTTCCATGCATGCATACGTGAACATAGATACATAGCTCGATTAAAATTAGTGTATGTATACGTGATTAGAAATACCGTTATACGTATTTATATGATTATAAATACATGTATAAAAGTATGTAATTGATATGTATATATATATATATATATAACATGGATATACATGTATTTATGTATATGTGTAATAAATAAAAAGGAAAAGAAAACAAAAAAGGGAAAATATCAGTGTGTGCATCACTCTGTGTGTGTGTGTGCATCACTGTGTGTTTGTGTGTGTTTGGGAAACCCACCAACCGACCTTGATAAAGGTGGTGGGTGTGTGTAAGTAATACATGTATATATATATATGTAAGGATATGAGGTACGTGGATGGAGGAGATTTAAGGGGCAATTCTCTGCAGTCAAGGATGACTGCAAGAGAGAGAGAGAGAGAGTGTGATAAGGTAGAGAGAGAAGAGGCGGTTGGTGTGTGTTTATATATATATGTATACGGGTTTGAGAGATGAGAGGTTAGAAAAGGAAAGAAGGGTCAGGAACTGAAGGGGAGAAGAAGGGAGAGAGATTGGTTCAGAAACAGAAAGGTGGGAGAGTCACAGTGAGCTCAAAATCTGAAACCCAGGTAATTGATTTCAGTTCTGTTATTTCGATTTAAAGCATAAAGCTTAGATATAATTGTAGGGTCTGAACAAGCATGAAATATAGAAATTATTGCAAAAAGAATGAAGCTAAATGGTGTAGAAACCATAGAGAAAATTGGAGTTGCAGGTTCGGGAGGATAATCGGGTTCCATGAATTTTATGTTTAAAAACTTGTTTTGAGTTGTTAGAAATGACCTACACAAGTGTAGAAACACACTAGAAACATTTTTGAGCCAAAACCGTGATTTAAACGCCATGAAATAAAAGAATCCACATGGCCGGAGATTCGGCCGGAAATGTTCAACCCCTATTTCGTGAAGAATTGAAGGGTTACATTGAAAAATAAAGTTAGAAATATAATCTACATAAATAGGGGAATAAAATGGCATTGAAAATACATGAGAAAAATGAATGGGAACAGTCACCGGCGTCGGAAGGGACGCCGGAACCCTAATACAGCTCACCGGAGCTTTGAGGGAGATGACCGGAAAATCGGGGAGGATACCGGGTTAAGTCTAGACGGGTTTGGGTTTGGATCCGGGTCGGTACCCGACCGGAAATAAATGGGACCAAAGTTGTGTCGTTTTGGGTTTTAATTTAAATGAATTTAGGGCTGTTTGGTAACTGGGATAATAAATGGGAAATGGGTTTGACGTTATCCAAACCAAGGATAAGGATAGGGAAACAGGTTTATGGGAATCCGGTTCTCTGAATGGACTGAACCGTTTGGTTCAGGAGAAGGACTGACCGGTTTAGGGTTTTGGGGTCTGAACCAACTGGTTCAGACCGCAGCTTATGGAATTTATGAACCGGCCCCAAATGTTTTGAAAAATTACACTAAGGCCCAAACAGAAAATTAATTAAATATTAATTTTTACAATAATGCCCCTATTCCAAAAAGAGGTCAAACGAAGTCCAAACGATACAAATGAATAGTCAAAACCTATTATCTCGGACGTTCTGAGTCCAATGGTGGGGTCCGTTTTATGAGACAGAACCCCGAAGGATAAAATACCGCAAAAGTGCAAAATGACTATTTTGCCCTTTTTAGTACAAAGGTCCAAATGGAATTCCGAGAAAGCCTAAACCGACTTTCTTCGGCGTTCCGGACTCAATGGTAAAGTCTAAAATAGTATTTGAAATACTTATGATAGAAAGGCATAAAATTTGATGAATAGCATTTATTCTGAAACGTATTCACTGATATATAGGAAACTCGAAAGGCAAGGGTACCTTCACGGATTTCTGAGGTAGAATCACGATAGAGGTAAGTGGATCACTTTCTCTTCCATGTGGTGTTTCTAAAAGCCAAGTTTATTCTCTTTACTGCCAAACTTGTACTCTTGAAAGTACTTCATGTTATTGCTATCCACAATGCGATATTGTTCTATCTTGTGGACATTGATTGACTATTGTGTTATTGTTATCATATTGAACCATGCCTTGAAAGGCTTACTGTTATGCTTTACTGTGTATATGATATTCCATTTTCATACTCCTTATGGAATCACAAATGATCATGCTATGTTTATAAATGCTGGAATTGTGCTCAGTCACAATATCCATCCGATGCTTCTGTGACGAACTAGTCCGTGAACGGACGTGTGGCAAAAGATGTGAGTTTAACTGAGAGGTATGCCGGGCCTCGAATTACGCAGAGGGGTTGCCATTCCCTACTATAGATTATAAGCATCTCCATTGGATTATTGTTATGGATATATTGTTGAACGGTTACTGTACCTTATGGATTACTGTTTCTTATGGATTATCTTACGTTGTTCATTGGTTTGATTGAAATCGTTTTATTGTGGCAGTACTTTTATTGTGACAGGTTATTGTTGAGAAATCTTATCACTGCTGATTCATTACTTCTGATTGTATATTGTGCCCCACTACTTATTGGCCATCATGGCAACTGTTCTTATTGGCTATCACAGCATCTCCTTTCTTATGATTGGCTATCATATTTTGTTCATGGATTCATGTTCTTTATAATCATCGATACCAGTGTCGGAGATCTGGTTTACTTGCTGAGCTTCATAGCTCATTCCACCCCACTTACCCCCATTTCAGGTGATGACACTGCGAGACCCCAGTAGGAGTCTGAGAGCGTAGGGGGACATTTTGAAGCACTGTATCAGTCTATGTTAGTTCTCCCATGTATTCACCACCCCCGGGTGCTGGTTACGGTTTAGTTCTCATTTTGAATTTTGTAAAACTATGTCATGTATTTAATAGACTTCCGCTGTTTAATTTATTTAAAAAAAAAAAAAAAGACTTCCGCTGGATTACTGTAATTGATAAAGACTTCCGCTGTTAATGTTTTAAATTTTTAGTACATTGCATGTTAGTACTATGATACAGGAATGGAAAAAGTAGGGACGGCCTTCGGGTCGGCCCCGCGACACGAGATCTGCATAGGGTGGATTTCGGGTCATGACAGGAACACAGGTATTCTCAATGATTAGCCTATACTTGGAACTTAGGCCTAGTGATATAAAAGAAATGACATTTAGAAATCAACATAGATACTACGAATTCCTTATGATACTGTTAGGACGACATATGCCCAGTAGACTTAATGAATGGAATTCTACAACATCGCTACATCTATCCTACCAAACCCAGTGATACCAGGAGATGATTAGAGTATTAGGGTTGAATTATTAGACTCAGCTGATGATGCTGCACTTTTCGACTCGCAATAAGTATGGGTTCCGTGACCTGTAGAACACTCAGAAAGATGATCAGAGGACTACCGGATTGGCTCTGGTGGTAGTCGCTCCGATGCTTAAGTAAGAAAAAGGAATTGAAAGACTGTATTGAAAGCCAAAGAATGAGCATAAAAATAAAGCGTACCTTTAGGGTTTAATTTATAGGTCGTGGCCTTCCTAAGTTGATTAGGATTCGATGCCATGAATATAAGGATTTGATCATCGGAGATTGCAGTTACCTTGTGGAGTATTGTGTCGTAGATGGAGATAATCATAGATAGTAGTTTCCATGTTGAAGGCTGTTTCCTTATTCTCTGCTTGGCAGTTATTAAGGAAGCCATAAGGTCGGAACCATATGAGATGTTGAATGAATATTGCCCAGAGCATAAGGTCTAGAAGATATGCACATAAGAATGCCTTGGAGGCTCCGCCTGCACTGTATGACCGAGTTTGTCGGTTCTGTAGGATATATATATGAGGATGCCCTGAAGGTTTATGGTTGCTCTATATGATCGAGAATATCAGCTCTGTATGATGTATATATATGTGGATGCCCTGAAGGCTTATGGCTGCTCTGTATGATCGAGAATATCAGCTCTGTAAGCACACGTGTCTCAAGGTGACTGGTGTGTTTGTTTGTGGTATATCAGCTACCCCTTTCCCGAGCCCTAGTTAGAAGCTAGGGCTTAACTAGGGTTATGGGCTTTGTGAAGAGTCATACGTTTCGTTTCTCCATTTCTCGAGACGTCGGTTTAGTGAGTCATTTATTGCGCAGCCGATACTTGAGAAGCCATCGTTATCTTTAACCGTTGTGTCGGCTCGTCTTGGGAGGCTCATATTTCGAATGAGTATATAAGGAGAGGGAAAGGTCTTGTATACCTTTCTTCTACACTTGCGTCTACAGTACCTGAGGCTGCCACCGCCATTTGACATATTTTGAAGTTTGAAGGATATTTCGTGTTCATAGTCCTTTCTTGATCTCAGGTTTGATTTTAGTCCCCTTCTACATTCCTTCTCATTTGCTTCGTTTCTTTCTTTTGTTCGCCATATCTGGTCTTGAGTCACCCTCTGGTTCAGGCAGTCCTTTTGGGACTGTTCCTTAACTTCAGTTAGTAAATGTTCCTTCCGTAGATGATGATGAGAATAGAATAATAGACCCCCTCTAGTCCGGGGGTTAGGATTGTCGATGCATTTGATGAGCCTCCGAATAAGGCTGGTGAGACCTCTGGTCAATCCGGTTATAGAGAGGAGGGTGAGTGTGCAATCACCGAAAAAATGTTGAAGGAGTTATGGGAGAAATTCAAACTTCCCTCCAATGTTACTTTTAGGGTCCCTAACTCTCGGGATCGCCCAAGCGATGTTAGAGAGGGGGAAAATCTGCGCCTATCTGGCCTGGTTTGAAATGGGATTGACACTCCCCCTTCTTGATATTATAAAACAATTCTTCTGTTGGTTCGACCTTTGCCCCGCAGACCTGAACCTTAACAGTTGGAGACATTTGTTGAGCTTCATTGTGTTGGGGCATATGAATAATGTCAAGGTGTCCCTTGACCTGATTCGTAGTAATATGGATCTAAAACTTCAGAAGGCGGAAGACCTTTATTACATGTCTTTTGATAGTGGGTTCAGACCCTTTACTTCCATGCCCTCTTCCAACAAGACCTGGAAGAAGTGGTATTTCTTCATAAAAGGAGGATGGGAGTTCAAGGACTTCGAAGGCCGACCTTCAGCATTCCCTCGAACCTCTGGGCGAAAGGGTGAGGCCCAATTTTCCCGTGGCTGAGTTGACTTTTTTTTGTACACCAATTACTGAACTGATCAATTTCTATGTTTCTTGTGCAGTTAGGAGCGTGTAGAGAAGACCGAAATTTTCCTTTGCGATTCAGAAGCAATACAAGAAACTCTTAAAGCCCAGCATTCGAAGCCATTCCTCCATTGTTAATCCTGACAAACTGATGGCTGCTAGAGGAAGCGTTGAGGAGCTTGCAAAGAACATGATGGCACGGTGGGAGACCGAGCCATCTTCATCTGTGGTAGCGGGGGAGGCTTCTTCCCCAGTGGACCCTCCCATCCAGGTGAAGAGGAGGAGGATACTCTCGATCTCTCCTGATCCCGTTGAGGTGGAGAGAGAGGCGTCTGCCCCCATTTCTATGGTCCCCCCAATCCCGTCCACGCAAGCGGGCAATGGGGCGTCATCCTCGGTGGCCCCTGATGCTGTGGGGGCCAAAAAGATTCTGGAGGACTTTTGGGCCAAGGGCTTAAGCAAAATTAGGCCCTAAAAGCCGGAGAAGCTTCTTATTGACCTGGCTTCTCTTCAAGTCAAGGTAAGTTCTTCGGGTCTTTATCTCCCTTCCCCTTTTTCCAAATGCTTTGGTTGGTACTGAACTGTGTGCTTCGCACGCTGTAGGCTCTGCATACCCTTTCTACCTTGACGGAGGTCTTTCCTCCTTCAGAGGAGGTTGATGATCTCAAGACCGAGCTGGATGAACTTAGGCTTAAGCTTGGCACTGCCCAGTCGGAGGCCCACGATTCTGCAGAGAAGCTGAAGGAGCTTCAGAATTCTCTAATCGTGATGGAGTCGGAGAAGGACCTTGCCATTCAACAGGAGAAGAGGCTAAAGAGGGAGTTGGACAGCCTGCGGTATGAATTCAACCAGAAGCTTGATGATGCGGTGGAGCAGGCCAAGGTGGACAATGAGATAGAGATGAAGATGGAATTGGAAGGAATGGCCACCACCCTGATTCTGTTCGGCTTTAACAACTTTCGGGATAGGTTCCTTGCCAAATTTCCCGACTTCGACATATCCTCGATTGTGCCTCCAGGGGTTACCCCTCTTGAGGTTGCAGTTCCGAACGAGGTGGTCGAGGTTCTCCCTGCCGCTCCTACCGAAGTTGTCGTCCCAAGTGAGACGATTGATGCTGCTTCTGCTGATTCCCTCCCAGCCGTTGAGCCTGCCCACCAGGCCTGAAATATGATTAGCTTATGTTTTTGTTGTTGTTTGTTTTTTTAAAAAAAACTTCAATGTAACAGACTTCTTTAATGGAACAACTCTCTTTTATCAAATGTCTTCTCTTGTGCTTGGTTGACCCATGTAGCATTCCTTTGAATTTGTTGTTGATGTGAGAAAATTGATGTAAGTAAGGCTGTTCTGGATCCTTCTAGATCAGCTTCCAAGAAGTGGCAATTATCTTCCGAACTGTAGTTGTGATAAGATAACGATTGTAGCATAGTTCTGATTGCTCCTTCCTCTCTGAATGAGGTAGGAAAACAACTTATATAGGATATATAAGGATCTGACGATGATCTCGTGTCATATATATATTGAGAGTG
This sequence comes from Nyssa sinensis, assembly GCA_008638375.1. Lineage (NCBI taxonomy): Eukaryota > Viridiplantae > Streptophyta > Magnoliopsida > Cornales > Nyssaceae > Nyssa > Nyssa sinensis. The sequence goes on from CM018031.1 coordinate 36,138,040, forward strand.
AATTTCTGAAGAATTCTAAGGCAGTTCGTCCTGAACCCAAGTCCTGTAGTAAGAACGGTGTCTTGTATCTGTTGCTCTGATGATGGAGACTCCTGCCTCCTAAATCGTTCAGACCTGGATGGAGATACATCCGAACTGAAAGCTTTATGTGGTCTGTCAAGGATCAACGGAATAGCAAAGACAATGAGGTCTGTATGTTAGACCGGAGGCCTTTGTATAAGGGTGGATCGGACTTTGTTTGCTTTGATCAGTTAGGTATGCTTGGGGAAGCCTTGTATCTTGTTGCCTAAGTATCCGAAAGGACGATTCTATACGTCATCCATTTGTACAGCTATCGTTTGGGTTTTCGAGAACAACCCTTTATTTAACCGTTGCGACGGTTCATCTGGGCGACTCTTGGGCTTCGAGGGTCTATATATACGAAGAAGGAGCATAAGGTTGCCCCCTATCTCTTTTACTTGTATCCCCATATTGTTCCCCTATCGGAGAGAATTTGAATGCCTTTTAGAGGCTTACCGTTTGCCCGAAGATGATTGACGATTTTCAGTCCGAGTTGGGAATGATTAAACTGTGGCCGAGAGTTAACCTTCCCTTCGATTCAGTCTCCAAGGAAGGATTAGAGGAGGCTAAGATCTTCTTGTCCATCTTAGCATCCGGTCGAGATTTCTCCGATGGGAGGTGGACCCTCCTTGATTCAACCGAGGCTTGGAGCGTTGGTGATGAAGACGAAGGTGGGATGCCTCCTTCCGTCTGTGTCTTGGCAGAGACCCCTGCTCCAATCGGCTGGGGTGTGACAACTGCTCTGAGGGAGATGAATGGAGGTCCCCTAAGACCCAGAGCCCTCATCCTCCATTGGTCTTGAGATCAATGATAGTGATGATGAAATGGACTGGGTGCTCCTTGCTGTAGATTGGGGTTCAGGATTCCTTCCTTTCAAATGGAGCCGCCGGGGAAGTTTGGATCCTGGATCCCTTTCTCATTCGAAGAAGAAAGCCATGATGTCGTATAATGTTTGCCTTTTGTTGTAGCTTTTTGTGTACTTGTTCTGTTTCCAGTCTTCTTGTACTGATGTAAATCTTTTGAATCATCAATAAAATTGAGTTCCTTCTCGTTAGATCTGATGTTCTTTGTATTTGAATGTGCTCTTTTTGGAGTTTAAAACAACTTCTTGCGCACTTCTGATACATGACTGTTCTAAGAATATATCAAAGAAACTTTGTAGAAGTTCTAAATCAAGGTACTTCGCACCTGCTTGGCACTATAGTATTTGTTGTTTGCTGATAGATAAGCCAAATAATCTAATGTGTCAGATCTGAGGTGTTCCGATCTAAAAAACTTTAGTTTGTAGATGTTCTGAACTTCTGTCTTTGGATGGACTGGACCGTAGAAAAGATGGACCAAACACGAAGACTTGTACATTAAGGACCAGGCTCTGGAGGCCTGTGCATTATAGATGGACCAAGTACGAAGACTTGTACATTAAGGACCAGGCTCTAGAGGCCTGTGCATTATAGATGGACCAAGTACGAAGACTTGTACATTATGGACCAGGCTCTAGAGGCCTGTGCATTATAGATGGACCAAGTACAAAGACTTGTTCATTATGGACCAGGCTCTAGAGGCCTGTGCATTATAGATGGACCAAGTACGAAAACTTGTACATTAAGGACCAGGCTCTAGAGGCCTGTGCATTATAGATGGACCAAGTACGAAGACTTGTACATTAAAGACCAGGCTCTAGAGGCCTGTGCATTATAGATGGACCAAGTACGAAGACTTGTACATTAAGGACCAGGCTCTAGAGGCCTGTGCATTATAGATGGACCAAGTACGAAGACTTGTACATTATGGACCAGGCTCTGGAGGCCTGTGCATTATAGATAGACCAAGTACGAAGACTTGTTCATTATGGACTAGGCTCTGGAGGCTTGTGCATTATAGATGGACCAAGTACGAAGACTTGTACATTAAGGACCAGGCTCTGGAGGCCTGTGCATTATAGATGGACCAAGTACGAAGACTTGTACATTAAGGACCAGGCTCTAGGAGGCCTGTGCATTATAGATGGACTAATTACGAAGACTTGTACATTATGGACCAGGCTCTGGAGGCCTGTGCATTATAGATGGACCAAGTACGAAGACTTGTACATTATGGACCAGGCTCTGGAGGCCTGTGCATTATAGATGGACCAAGTACGAAGACTTGTATATTATGAACCAGGCTCTGGAAGCCTGTGCATTATAGATGGACCAAGTACGAAGACTTGTACATTAAGGACCAGGCTTTGGAGGCCTGTGCATTATAGAGGAACACTCTATGGAGGTAAAAGAAAGAAACATCTCTATTGATAATACTTCCGTAAATGTTCCACATTCTATGGCCTAGGAATAGGCTTCCTAGTCATGTCTTCTAGCCAGTAGGTGGTAGGCCTTACAACCTTTGTTACTTTGTAGGGGCCTTCCCAGTTTGGTGACAACTTTCCCATAGTGGGATCCTTGGTGTTTTGAAAGACTCTTCTTAAGATGTTTTGAAAGACTCTTCTTAAGACGAGGTCTCCGACTTGAAAGTTAACCGTTTTGAGTCCTACCTTGGATTTGTCTACCATTCTCTGTTGATAGGCCTCCATCCTGATGCTGGCTTGATCCCTTCTTTCTTCAAGGCAAATCCAAGTTTTCCATCAGCTGCTGATCATTGGACTCTTGCTCAAAGGCTTTAGTCCGCAGGGTTGGCAAACCGATCTCAACCAGAATTATTACTTCTGTACCATAGGCCAATGAGAAGGGAGTTTTAGATGTGGGCGTTCTTCTGGTTGTTCTGTAGGACCAAAGAACTCCAGGGAGTTCTTCTGCCCACTTTCCTTTGGTTTGTTCCAACCTTTTCTTTAACCCGTCAAGGATCATTCAGTTGGTGACCTCTGCTTGCCCATTTGCTTGTGGATGGCCCGGAGAGGCAAAGTGTTGCCTAATATTGAGATTTTCATAGAATTTCTTGAAGCCTTTACCAGTGAATTGTGTCCCGTTGTCAGAGATAATCACACGTGGTATGCCGAACCTGCACACAATGTTCTTCCAGGTGAAGCTCTCGACTTCCTTTTCTGTGATATGTGTTAGAGGTTCAGCTTCGGCCCATTTTGAGAAGTAGTCCATGGCTACCAAGAGATACTTCCTATTTGGTGGAGCCCTTGGTAATGGACCCACGATGTCCATTCCCTACTGAGCAAAGGGCCAAGGACTAAGAATCAGGATAAGCTCGTGATGAGGCTGATGTTGATATGGGGCAAATCTTTGGCATTTGTCGCACTTCTGAACATACTCCTTAGCCTGCCTAAGCATGCTAGGCCAGTAATAGCCCTGAGACAGAGCTCGGTGAGCTACAGTTCTGCCCCCATTGTGATTCCCGCAAATTCCCTCGTGTATTTCAGCCAAAACATATTGTGATTCTTCTGGACTTAAGCATTTTAACAGAGGTTGAGAATACGACCTTCTGTAAAGCTTGTTGTTCAAGATCAGGTACCAAGCCGCTCTGATTCGGATTCTTCTGGCTTTGTTTTTCTCTTCTAGGAGGAGCCCGGATTGCAGGTACTGGAGGATTGGAGTCATCCAGTTCTGGGGCTGTTCAGCAATTTGAGCAACTTGGGCTTCCTCTATGCTAGGTCCTGGCTGGTAGGAGATTTTTACTGTGGAGTTTGCTTCAGACTTTAGGCGGGACGCCATGTTAGCCAAAGCATCTGCTCTGCAGTTCTGGCTTCTTTCGATTTTTTGGATAGTGAATGTTTGGAAGGAGTGCTTCAAGTGGTTCACTAGTTCGAAATATCGGAGCATCCGATCGTCTTTAATGGCAAATTCTCCCAGGACTTGGCTTACCACCAGTTGGGAGTCTGAGAAGACTTTGAGGTTCTGAGCCTCACATTCCAAGGCAAGCTTCATGCCTAAGATTAGAGCTTCATATTCTGCTTCATTGTTGGAAGCTTTGAATCCCAAGCTGACTGCTTTTTCTATCGTGAGCCCATCAGGGGACCGTAGTACAAGGCCTACTCCCGAGCCTTGATCGGTTGACGATCCATCGATGTATAGTAGCTAGGTTCCCGAGGTTTCGATGAGTTGTGCCTTGTCTTGAAGTGCCGGGATGAATTCGGCAACAAAATCAGCCAAGGCCTGCCCTTTGATGGAGTTTCGGGGTACATATGATATGTCGAATTCCCCTAACTCCACAAACCACTTCACCAATCTTCCCAATACCTCAGGTTTCCTCAATATTGACTTCAGAGGATAGGCAGTTGGGATCTCGATTGGATGGGCTTGGAAATAAGGTCGAAGCTTCCGAGCTGATATGACCAAGGCATAGGCCAGCTTTTCTACTTCTGGATATCTTTTTTCCATGTCAAGTAGTGCCCTACTGATGTAGAATATAGGCCTCTGTACTCTTCTGTCCTGTCTGATCAATGCGGAGCTGACCGCGTTTTTCAGAAACTGCGAGGTACAAGAGTAGCTTTTCTCCTTGTACTGGTTTTGACAGGAGCTCTGGAGAGGCTAGATACTCCTTTAGTTCTTGAAAGGATTTCTCGCATTCTTCCATCCACTGTAAAGCTTTGAAGAAAGGTAGGCAGCGATCAGTGGATTTGGAGATAAATCTGCTCAGTGCCGCAATTCTGTCATTCAGTGCCTGAATTTCCTTCCTGGTTCTTGGTGACTTCAGTCCAATCAGAGCTTGGATCTGAGTGGGGTCTGCTTCGATACCCCTCTGAGAGACAATGTATCCCAAGAATTTTCCCTTCGTAACCCCGAAGGTACATTTCGAGGGGTTGAGCTTCATCCTGTGCTGTCTGAGGATATCGAAGGTCTGGGCTAAGTACTGGAGGTGAGTACCTTTCTGCAGACTCTTTACCAGCATGTCGTCGATGTATACCTCCATGGTACTGCCGAGCAGTGGGCTGAACATCTTGTTCACCAATCGCTGATAAGTGGCTCCAGCGTTCTTCAAACCGAAAGGCATTACTCTGTAGTAGTAGAGCCCTCGTTCGGTTATGAAAGCTGTCTTCTCTTGGTCTAGAGGGTACATCTGGATCTGGTTGTACCCAGAGTAGGCATCCATGAAGCTCATAAGCTCATGCCTCGCAGTGGCGTCAACCAGTTGGTCTATCCTTGGCAGTGGAAAGCTGTCCTTGGGGCATACCTTATTGAGGTCTTTATAATTAACGCAGACTCTCCACTTGCCGTTTTTCTTCTTGACAAGCACGGTGTTGGCTAGCCATTCGGGATAGAACACTTCTCATATCATCCTGGCTTCAAGCAGCCTCTGGACTTCTTCATTTATAATCCGATGCCATTCAGGAGCAATTGGTCTTCTCTTCTGTCTGACTGGTGGATGATCTGGATCGACCATCAGCTTGTGAGTTATGAGGCTAGGGTCTATACCCTCTATGTCCCTGGTTTCCCAAGCAAATATAGAGAGGTTGTTTTTCAGAAACCTGACTATATTTTCCTGCTCGGTGTGCGTCATATCTGGGCCGATATACAAATAACGCCCTTCTGCTTCTGAACTGACCAATACTTTGACGGGCTCGCCAATAGGTTTGGCTCGGCTGTCGCGTCCCCTTGGGCTCAGGGGTTCTTCAATGCTGGATGGGCAAACTTCCACCTCGGGAGTGTGGGTGAGAACTGGATCTGCACAGTCCCGAGTGTACTGTAATTGCTATTTAAGAGCCTTCTCCTTGAGGGCAATAACATGGCACTCTCGGGAGGTTGGCTGACACCCTCTGACAGAGTGAACGTTCTGGTTGTGGATGTACTTCAGACACTGATGGAGGGTAGAGATGACTGCCCCTATCTGGTGCAACCAGGGTCTCCCGATTATGACGTTGTAAGGAGATTTCATGTTCAACACCATGTACTCCGAGATGGTGGTCTTCTACCCTTCACCCTCTCCTACAGTGGTAGGAAGGTCGACTCTCCCCAATGGGGTGCTGAGATTGCCATCAAAAGCTGCCATCACGGCTAGTAGTGGGCTTGACGTTGTCATGATCCATCCCCTATCTGTTTAAGTGGCTCATGGAACAGTATGTTGACGAAGCTGCCAGTATCGACCAGGACTCTCCTGATCTCGAAGTTGGCGATTTTGAGAGTGATAACAAGGGCATCACTGTGAGGGCAGTGTACCCCTGCTAGATCTTGTTCAGTGAATTGGATCTCCGGTGCTGGCTTGAGCCTCTTTTCTACGTTGGAGATCTGTAATACGTTCGGGGCAGCTCTGGCCTCCCGAGCATATCTCTTTCTTGCCTTGTTGGACATTCTTGTGATAGGGGAGTCAGCATGGAGGACGTAGATGACATAGTTGTTCTGCCTCTGAGGCTCGTTTCGTCCTTCCCTCTGCTCCTGCCTCTGTTCGGGCCTCTGGTTTGGCCGTTGTTGAGGCTTGTCTTCTTGGGCAGTTCTGCCTTCCGTCTAGCTTGAAGAACTCCCGAAGACGTCCCTTCTTTATGAGCTGCTCTATCTCATATCGGAGGGTCCTACATGTGTTAGTTGTATGTCCATGGTCTTTATGGAAATTACAATACTTACTTTGGTCCCGAAGACTGGGATCTCCTTTGATTGGCTTCTGGCCACCTCAGGTTTTCCCGATCTCGAATCTGCCGGAGTACCTAGTTCGGTGTAGTGTTCAAAGGAGTGAAATTAGTGAACTCCCTTGGTCCGGAGTTGTACACAGCTCTGGGTGTTGTTCTCTTCTCTGGGCTCCTGGCCTTCTTCTTGTTGGAGTCTCTTTTGTGGTCCTCCTTCTTGTGATCCTCCCTCTTTGGATTATCCCTCTGGGTCTGGTCTTTTCCCTTCTGGGATGTGCGGTTGGCTTCTTCCAGGTTGATGTACTTTCTGGCTCGATCCATTAATGCCGCCATGTCGGCTGGGGGGCTCTTTGTTAAGGAGTCTCTGAAACCACCTTGGGCAAGCCCAGCAGTTAGGGCTGCTACAAGGAACTTTGGGCTGCAGTCAATGATCTCCGTGAGTTCGGCATTGAAGCGCACAATGTAGGCTCTGAGGGACTCCTCTATAGTCTGCTTGACATTTAACAGGAACTCTGGTCCCCTTTTGAGCCTTCTGCTGGTCATAAACCTGTCCAAGAATTGTTTACCGAGCTCATAGAAGCTGGTAATTGAGTTCGGAGGGAGGTTGTGGAACCACTTCAGAGTAGTTCCCTTCAAGCTGGTGAAGAAAGTTCGGACACATAAAAGCATTAGAGGCCCCATGGAGGGCCATAGTATGCTGGTAGTGTGAGAGATGATCTCCTGGATCTCCAGACCCGTCGTACAGGGTGAACTTTGGCACCATGAACTTTCTGGGCCTTTCTTCTGACATAATGGCGTGAGTGAATGGGGTGGCCAGTCTTTCGAGCAGCCTGGCCAACTCGTCTTGCTCTGGAGGGTTCTGAGGTCCTCTCAAGGCAATTGTTCGGTCCATAGACTCAGCAATTTCCTCTACCCTCCGTGGGTCTCTGAGTCTGACATCTTGCGAACCCTGCCTGACAGCTTCGGCTTCAGGATAGTAGGGTTGAGTACGCCCTTCGGACGGAGGAGGGTTCCGAACCGGAGGGATTGGTGCTACATGGGGATGGGGCTCTTGTGGTGCTGGATGTGCTCCCGAGGCCCTTGGAGTTGGGGCTCGAGTAGTGCTCCGGTAATGGACGTCAGGAACGAAGGCTGATGTTCCCCAGCTTAGAGCTGCTGACGGTTGTGGATCTCTACCAACGCGGGCAACACCTTGGGGGTGCCTGGGCTGGTTATTTGGAGTTTGCTCATGAAGTTCTTCATTCTCTATGGCAACAGGAGGTTGAGTTCCCGCAGCAATGTTGACCGGTGGGTTAGGAGGGTTCATCCCTTGATTCTGTGTGAGTGTTGCCAACGTTCTAGTGATGGCAAGCAACTGTTCCTGCACCAGTTCATTGTGTCGTTTAATCGATTCGATCTCTTATCGCATTGGACTAGCAGTTGGCCCCCTTGCTCGTGGAGCAGGCGGCTGACGCTGAAAGCTTTGCGGAACCTAAGTATTCTATCGTGGTCGGAGATTTAGGGCCATAGTTTTCCGGTGAGGAAAGAGATGAGTTTATGAATAAAGCACTTGGAGATTAGTCGTTCCCACAGACGGCGCCAAACTGATGCTACACTTTTCGACTTGCAATAAGTATGGGCTCCGTGACCTGTAGAACACTTAGAAAGATGATCAGAGGACCACCGGATTGGCTCCGGCGGTAACCACTCCGATGCTTAAGTAAGAAAAAGGAATTGAAAGACTGTATTGAAAGCCAAAGAATGAGCATAAAAATAAAGCGTACCTTTAGGGTTTAATTTATAGGTCGTGGCCTTCCTAAGTTGATTAGGATTCGATGCCATGAATATAGGGATTTGATCATCGGAGATTGCAGTTACCTTGTGGAGTATTGTGTCGTAGATGGAGATAATCATAGATAGTAGTTTCCGTGTTGAAGGTTGTTTCCTTATTCTCTGCTTGGCAGTTATTAAGGAATCCATAAGGTCGGAACCATATGAGATGTTGAATGAATATTGCCCAGAGCATAAGGTCTGGAAGATATGCGCATGAGAATGCCTTGGAGGCTCCGCCTGCACTGTATGACCGAGTTTGTCGGTTCTGTAGCATATATATATATATATATGAGGATGCCCTGAAGGCTTATGGTTGCTCTGTATGATCGAGAATATCAGCTCTGTATGATGTATATATATGAGGATGCCCTGAAGGCTTATGGTTGCTCTGTATGATCGAGAATATCAGCTCTGTAAGCACACGTGTCTCAAGGTGACTGGTGTGTCTGTTTGTGGTATATCAGTTGATATCAAAGATTTGGTGTTAGAACAAATTAGTAAAAAGTGGTTCATGGGAGATGAGACTGATGTACCAGTATTACCAAGGTTCAAGTAGAGTCAATCCTGACATAATAGATAGACTCATATACGAATTCTGACCATTGGTCTTTTACAGTGAATAGTTTTGGGAGATAATCAGGTTACTGTACCAGTAGTCTCAGGTATTTTCAGTTGTTTACAAATGCCCAAAATTGTTAAATGTCAGTTCTACATATTGATTTATAGCTCCAACATTTACTACTAGCTGAACATAGAAACGGAACTCCTAAGTTATATGTTAACTGTTCAATTTTCACCAAGAGAATGATTGATGATAGATATTATGCAAGAAACAAGTAGAGTAAGTAACATAGATACACGATTATTAATTGATCTAATACTTGTAAAAATTTTAAAGGCATTGATGAGCTAAGTAATTACATGATTGATAACTTCAGGGAGCAATAACATATTTAAATACAAAGATTTAAAATCTTTTAGAATGAACTACACACTGTTATAAATATGAATGATTACATGATAAACGAGATAGAATGAATGGCGACTCTTGGAAGAGTCATTATCACTGAATGTTATCCATTGGGGAAATCATTAAAAATGAATGATATACATAGAATATAGGAGGTACAGATCATAAGTGTACAGTTCTTAGCCGATCTAAGAAAGAAATTGATGATTTAAAAACAATTAAATGATTTGTGACTGTTAGAAGACAAAAGCAAGTTAAGATACTAAAGGTTAACTAGTTTTGGAAAAAGACTACATGTTATGATGAAAGTTGAGGACTCTTGAACAACTAAGATAAACAATTAAATAGTGATCCTTAAGAATAGTACTACGTAAAGGTAAATGATGGAAATGCTTGAGATTGTGACACTGAAAATACTGAAGGAAGTTTTGATGAATGATATAGATAGATAAACGAGGCTTGAATGGGAGATAGTAGTTATACTTAAGAAAACTTGGAAGGAATTATAGTGATATTGAAATTAGTAATCCTTGATGATTATTCTATCTTATGGAAGCATGTACGTTATATCTATTTAGTTACCGTTTGATGATTGTTCTATATTGAGGGAGCCATTGAGAATTAAATGACTATATCTAGACTATAGACTTAATTTTTATGATTTGACGATCGTTCTATATTGCGAGAGTTATTGACAATTGAATTTTTATTTACTGATTATGTACTTGATGTTTAAGCTTAGATGATTGTTCCATACTGTGAGAAATAGTGAAAATTGATTTTTTTTCCATAATGAACGAGGAAAATGGTTAGTGCTCATTGGAAAATAGAATGTCACATAGAATTGGAAATATGACGCTTTGAAAAGCAATGAATTGGACGGTAATATCTAAATAGAATGGAAATATCTTGAAAAAGTAGTAGAACTAATAGTGACATCTAGATAGAATAGTAACACTTTGAAAGGCGATACATGTGACGAGTAACAGTTCATTAGAATACTTATACACTTTGAAAGGAAATGGATGCAACAATGAATTGGAAAATAAGAGATAGTCTGAAGGAAACTTAATTGGGTAGTATAAGAGAGATTAATAACGTACCAGAAATGTGAAAAGTCTTGGGTAAGTTACTGATAGACCTTGATAAGGTAAAAGATGTATAGAGTTTTGAAGACATTATGAAATAAGCAAGATTGTTAGAAATTGACAGTATGAAATATGATGAATTTGACAAGAGACTGATATATGATGAATAAGTGTTAGAAAAGATTTGATAAAACTTAGAACTGATCCGAATAGTAGATTTGATATGAACAAAGGATCATACTCTGTCAAGATAATCGAAAGTAAGTGATAAACAATCCTGAGTAACTTTTAGAGAATTATGCGATCTAAATGATTGTAAAAGACTGGAAGCGTAGTAAATTATTTAAAGGGATCATGAAATTAAAACGATACATGAAATTTGTAGAAAATACTACAAGAATGCTTACAAGTATAGAAGAGAGTAAAGATCTGTGAAACAGTAAGGAATTGTGAACTGTATCGACTTTAGAAAGCTTAAACCATTTGATTGAATCTTAGACAAAGATAAGGAACCTAACAGGGATTGACAACAGTTACAAAGGCCTTCAATAGGAAGTAGTTTCCTTAGGAAGTTAAGAATCAAAGAATTTCTGAGTTTCTAGTACTACATCAGTGGAAAAAGGTACCCTTTTAGTTATTTATGACCTGTTTACATTTTATGTTATTTTTACACATTCGAGTATGTTCCCATATGTTTGCTAACTGAATGTAGAAACTGAGTACCTAGACTATTTGACTCATTGCTTACATGTCCGTCAAGGGAACTATTATTGAAGCAAGTTAGATATAGAACACATGAAATACAGACCAAGATGATACAGACCTTATAGTGACTAGCCGAGTTATACATTAGAAAGATTGTTAGACTTCATAGAGTTCCAGTATCGATCTGATAGGGATCCACGGTTTGTATCACAATTTTGGAGAGGTCTACAGCAAGTTATGGGCACGGAATTGAGTCTCAGCACTGCGTATCATCCCAAGACTGACGGCTAGTCAAAGAGGATGATACAGACTCCAGAAAACTTGTTACGGTTCTGTGTCATAAACTTTGAGGGGAATTGGGAAGATTAGTTGCCACTGGTAGAGTTCACATACAATAATAGCTATCAAGCTAGTATTAGTATGGCTCCATATGAGGCATTATACGGCAGGAAGTGCCGATCACCATTGTGTTGGACAGAGGTGGGTGAGAGGAAGCTCTATGGGCCAGAGATAGTGGAACAGACTATACGGAAGATACAGCTGATCAGACAGCATTTACTAGTGAATTAGAGCAGACAGAAGAGCTATGTTAATGCTCATAGACGAGAGTTGGAGTTCATAGTAGGCGATTACGTGTTCTTGAAGGTGTCGCCCATAAAGGGTGTAGTGAGGTTTGGGAAAAGGGGAAAGCTCAGGCCGAGATGCATTGGGCCATTCAAGATCATGGGAAGGGTTGGGCTCCTAGCCTACCAGCTTACCTTACCTTCAAAGTTAGCATATGTACACGATGTATTTCATGTCTCGATGTTGAGAAAGTGTATACAGAGTGCAGATTATGTAATATCTTGACCCGGGATATGTCACGTATACCGAGGTAGGTCGGTTAACACATGTAACTTGAACGGTAAGATATGTATATCATAGTATTTTCATGGAAATGAATGACTGGAATTGTGAATGATAGAAATGAATGATCAAGGCTGGGTAACACCCGAGCCCCACAGGGCATTGCATCGTAATGCGTGCATACACGTATTTCCATGCATGCATACGTGAACATAGATTCGTAGCTCGATTAAAATAAATGTATGTATATATGATTTAAAATGCAATTATATCCCTACATATACACGTATATCTATGTATAAAAAGGATGTATTCATGTGTATATATATGTATATAATATAAGGTATTATACATGCATTATGTATATTATGTATATAAGTATATGTAAAAGAAATGAAAAGGGAAAAGGGACACTGCCCTTGGGCAGTATACAGGTGGAGTGAATGAGAGTGTGTGTGTGTCGGTTGGGTGAAGTGTGTGTGTGATATATATATATATATATAATATGATATATGTATATTGAGTGCCCAACAAGTCTCCCAAGCCATTTAATGCAAAAGTTGCATTTGGCAGAGAGAACACGGAACCTAGGTCAAGGAAAGGGGCCATAGAAGGGGGAGTAACCGAGAGATAGAAAGAGAAAAGGGAGAGAGGCGGTGGAAACCTTTCTCTCTATATATGTACATACGGGTGTGAGTTGAGGGGCAAAAAGGAGACTGAGGCTGAGAGAGACATTGTCAAGGAACTCAGGAGCAGAAACAGAGAGGTTTGGAGGGTCACAGTGGGCTAAAAACCGAAACCCAGGTAAGAGTTTTTAGTTCTTTTATTTCGATTTAGAGCATGATGCTTGTATTTATTGTAGGGTCTAAATCAGCATGAAAAATGGAACTTATTGCAAAAAGAATGATAAAAAATGGTTTAGAAACCAAAGAGAAAAACTGAGTTGCAGGTTGATGGATAATTTCGGGTTTCATGAAAACCTAGAATTATAACTTGTTTTAAGTTGTTAGAAACGACCTACACATGTGCAGAAACACACTAGGAGAATTTTAGAGCCAAAACAGTGATTAAAATGCCATGAAAATAGAAAATATCACTTGGCCGAAGAATCGGCCGGAGATGTTTAAACCCCTATTTCGTGAAGAACTAAAAGGTTAAATTGAAAACTAAGGCTAGAAATATAATCTACATGAAAAATGGAAAAGAATGGCATTCAAAACGGCTTAAAAAATGACTGAAATTAAGTGACCGTCGCCGGAGAAGGTGACTGTTCACGCCGGAACCCTATCGGAGTTCTGAGGAAGATGACCGGAAAGTCGTGTGGTTATCGGGTTGGAATTAGACCGGATTCGGGTTCGGATCGGGTCGGTACCCGACCGAAAATAAAACGGGATTGATGCTGTGTCGTTTTGGGTTTTTAATTTAAATGGATTTGGGTTGTTTGGCTATGGAGATAGGAAATGGAAATTGGGTTTGGGCTTATTCCAACCATAGATAAGGATAGGGACTAGGATATTGGAATTCAGTTCTTGAATTAAACTGAACCGTTTGGTTCAAGGGAGGGGCAGACCGGTTTAGGGTTTCTGGTCCTGAACCAACTAGTTCAGACCGTAGCTTTTGGAAATTGTGAACCGGCCCCAAATGTTTTAAGAAATCCCACTAAGGCCCAAACAGGAAAAATTAATAAAATATTAATTTTACAAAAATGCCCCTATTTCAAATATAGGTCAAACGAAGTCCAAATGATGCAAATGAATAGTCAAAACTTATTATCTCAGACGTTCTGAGTCCAATTGTGGGGTTCATTTTACGAGATGAGACCCCGAAGGATAAAATATCGTGAAAGTGCAAAATGACCATTTTGCCCTTTTTAGTACAAAAGTCCAAATGGAATTCCGCGAAAGCCTAAACCGACTTTCTTCGGCATTCCGGACTCGATGGAAAAGTCTAAATTAGTATTTGAAATACTTATGATAGAAAGGCATAAAATTTGATGAATAGCATTTATTCTGAAACGTATTCACTAATATATAGGGAACTCGAAAGGCAAGGGTACACTCACGGATTCCTGATCTAGAATCACGATAGAGGTAAGTGGATCACTTTCTCTTACATGTGGTGTTTCCACAAGCCAAGTTTATTCTTTTACTGCCAAACTCGTACTCTTGAATGTATTGATATCCCTGTGTTCCACAATTCGATATTTTCCTATCTTGTGGACATTTGATTGACTGATGTATCATTGTTATCATGTTTCACTGTGCTTTGAAAGCACACATGTTATTGCTATCCACAATGTGATATTGTTCTATCTTGTGGACATTGATTGATTGCTATATCATTGTTATCATGTTAAACCGTGCCTTGAAAGGCCTACTATTGTATCCTTATTGAATGAATGATATTCCATTTTTATATTCTATGGAATTACTATGATCATGACATGTTTATGGACACGGGAGTTGTGCTCAGTCACGACACCCATCTGATGCTATCTGATTGAATGGGACCTACGGGTCAAGTCCGTGAACGGACAAATGGCAATTTACTGGAATTGACTGGGGGGTATGTCGGGCCCCAAAAGATTGAGGGTCTGCTGAGCCCTGAAACAGAATAACAGCATCTCTTATGATTGACAGAACTTGATTGTTGAATGGCACTATTCCTTATAATTCTTCAAGTCTCGAAGGACTTGCATTGATTGATTTGATTGTGATCGGTTCATTGTGGCAGTACTTCATTGTTGTTATATTTTCATTTTACACTATTACTCCTGATTGTGTATTGTGATTACTTTTCATTGGCCCTCGTGGCAATTGTTTCCATTGGCCCTCGTGGCAATTATGTTCATTGGCTATCACAGCATCTCCTTCCTTATGATTGGCTATCATTATCTTATTCATGGATTTATTGATCATCGATACCAGTGTTGGAGATCTGTTTTACTTACTGAGCTTTGTAGCTCATTCCACCCCATTTACCCCCCATTTTAGGTGATGACGCTACGAGACCCCAGTAGGAGTCTGAGAGCGTAGGGGGACATTTTGAAGTATTGTATCAGTCTATGTTAGTTCTCCCATGTATTCACCACCCCTGGGTGCTGGTTACGTTTAGTTCTCATTTTGTCTTATGTAGAACTATGTCATGTATTCAATAGACTTCCGCTGTTAAATTTATTTTAAAGAATTCCGCTGGATTACTGTAATTGATAAAGACTTCCGCTGATCATGGTTTAAAATTTTTAGTACATTGCATATTAGTACTATGATACAGGAATGGAAAAAGTAGGGATGGCCTTCGGGTCGGCCCCGTTACACGAGATCCGCATAGGGTGGGTTTCGGATCGTGACAGATTAGGTAGTTGAGCACGAGCCTTTAAACATCCAGGAGAATTTGAGTTACATAGAACATCCAGTGCAGATTTTGGATTGCCAAGATCAGGTTCTTCAAAACAAGACTATTCCATTAGTCAAGGTTTTGTGGAGGAATTATAGGATAGATGAAGCTACTTGGGAGCGAGAAGACGACATGCGCGCCAAGCATCCTCAGTTATTTTCATTGTAGTATGTGCTAAGTTTGGGGACAAACTTATTTTTAAGGAGGTAAGAATGTAATATTCTGACCCAGGATATGGCATGTATACTGAGATAGACCCGATCGAGTAGTGTAACACCAATTGTAACCCGAGCTGTTTAAGCTCTATATCATGATATTTTATTGGACTGAACGATTTTGGAATGTGAACGATTTATTTGTACAGCCAGTGTCAAGCGACACCCGCGCAACCCAAGATTGAGCCTCGTAATACGTGTATGCACGTATTCCCATGCATATGTACGATTTCATATATGTGTAGCCCGCTAAAACTAAGTGTATGTATATCCTTATAGAAATTAGTATATATGTATATATATGGATATATATTAATGTATGGTTAAGGTATAAATATATGTATATATATATGGTATTGTATCATGTATAGGTGTATGTATTTTGGAATAGAAAAGGCAAAAGGAAAAGATGAGAGACTGCATGCTGGGCATGTGTGCAGCATGCCTTGTGTGTGTCAAGTGTGTGTGATATGTGTGTGTTGTGAAGGCAACAAGGTTGCCGACATGAAGGATGCAAGTGGGGAGTGTTTTATATATATATATATATATATATATATATATATATATATGGGGTACATATAACGAGATAGACCTGGTCGAGTAGTGTAACACCATTTGTAACCCGAGCTGTATAAGCTCTATATCATGATATTTTATTGGACTGAACGATTTTGGAATGTGAACAGTTTATTTGTACAGCTAGTGTTGGGCGACACCCGAGCAACCCAAGACTAAGCCTCGTAATACGTGTACACACACATTCCCATGCATGTGTACGATTTCATATATGTGTAACCCGCTAAAAATAAGTGTATGTATATCCTTATAGAAATTAGTATATATGTGTATATATGGATATATATTAATGTATAGTTAAGGTATAAATATATGTACATATATATGGTATTGTATCATGTATAGGTGTGTGTATTTTGGAATGAAAAAGGCAAAAGGAAAAGAGGAGAGACTGCATGTTGTGCATATGTGCAGCATGCCTTGTGTGTGTCAAGTGTGTGTGTTGTGAAGGCAGCAAGGCTGCCGACATGAAGGATGCAAATGGGGAGAATTTTATATATATATATATATATATATATATATGGTATAGATTGGTGTGTGGATGGTGGACAAGAGAATGGCAGTTGATGGCAGTCAAAAATGGTTGCAAGAAAGGGGGGAAGAGAGAGAAAAGGTAGGCGTAAGAGTGGGGCAAGTGGGAGATTTTATGCCTATAAATACAGTGGGGTATTTTCAAAGGATTCCGAAGTAGGAACTGAGTGGTTCTGAAAGGTTACAGAGAGCAGAAACTAAGAAAAAAATCAAGTGAGTTCATCAAGTTCTGTTTTTCTAATTCAATGCATAAAGCTTAGATTTCCTTATAGGGTCAAAATCAGCTTGAATTATAGAACATTTTGGAAAAAGAATCAATAGAAATGATGCCATGAAGAGGCAAAAATAGTGAGTTGCAGGTATAGAAGGATAATCGGGTTTTTGAATTTACATGCTTCAAACCTTGTTTTAACTATGAGGAATTGATCCTCAATAGTGCAGAAACCGTTTAGAGTTAGAGTAGAGTTAAAATAGTAAAGGAATCATCACAAAATTGGAAGGGAACAGTTGGCCGAAAAATCGGTCGGAGCTATTAATCTCACTATTCGTGAGGTTAGCGAGGTTTAAATGGAAAACTGAGGGTGGATTCGTAATCTCCATGAGATTGTGAAGAAGACTGCATAGAGAAAGGTTAACAATATGATGGAAATGGGTTGCCGTCACCAGAGAAGGTGACGGAACCTTACTGTTCCTTCACCAGAAAAATGGGGAAGGAGATGAATAGGAACTTCTCCTGCGGCGTCATTTGGGTCTTATTTGGCTCAATGCTACGTCATTTAGGTTTTAACTATTTTTAAATTAAAGTTAATTTAGGACTGTTCGGCTACAGGTATAGTTAATTTGAAATTGGAATTAGATTTGGGGAAGGGGGATATCCTGTTCTGGTTTAGGGCTAGCCACTATTTGGCTTAGAAAATAAGGGAAAAAAAATGTGCAAGGGTGCAGCCCCCGCGAGTTGAACCTTGTACCTAGGGTGAGGATGGAGTACGCGTGACCAATTGGACAAGCAAGCTTTTGTTAACTTTTGTGGGTAAATATATATATATATATATGTATATATATAATATAAAAATAATACTAAATTAATTTAATAATAAGAAAATAATTACGAAGCCTGTCACGACCTGAGACCCCACCCTATGTGGATCTCGTGTCGCGCACCTGATCCGATGCTGCTTGTCGAACCAAGGGTCTCAACTTGTTACACAATCAGTGCTACTAACATGCAACAACTAAAATGCGGAAATGAATAATTAAAAGTTGCAAGTGATATACATAATGTTTTACAAAAATGCGGAATATAAAATTCTTAATACAACTGTTCATCCCCAAGACATGGATAACATGGGAGAGCTATAAGACTGCCTGTACTAAGTATTACACTGCAACTTCAAAAATAAATGTCCACCTCCTAGCTATCAGATTCTACGGTCTGTTCTCGAGATCTGTGCCTGCAAAATGTTGTGTAGTATCTGATGAGCTATGAAAACTCAATAAGTAGTCCTTTACTTTGTTATATGTACAAGGGTATAAAAGAATGCTAGCCAGATAATGAATATATAACTCAATATCAGATGATGGAAGTCAAATGATAAGGAAAAGAAACTGTTATGCCAACAATGTCATACTGCTATAGTCATGAGCTATCTCAAATATGAAATGTAGGCACTGTACTGAAAGCTGTAAAATCTCATGATCATTCAATAACAATATAACATGATCAAGCTATGAATATTAACAATAAAGGATAGTGATATCAACTAAAACTGAGATGCTCTCGTGGGGCCCGAAAATCCCCCTGAGCTTGTATTTAGTTCCACTCGGGCTCTCTGAATAATACTGCTCTGTGCACAATGTAACTCCATTTCCCATGCCTCGCATAGCGACGGGTAAATGTTCCATTCGGAACCTAGACCCGAAGGTCATAAATAGCATCAGAATAGAGATGTGACCGAGCACAAATCTGGCACTAATAATACATTAGGATCATGCTATCTTCCATGAAGAGTATAGTGGAATCATAACTGGTTCTAGGCAATCTGACGTAATAGTAGTTTTCGAGGCTACGGTTACTAGACTGCTTTGAATAAAACTGTCTGGCCCTAGGTAAAAGTGTACATAAGGAAATCTGTGCACAAGTGTACAATCATGATCGAGATATATATAGAAATTAATAACTGTCTCCCACACGATAGGGCAATATCAATGTGGCTAAATAAATACTGGTGTGGATGTATAGAGTACAATAGGCAATATATATACAAGAACTATGACATGGCTGTGAATTATAACACATGCAGAGATTGGATTTTACTTACCTCTTTACTGTCTATGAACTAGAAGGATTTAGATTACCTTCTCTTTGCCTTCTCGTGTTCCTAAAATTCATGAAACACGTTTCAGTCTATCGTTATTTGAATTATGCTATTCATCAAATTTTATGCCTTTATATCTTAAATTCTTCTTTTATGAAAATAAACCCTACCATTGAATTCGGAACGTTGAAGAAAGTCGGTTTAGGCTTTCGCGGAATTCAATTTAGACTTTTGTACTAAAAAGGGCAAAATGGTCATTTTATAATTTTTTGGGTATTTTGTTCTTTTTTGGGACCCCGTCTCGTGAAACGGACCTTACCATCGGACTCAGAATATCTGAGATAATAAATTTTGACTATTTATTTGCCTCGTTTGGACTTCGGTTGACCTATATTTGAATTAGGGGTATTATTGTAAAAATTTATATTTTATAAATTTTTCTGCTTGGGCCTTAGTGAAATTTCCTAAACTTTCTGGGGCTAAAATAGAATTTCCCTAAGTCTCGGTCTGAACCAGTGGGTTCACGGTCAGAAACCCTAAACCGGTTTAATTTCCCACTGAACCGACCAGTTTACCTTATTCTGAAAACCGGAGTTCAATAACCAAATTTTCCTATCCTATCCATGGATTAGAAAATCCTTATCCCAATTTCAATTTATTATCCCTGTTACCAAACACACCAAATTTAAACTTAAAAACTTATCAAAACTGTGCTATTTCGGTTTGTATCTATTTCTGTTTCGGTCGGGTCTCGACCCGGATCCGACCCGTGACCCGAACCCAATCAAGACAACGTTGTCGTTTTCTCCGGTGATACGCCGGTAGGGTTCCGCCATGTACAGTCGTCTTCTCCGGCAACGGCCAATATATTTCGATGAGTTTTTCGACCTAGCTCAATGTAGTTTTCTGTATTTTTTCATGGAGATTACAAATCTACATTTAGCTTTTTATTTAGATTACTAATTTTCCACCAATAGGGCAAAACCGAAACTCCGGTGAACTACAAATCTCACATTTCGTTCTGATTTCTTCACTGTTTTTTCTTTGATTCTTTTTCTATTTTCTTTCTGCACCTTATTGGGAAATTTCTAGATAACTAAATCAGTGTTTTATACATAAAATATCAATGGTCTTCAAAATCGACTAAGACCTGTAAATGGGATTTTCTCACTGGTTTTTGAACCATTTTAAGTGATTTTTCTTGCTAAATGATCCTAGTTACATGCTGATTAAGATCCTACCTTTAAACTCAAGATTTCATGCTTTTTTAAAAAATAAAACAGAACGGCCCACTCATTTATATTTTCTGAGTCTTCTTGGTTGCAGGTCCCCTCTTCTTCTCTTGCTCCCTTTTGGCTTGCCCCTAGTTCTTCCCAAATCAATTTTCTCAACTTGACAGTGCTCACAACTTCTGACTTCCTCTCTGTTTTTCTTATCTTACACAACGTACATATATATATATACACACATATATTTTATACACACACACACTCCACTACCCTAACCCTCTTCTTCTTGGTTTCTCCCCCTTCTAAAGCCCCTTTCTTTAACCTAGGGTTCTGATTTCTCTCTGCCAAATGCAAACTTGCATTTATGAGTTGGAAGATATTTACATATATATAGATATATAATATTACATATTAACACACACACACACACTGCCCAATCCGACACACACACACACATAGAGACCTGCTTGGCAGCTCTTCTCTTTGTTTCCTTTTTCTTTTCTTTAGTTCCTTTTAATTTCTTATATATATATATATATATACATACACATATATATATATATCATTATATATGTATAATACATCACACTATACATACATATACACATATAATACATATTTACACATGTATACTTATATCCATATGTGTGCATAATACCCTATTTTCAACCACGTATACATACCTTGATATTAAGTAGGCTACATGTATATGTATACGTACATATGCATGGGAATGCGCGCATGCACGCATCATGAGGCATAATGCTGGGTTGCTTGGCACTAACTGTATAACTAATACCATTTTAGCTTCTAAAGTTGTACAGTACATGTGATATTAAAATATGGAGCTTAAACAGCTCGGGTTACAACTGATAGTACTCTACCTGACCTGGTTTACCTCGGTATACATGCTAACCCGGGTTAGGGTATTACAAAGCCCAAATTAAACAAGTAGATAGTGTATTTTGACTAACTCAGGCATTCTGGACCTAATGGTGGGATCTGTTTTATGAGATAGGACTCCAAAAAATAAAAACATGTAGAAATGCTAAATGACTAAAATACCCCTATTGATGCTCGAACCCAAATGGAATTCCACGAAAGGCTAAATCGACTTTCTTCAACATTCCAAACTCAATGGTAGAGTCTAAATTAGTGATAGAGATACTTATAATAACAAGGCATAAAATTTGATGAATAACATTAAAACTGAGACGTAATTACTGATGTATAGGGGACTCGAAAGGAAAGGGCAAAACCACCAATTACTGATCTAGGAACGCATTTAGAGGTAAGTAAAACCTATTCTTTTCCATGTTGTGTTTCCAAGCCAAGTTTATTTCATTATTTCCGAACTTGTACTCTTGAACGTACCTGATATTATTGTTTTCCACAATGTGATATTGTTCTATCTTGTGGACATTGATTGACTGCTATATCATTGTTATCATGCTTCACCATGCCTTGAAAGACCTACCGTTATGTCTTTACTGAATATATGATATTCCATTTTTTTATACTCGTATAGAATCACTTATGATCACAATATGTTTATGTATATTGAATTTGTGCTCAATCGCAATATCCATCTAATACTTTCTGATTTACTGGAGACCTAGGGGTCAAGTCCATGAACGGACATATGGCAATTCATTGGAGTTCATTGGGGGGTATGCCGGGCTCCAAAAGACCGAGGGTGTGTCAAACCCTAACACAGAGTAAATGCATATCTTATGTGATTGAAATGACTACGATTGTTGAATTATACTATCCCTTATGACTTAGCTTATACTGAGAGATATCCCTTATTGATTTGATTGTGATCGGTTTATTGTGGCGGTATATTCATGTTGATACATTGTTATTGAGAGTTTCATTATATCAATTACTCTTGATTGTATATTGTGACCCCCCTGTTCATTGGCCACTATGGCAACTGTTCTCCTTGGCTATCATAGCATCTCATCTTATGATTGGCTATCATATTCT
Organism: Nyssa sinensis; assembly: GCA_008638375.1. Lineage (NCBI taxonomy): Eukaryota > Viridiplantae > Streptophyta > Magnoliopsida > Cornales > Nyssaceae > Nyssa > Nyssa sinensis. Next base: position 36,160,271 of record CM018031.1, read on the forward strand.
CATTCATGGATTTATATTCTTTTATGATCATTGATACTAGTGTCAAAGATGGAAATTTACTTGCTGAGCTTTTATAGGTTATTCCATTTACTTACCATTTTTCAGGTAGTGACGCTGTAAGACCCCAGTAGGAGTCTGAGAGTGTAGGAGGACATTTTAAGGAAATGTACTAGTCTATGTTTATTGTTCTCCCATGTATTCACCACCCACGGGTGTTGGTTATGTTTAGTTCTTGATTTGACATTGTAGAACCATATGATATATATTATAGACTTCCGCTGATCATTGTGTTTATAAGACTTCCGCTGATTATTGTTTTAAATTTTAGTACATTGCATATTAGTACTATGACACAGGAATGGAAAAAGTAGGGACGACCTTAGGGTTGGCCCCGCGACCCGTGATCCGCATAGGGTGGGTTTCGGGTCGTGACACAAACCCTCAAGGAAAGACCACTGAAAATGTAGTTGCAAGTCTCGGGTTTAGAACCCAACCTCTAAAATAGACCTCTGGCCTTTGTTTTTGAAATGAGGATTGAACCCCCATGTCATTATGGTTGCAACATGCCAAACCACGCGTGAAATGGTGTTGAAATGACCATTTGCAAGCCAGTTACAGCCCAAAGCTATCCACTTCACCATGGCTCCTAGGGCTTGATTTGAGCCCTAAAATAAATGCCAAACCGTTGCCCTCACCCTTAATAATCAACACCATTTAAAACAGAAAGAAAAGACATCCTAAAAAGTCACGAAATTAAAAGGATTTGAAAACTGGTATTAGGGCAATAGTTGATGGGAGCTCTGGGATGAAGATGGACAGTAACATCCAAATGACACCGTTTAGAACGGTCCTCGCCACACGACACCGTTTTGATCATGTAGTAGTTTAAATTTGAAATCGAAGCTACGTCGTTTTGAGATGGGGCAGTAAGTAGGATGATGCCATTTTGCTTCTGCATTTTTGAATCAATACTGATACAGGTCTATTTGGTTACGAGAGTAGCCCATGGATTCAATGCCCTTATTTGGAACAAGGATAACTTATCCTCGAATAACCCCCTGTTCACTGTTTGGATCTGGAATCCATTGAAAAATAAATGGGGTTGTCGCCCCTAAGAGTCGAACGTCCGACCATGGTCACGTGAGGGACTTAGCCCCCCACGCGTGACCACTGTGCCACTTTCCCTCATACGGTGTATACTGCACCGAATAGATATATATATATATATATACATTATTAAATTAAATTAATTAATTTAATTTATTTAAAAATAGGAAAATATCCCGATGTCCAGATTTAATAAACGAATAGTGTATTTTGACTATGTCAGGCATTCTGGACCTAATGGAGAGGTCGATTTTGTGAACCGGGGTTCCAAAAGATTAAGTCCTATAAAATATGAAATTACCATTTTTCCCTAAGGGGTACCCGAAGCCAAATGAGAAGCCGCGAAGTCCTAGATTTATTTTCTTGGAGATTCTGGACTCAACAGTGGAGTTCGTTTACCCAAATAAAATATTCTAAAGGCCAATGTATAAAATGTAGAAACCTTAAAAATATACTAAATAATACCGAGAGAGTTAAACAAATCACGAACATTAACATCGACCTAAATAATTGAGATGAGTTAATAACAATTAACTTTCTGATTTATAGGAACCTCCAAGGGGAAGGAAAATGAGATTTAATTTAATAGAACAGCTGAAAGTTATCTTTGAGGTAAGTAAAAACCCGAACTCTACCATGTGTTAATTCCCAGCCATGTCACAATGTCATTTATTTATGCTGCCAAATTTTGTACTTCTATACATGCCTAACACTTATTTATTTTCCCAGTTTGATGCCATTCTGTCTTGTGAACCTGTTATGAAATTGATTGCTAATATCCTATATGATTAATTAGTCATTTCTATACTCGTATGAATACTGAAAAATTCTGTGCCCCTCACTGTTGAGGATTTACTATTCCACAATTATGTACATCGCTTGTGGAATACTGATGATTATGGTTTTATTTTTATGAGCGCTTGAGGTTGTGATTTGTCACAACGTCCGTCTGATTCCTAGATGCTTCTGGACCGACGGGTCGAAGTCTATAATGGACCTGATGTATATAAAGAGCTCTAGTGCTATACAAGAGCTCGTTGGTGGGTAAACCTGGATAAGCACATTTGAGGGTATGCCAGGCTCTATCTATTTTTGCATCTAGTCTGTTAGTATTCATATCATTCATTGATATTTTGATATTACACTCTCTCATTATTGATATGCTTTCTATGCTTGTCTTGAATATACGATGATGTATCCTTGTTTATTGATACGTTAGATTTCTGGTACCTTTTATTTCTGTTATGCCTTGCAAACCTATCATTGATCTAATTTGGTTATTTGTAATACTTATAAATTGTGGCAATGTAACTGTTATGTAGGCTAAGTCCTCATTATTGATTTAACATTTTCTCATGGGACGTGCTTGTTGGACCCTCGGGTCATCATCTGTTGCTTCTGTGACTGGCTATTTTATCTCCATATCTTTTGCTTGTCTTGGTTCATACCTTCTGTATTGACCCTGATACATGGCAGAGCAAGGAAATTTACTTACTGAGCTAAGTTAGATCATTCCGATTTATATATATATTTTTTCAAGAAAGGATACCGTAGATGGACAGTAAAAAGGGGGGGATTCCCTACAAGTAGGCGTTAATTTTTGCTGCAGATCTGTCCTTGCAGAAATTAGTGGACATTTTGACTAATTGACTGTGACTAGTATTGTCTTAATTCTCCCATGTGTCCACGTCCTGGGGATATTTTTTTTTTTTTTTTTTTAAGGATCTGTAACTTAAACACTAAACGTTTGATGGTCTGTAAAACTTTATTATGCTTTTCGTTGTTTATTTTATCTAACTTTACCTTATTTTTATTGTTGATCCTTAATTCTGAAATTTTAGGGATGGTCGGAGGGTCGGCCCCGTGATCCTTAATTCGCATAGGATGGGTTTCAGGTCGTGACAGCTTGGTATGAGAGCACTAGGTTCTAGTGGTTCATGGAAGATTAGGACTAGGATGTTAAGATCTTTAGAGTCTAAGAGTCAAGTAATAAGTTGACCTATTACAGTAATTAAGTGTTTACTTGACTGATAAAATCTGTTGTTTTACAGTAGGTAATTCGCAACCAAAGTGTTATTATGGATCGCTTGGACTAAATAGAACGCCTACTAGAGCAGGTTGTGAAGGTTCTACCCAGAGGAGGTAGGACTGAACCGGTGTGGGGAGGCCATATTGGTAACCGAAAAGCCTGATTGGGCGATGAGAGAAACCGATCACACCAGTACACACAGTTTCGAGACTTGAAGCCATCGACATTCGACGGTTTGGGTGGTCCTATAGCAGCGAAAGGATGGCTGCTAGAAATGAACTGTATATTCCGGGTTCTCATCTGCAATAAAGAACAGAAGGTGGCTTATGCCACACACATGTTCGAAGGGATAGCCCATGGATGGTGGTTGTTAGAAGCAACCCGAGAGCCCAATGTGAGTTGGCCGAGATTTATAGAACTCTTTAATGAGAAGTATCTTTCCCAAGAGATTCGAGATCAAAAAACAGCTGAATTCTTAGCACTCTAACAGGGAAGAATGACTATCGATGAATATGAGGCCAAGTTCACTGAGTTGACTAGTTTCATCCCTAGTGTGCTCAACACCGAGAGTATTAAGGCCCGCAAATTTGAAGGAGGTTTGAGATGGGCCTTACAAGACTAGAATCAGGCCCTAGAAATTAGCCACGTGCCATGAGGTGGTGGCGACAGCGAGAGTAATAGAACAAAATGAAGAGGAATTTGCTAAGAAGCGAGTGAATCAAGGACGAGGAGGAAACCAGGGTAGTAGACAAGGATCCTCATCTTCTAGACTAGATATGGGAATACGCAAAATAGGGACAGAGCCTAGTCAGAGAAGGGCCAAATCTCACCACGAGAACATACCTAAATGCCCCACTTATCGGACGTACCACCGGAGATAGTGCTACAAGGAGATCAATGCTTGTTTCATCTGTGGACAAGTCGGACACTTTATGAAAGACTATCCTAAGAACAACAGGCCAATGGTCAGTACTACACTAGCTGCATTAAATTTTATGCCAAGGCCCCCGCAGAGAGATGAAAGACCCAGAATAGAGCAACAACAACCAGGGGGAGTTTTTTTCACCACACCTAGTGATGATCAAGCCTCTACCTCAAGAGCTGTGGGTATGCTCATAACTTTTTGTTCTCAGCGTATATAGGATCTATTTACTATTGGTTCCTCATTCTCATATATATATATATATATATATGTGAATCGCTTGCAATATGCTAAGCTAAATATAGAAACTAAATCCCTAAGTTGCTTATTAGTTGTCTTGATCCCTTCAAAGGAGAGTCACTAAAAAGAAACACTATATAAGGGTCATGTGGAATTAAAGTCATGGATACTCTTTACCCAGTTAATGGCTGACTTAAGATCTTTAGAAAGTTAACCCCTAATTAGGAATCACAAGTGAACGTCGCGAGTAAATCTGAAAGTTATCCTTAAGGAGAAAAACTTTGAAACACAATAAACCGAAGGATGATCGTAAACATAAAAAGGGAATATGATGTTAAAAATACTAAAAGAAAATACAATAGTTGTTACAAACAAATAAATAGTGAATTTTGGGAGATAATAGTATGATTAAGGGCAAAGGTTAAGGATTCTTTGGAAGAATCATAGCGGTATTGAGGTTGTTGATTTTTAAATGGTTGAGTTATGTATCGACTAGTAAATTAGGGAAGCTACGGTCTGAACAATGGTAACGATTAATGCCCTTTTCAAAGATATAGGGTGACATAGAGCTAAAATTGTAAGACCTTGGAAAGTCAATGGATCTCATAACAATCAATATGAGAAATAGCTTGGGAGAGACTTAAAGGATAGTGACGTGAAGAGTTTGAGACTCATGATGAACCGATGGCATAAATGATCATTGGGGAAAAAATTCAATGGACCTTGTTGGACTGAATGACAATATGACCTAATTGTGAATAATACTCTATTGAGTTAGCCGAGTTGCTTCAAAGGGTAAATGACTAATGATTCTAAATAACTTTTGAGGACCAATATGATTTAATGGTTAAAGAGGCCAAACTTGTAGCAAATGTCTAGAAAGATTTGTGAGGACAACAATAAAAATACGCAATTCTTTGAGGTACTACGATGATAATTGTGACTGTGGGAGAATGTGGGAATGACCAAAACCATGATAATGAGGGAGTCGTGAACTTCCATAATTATGAGAACCTTTATTAATTGTGATAAACTCTCAATGCCAAAAGTAATGATCTAATGACAAGAAGACCAAATTGCTTAAGCAATTCTAAAATATGATCTGAAGTCCAAGAGTGGACAATATTATAAATAGCAGTGCTTGCAATTGAGTAAGTACCAGAATGATGTTAAATCTCTAGGTTGTAGATAAAACTAGTCACATGATAGTGTGACTCTAAGGTCACAAAGTGAATAAAGAACTTCCCACATGATTGAAAAGGGTCCTCTGAGAAAACAACTTTGTTAAAAATTGAATAATGATTGGGGAGAAGAAATATAACATGTAATAAAAATCGAATGGGATTGTTGAGTACGAAAAACTAAACACTCGAATAACCTTTTGGACAAAGGTAAGGAAAATCATGAATCGTGATGTAATCACAACTTAGCGTCAAATAAAATGCCATGATGGACCGAGAGATAAATAAAAAGAGAAACTATGACAACAGGAATAGCATAAGGAGAGTTTAGAGTCTCCTACATATGAACGACTAAGTTTTGAGGATAAAACTTCTTTCAAGGGGGTTAGGATGTAACACCCCGACTTAATTAATTAATAATTAGCTCGTTGATTATTAATTAGAAACAAAATAAAGAATGAATAAAAAAATTTATCGGGACTTCCCGATAATTACGATGGACTAATAAATGGATTAAAATACGCGAAGAAACAATGTAATATGTTAATCTAATCATTTGGAGCAAAATTTAAAATACTGTAATTATAGAATTAACAAGCCTCGGGAATCGCGAGGGAAATGAAGACCATGCAAAGCTTAGAATATCGAAGCTAACCAAAATAGAAAACTACTAGAAGAAACCATTTAGCAAAAAGAGCAATAGAAAAGAAAATATTAAGAAAATAGCTAAAACGGAAATCTGCACCAGCCAAACGAGGCATGAGCCCAAAATGAGGGAAGAATGCCAAAAGTGAGGCCAAGGGGATTTGAACCCTTGACCAAGTGGGGCATGATTCTAAGCACCCAAAAATATACCAAGTTGGCTTCCAACACTTTTGTGCTTAATTAGGAAACAAAAATGTATATAACCTCAATTTAACCAAGCCCAACTCCCAAATTGGCCAATGGTCATTCATACAACACCTTAACCCACATCACCAGCTCTCATCATCACAACTAAACCCCATGATGTGCATGCATAGGTGTAAGTGTATGGGTGGGCACTTATATACATATGAGTCTTGCATTTTTATGTGTGTGCTAAGTATTCAAAAGTTATGTGGGAGAGACCAACTGTGTGAATGATTGTGAGAGAGAGAGAGAGAGAGACACCTTGTGTGTATATACAAGTGTGTGCGTGTGCATGCATGTGTGTGTCTTACTTAAGTACACAAGAGGAAGGAGATTAAGCAACCTTGAAGGGGTTTGAAAGGACCAAACTGAGCCACGAGTAGGGAGAAGCTCACTGTTCAAAGGTATAAAACACCAAAGCCCAAAAAATTTCCCTTTTAATTTCCTTCACTGTTTCAGTTTTATTTTAGAATTAGAATGCATGCATGAGTAAATATAACACACAGGAACTATTCTGAGTAAACTAAGAGGGCCAAACGGCTTGAAAAGCCCTAAAACCATGCATGACCTCCATTGTTGAACCTTCAACAATGCAGATCTGAGTTGACCATCAAGGAAATTTCTTTTGAAGTTTTAAAGTCAAAATAGACCTTAAGAGGGTTTCAAAAACCCTAGGACGCAACCCAAACCCTCAAGGGATGACCACGGAAAATGTAGTTGCAAGTCTCAGGTTTAGAACCCAACCTCTAAAATAGACCCCTAGCCTTTGTTTCTAGAATGAGGATCGAACCCCCATGTCATTACGGTTGCAACAAGCCAAACCACGCGTGAAATGGTGTTGAAATGACGATTTGCAAGCCAGTTGTAGCCCGAAGCTATCCACTTCACCATGGCTCATAGGGCTTGATTCAAGCCTTAAAATGAATGCCAAACCGTTTTCCTCACCCTCAGTAGTCGACACCATTCAAAATAGAAAGAAAAGACATCTTAAAAAGTCACGAAATTAAAAGCATTTGAAAACTGGTATTAGGGCAACAGTCGAGGGGAGCTTTGGGATGAAGATGAACAGTAATATCCAAATGGCACCGTTTAGAATGGTCCTTACCACACGAAACCATTTTGATCATGTAGTAGTTTAAATTTGAAACCGAAGCTGCGTCGTTTTGAGATGGGGTAGTAAGTAGGACGACACCATTTTGCTTCCGCATTTTTGAATCAATACTGATACAGGTCTATTTGGTTACGAGCGTAGCCCATGGATTCGATGGCCTTATTTGGAATGAGGATAAATTATCATCGAATAACCCCCTGTTCGCTGTTTGGATCTGGAATCCCTTGAAAAATAAAAGGGGCTGTCGCCCTTGAGAGTTGAACATCCGACCGTGGTCATGTGAGGGACTTAACCCCCCACGCGTGACCACTGTGCCACTCTCCCTCATACGGTGTATACTGCACTGAATATATATATATATATACATTATTAAATTAAATTAATTATTTAATTTATTTAAAAATAGGAAAATATCCCGATGTCCAAATTTATTAAATGAATAGTGTATTTTGACTATGTTGGACATTCTGGACCTAATGGTGAGGTCCATTTTGTGAATCGGGGTTCCAAAAAATTAATTCCTATAAAATATGAAATTACCATTTTTCCCTAAGGGGTACCCAAAGCTAAATGAGAAGCCGCGAAGGCCTAGATTTATTTTCTTGGTGATTCTGGACTCAACGGTGGAGTCCGTTTACCCAAATAAAATATTCTAAAGGCTGATGTATAAAATTTAGAAACCTTAAAAATATACTAAATAATACCGAGAGAGTTAAACAAATCACGAACATTAACATCGACCTAAATAATTGAGATGAGTTAATAACAATTAACTTTCTGATTTATAGGAACCTTTAAAGGGAAGGAAAATGAGATTTAATTTAATAGAACAGCTGAAAGTTATCTTTGAGGTAAGTAAAAACCCGAACTCTACCATGTGTTAATTCCCAGCTATGTCACAATGTCATTTCTTTATGCTATCGAATTTTGTACTCCTATACGTGCGTAACACTTATTTCCCCAGTTTGATGCCATTCTACCTTGTGAACCTGTTATGAAATTGATTGCCAATATCCCATATGATTAATCATTCATTTCTATACTTGCATGAATATTGGAAAATTTTGTGCCCCTCACTGTTGAGGATTTACTATTCCACAATTATGTACATCGCCTGTGGAAAACTGTTGGTCATGGTTTTATTTTTATGAGCGCTTGAGGTTGTGATTTATCACAACATCCGTCTAATTCCTAGATGCTTCTGGACCTATAGGTCGGAGTCCATAATGGACCTGATGTATATAAAGAGCTCTAGTGCTATACAGGAGCCCAATAGTGGGTAAACCTGGATAAGCGCATCTGAGGGTATGCCAGGCCCTATCTGTTTTTGCATCTAGTCTATTAGTATTCATATCATTCATTGACATTCTGATATTACACTCTCTCATTATTGATATGCTTGCTATGCCTGTCTTGAATATACGATGATGTATCCTTGTTTATTGATACGCTGGATTTTTGGTACCTTTGATTTCTACTATGCCTTGCAAGCCTATCATTGATCTGATTTGGTTATTTGTAATACTTATGAATTGTGGCAACTAATTGTTATGTAGGCTAAGTCCTCATTGTTGATTTGACATTTTCTCGTGGGACGTGCCTATTGGACCCTCGAGTCATCTCTGTTGCTTCTGTGACTGGCTATTTTATCTCCACATCTTTTGCTTGTATTGATTCATACCTTCTGTATTGACCTTGATACATGGCAAAGAAATGAAATTTACTTACTGAGCTAAGTTAGCTCATTCCAATTTATATATATATATATATATATATATTTTCAGGAAAGGATGCCGTAAATGGACAATAAAGGGGGGGATTCCCTACAAGTGGGCGTCAATTTTTTCTACAGATCTGTCCTTGTAGAAATTAGTGGACATTTGACTAATTGACTGTGACTAGTATTGTCTTAATTCTCCCATGTGTCCACGCCATGGGGATGTTTTGTTTTTTTGTTTTAAGGATCTGTAACTTAAACACTAAACTTTTGATGGTCTGTAAAACTTTATTATCTTTCCGCTATTTATTTATTTAACTTCACCTTATTGTTATTATTGATCCTTAATTCTGAAATTGTTAGGGAAGGTCGGAGGGCCGACCCTACGATCCTTAATCTGCATAGGGTGGGTTTTAGGTCGTGACATTTAATCCATATGATCTACTTTAGCACTCCGTAATTTTCTCCTTTCCCTATGACTTGCCTATACATCAATAAATGTCACGCCCTGAATTTCCACAAACCTGGAGAGTGAGTGAGAAACAAAATAAGAACAGAAAATAAAAGACAATTTAATGGATCAAACTTCCCGTACGTTAATTTCCTTTATCATAAATACATGTGAGACACATTCAATACATAGATCCTACATGTCATTTGAGCTTAAGCCCTTACATCACAAAATACGCCCCAAAGGCCAAAAATCCTTCTAAGTTCATGTCTCCTCCACTCTGCAAGACTCCCTCAAGTCTTAAGTGTTAGGAGCGTCATCTGTAATATGATATCCCACGAATGGGTCAGCACAATTGCTGGTATGACACAATGCTAATGCAAGGAACAAAATTAAGGCGTGACATGTGCAAGTGTACATTTAAAATCTACATTCCTTCCAATTAATCAACATAATACAAAGGCGGTATGCATGACACACCTATGCAAACTCTATGCCACACCCATGTCTCGTTTATGGACTCACTTTCGATGGATCCATGAGTATAAGTGCAATGGCCAATTTTGGGTTTTTCAACACAAGATCTACACCCTCATAACACATAGCACCACGTGCTCAACCCACACTATGCTTTCAAGAATCACACCATGCCAATATGCCTTGATTCTACCATGCAATCATGCAGTTTCAATGAAACATTTTACCAACACATGGAGCATGCTTTAAATAATACATTCCACTTAAGGCAACAATAATATTTGAATCACCAAACCTCTTCCACATGTATGTATGCTATATATAATCAATTTAAAAACTTACTTAAATCACACATTCACAATCTTAATAACTCTCCAAGAACATAAATCATATACATCACTAACACATAGAACAAATCAAAACTCCAAAGAACAACAAAGAACACCCAAGCACATAAACAATTAACTCTAGGTTTTGTTTCAAAGCAACCATTCCCTATGTGATCGTCTAACATCAAATAAACATATGATTCATTCAATCAACATGCAAATCATTCATAAACTTAATCCTATTCCTTACTTAGCAAAATATCATACTTGATAGGATTTGCCTCAACCTTAGGGAGTTGTGCCTGCTACACAGTCAAACCGACCGGTGATAACGCAGTCCTCTAACTGTATCTGTCTAGAAGATCAAACCGTTGTCTCATTGCCTTTCAGTGTTCCTAAGATTCACAATTTATGTCTCAATGTATCATCACATAAATTTATGCTATTCATCAAATTTTATGTCTTTTTACTATTGGTATCTCTTTTAATTGAATAGACTCTACCATTGAATCCAAAACGTCGAACAAAGTCGATTTAGGCTTTCGCGGAGTTCAATTCGGACATCTGTACTAAAATAGCAAAATGGTCATTTTGCACTTTTACGGGTTCTTACTTCTCGAGACCTCTTTTTACAAATTAGACTCCACGGTTGAGTCTGGAATGCTTGAAATAATAAAAATTTACTATCCTTTTATTTTAATCGGAGTTCGTTTGACTACTTTTTGACTTAGGAGCATTTTGGAAATTTTCTTTTATTTTTTAAATTAATTTATTAAATTAATATTTAATAATATTTTATTCTGAGGGGTCAATTCATCATTAACCATAAATTCTGGGTTTGAATTCAATTTCCACAAGTTTTGGGTTCATTTGTAATTTCAGAAACCCTATCCCAACTAAGGTTATCCAAATAGTGAATAAGAACAGAATCGGAATAAGATATCCTTATCCTCATTTCTCCAAATTCCTCAATTTATTACTCCTGTTACCAAACACCCCTATTTCAATTTTAAAACCTTTTAAACTTAAGTAATACTACGTCCCTTTGACATATCCATTTCTGTTTCGGTCGGGTCCCAACCCGGATCTGACCCTTGACCCAAACCCAAGCCTAAGCCCAAACAGGACCCTTATTTTCCAACAATACACCGGTAGGGTTCCGGTGAGGTACCGTCGTCTTCTCCTGTGACGGTCACCATTTTTTGATCGTTTTTTCCCCCATTTTCAATAGGGTTTTCTTCCCTTTTTCGTAAGGATCACAACCCCATGCCCGTCTTTCTGATTTAACCTATGCACCATCACGAAAATGGAGAAACAGTAGCTCAGGCCAGAAGTCGCGATTTTTTGAATCTAAAAAAATTGAAATTATCATTAAACCTGCAACTCAACTTTTTTCCTTTGTTTTTAATTCTTTTTAACTGATTTTTTTGGCCATATTTTCCATATTTCATGCATAATAAGAACCTACTCTTTAAAACAAGTATAATACCTTAAAATTTTAAAAACAGAAACTAAACCCAACTCACCCACTTTTCTGATTTCTTGGTACAACCCATCTTTTCTCCTTTCTTGTCTGCTGGTTAAACTTCTGGACTTCCCAATGATTTTCTCAATTTCTTGAAAATATTCATAGCCCTTCAATCACTTTATCCTTTCTGATTTTCCTATCTCACACACATCTATATACATATATACAACTTCACTCAAAACCCCTACCTCACCCACGATTTTCCCTTTCTTTCCTTCCCTTTTCTGACTCTCCTTTCTGCTTTCTTTCTTGTCTTTCTGATCCCCATTAAATGTTACGTGTGTTTTGTGCTATTTATATATATGTATATTATATTACACCCACACACACACGCACTACACACACAACAATACTCACACACCCACTTTCACACACAGCAGTACACACACACAACTTGCTGTTTCCCACTTCCTTTTAGTGTATATATATATATATATACATATACAATTCACTATACATACATATATACAATACATTATATATACATATACACATATACATAAATAATACACGTATTATACATGTATATATACATATCCATAGACATACGTGTACACTAAATTCTGAGCACGCGCAGATACACTAATATTTTGGGGCCTAGGTATACATGTTTATGCATGCTTACATGGGAATCCATGCATGCACGTATTACGAGGCATGGTTCTGGGTTGCTCGGGTGTCACCCGTATTGACTACACAATTCAAAGCGTTTCACGTTCCTAAACTATTCTGTCCGTATGATATCATAATATAGAGCTTTAACAACTCAGGTTGCAACTGGTATTGTATTACTCGACCGGTCTACCTTGGTTCACGTGCTATCTCAAGTCTGGGTATTACGACTAGTACTTTACTGTTTTCAAAACAAAAAATTTATTCTCAATTTTTCAAGTCTCTACATCCATCCCCCCTTAAAGAAATTTCGTCCCGAAATTTAAAAATGTATCTCTTCGACAGAGTAATAAAGAAATATACAACATGTATTGTAACATAGAGACGTGCAGCCTTACCTATGGATCATTCACCTCTTCCCCAGCCAGGCGATGTGGAATGTATTACCCTCTCCCCCGAAAGGAACCTCGTCCAATTGGGCAGGCGTGCAGCTTCGTGCAGACATCTCCACACTCCCTGCTAGGGTCTAGTTCTGATTCCATTTGTAGCGGCCCACTCCACATGGCACAACACATAATGAAATCCTCAAAACATGTTGGCTCACCAATGCCAATTTTCCCAATCCATCCAAGCATCATAACTCACCTTAATAATTCAACACAATAAATAAAAATAGAGAAAAATTCTCAATGTTCACAAGGACACCTCAAAGTCTCTCTCACACGTGCTAACCATTTTACTAACCTCAAATCTAGTAATTCATCACAATGTCATCCATACATCACTTGCACTTCAATGTAATTCAATAACCTAGTATTTTTCAAGTATTATAATCATCCACAAGAGATCAATAACAAAACCTTAAACTAAAGTCACCATCATTCACCTTAGTCTATATATAACCGAGACTAAGTGTCATGCATTAATAAAAACTTGTCTGTTCATTTCAAGCATACACATATTAACTGAATATTCGGATGTAGGACAAAATAGTTTATGTACTCCAAACATGAAATCTAAAACAATATATCAAGGTTCAAGGAAAACAAACCTTAAAGAAGATAAAAAAAATATCTCAATTTCCTTTAAAATTATTCTAACTCATCATCGTTCTAGTCAATACATTAATTAAAGTCTCATAACCATTGAGATTTTTTTTTAGTGAAACTCTTCACCAATTTAAATCATGAATATACATCAATCCTTACACACATACATATAAACACATTTAAACATATTCTTATACATGCATTAATACCAGATCAGTCTGTATAAAAATCATAGTCGTAGTGCTATAACGGGCACTAAAACAGCATGCATATATAGAATCGACAAGCAACATTCAATAGCTAACACGTAACCTACAACATCAACATCCAAATATAAGATCTGTCCTAAGAATATTCATACACATAAATGGGTATACAACTTACCATATATGTAACTAAGCATATGGTCTATCTCATAAATCACTTGGTCCACTATATAGATATAAGCATCTAATCATAGTTCATCAATAATCAAGCATATCTCACATTGTACAATTTCACACCTTTAAGTAACAAACACTCACCTAATCATGTAATCCAAACCAGTCCAATTAATTTGAGGTCTAACCTCTCCTAACTAATGGCAAAGTCAATCCTAGAAGGATCCACAGACATCCTACTACCTGAGATAACATGGTCTAGAAACTGCACCTCCTAGGGCCAAAACTCACACCTCGACAACTTAGCAAATAAACGATGCCCCCTCAAAATCTGTAATATAGTCCTCAAGTGAAAAGTATACTCCCCCTTAGAAGGTGAGTAAATCAAAATACTATCTACAAAGACCACCACAAGCTGATCTAAATAAGGGCCAAAGATGCAATGCATCAAGTCCATAAATGTGGCTGGGGCATTCATCACATCGAATGGCATAACTTATAACTCATAATGTCCATGACGAGTGCAAAAATTTATCTTCACCACATCTTCCTCCCATACTCTCAACTAATGGTACCCCAATCTAAGATCGATCCTCGAGAAACATCTCAAACCCCTAAACTGGTCTAACAAGTCACCTACCCTCGATAACGGTTACTTATTCTTAATAACAACTCGGTTCAGTCTCCTATAATCCATACACAAACATAATGTCCCATCCTCTTCCTTCGTGAACAATGCCAAAACATCTCACAGCGAAGTACTAAGACAAGTAAAACCTTTACCCTATAAATCAATCAACTACTCCTTCAGCTCTCTTTCAACTCAACTAGAGCCATACGGTAAAGTGGAAAGGAAATAGGCATAGTGCTTGAGATAAGCTCTATTGTGAACTCTATCTCTCGTCTCGGCAGTAGACTAGTCAAGTCGTCCGAAAAGACACCTAGGAACTCATTCACTACTTGGCGGTACTACATTCTCTATAGTTTCACTCCTACTTGTTATCAAACTAGCCAACAATTAGCTATGGTCTCCCTAACTCCTCGAGTCATATAAGAGTGAAACTAAGAATTCTCTACGATCCCTCTGTGAATTAAAAGTTATCTCCATTCAAAAGTACACATAGTCACTCTCCCCTTGTAGCAATCTATGCTCACCTGAACAGTAAATGTCACATCCCCCAGACCCACCCTGTGCGGATTTGGGGCACGTGACAAAGGCCAGTTAGGCACCCATCGGGTTTTATCAGTTTTTTTTTTTTTTTTTGAAAGCAAAACCCCGACGGTAATCCTAACCACAGGCCATTCCGATATAAATCCCAAGCATAATGCATTCGACATATATAATTTAAGCAGCGGAATTTTCACAAGAGAATGCATACATATATACTTGGCAGAGCATTCAGGATACATCATAGTCAGTCCTATCTTAATCAAGATTACAAAACAGTTTCACCACAAAAGGTCATAATCTGATCAGTTACACCAAAAAGTACAAAAATGGTATAGGTTCACAAAAATGGGTTATCATTTTATCTGGGGGTCTCCAACATTTTCCCTTTAAGTCCTGAACCTGCTAAACCTGTCTATCTGAGAGTTTCCCTGAAATTATTAAAATAATGGAATGAGCTTTAAAAAGCCCAGTGAGTAACACAGATATCCAGGCAAGAGTTTCGAATTCAATCTTTGCTTAAATCTCATGGTAATTAAATCAGTTTGGAATTAATAGTTCAATGAATCCAAGTCAAGTTCAATAGATCAAAACAGATAAACGGTTCAGGGTGCTAGCATATCAATCAGAAGTATAGTTAATCATTTGAGAAACTAAAAACCATGTCATCGGTGATAAAAGCATGCATTTAAAACATTTGCATTTAAAACATATGATATTCGAAACAATTTAACAGATCAAGGAACGGTAACTAAACAGTGTCAGAAGTTACTCACCTTCAATATTTGAGTTTGAAGGTATGAACGGAGCCTTCCTCTTTTCTTCTTAAGCCTAAAACAATTTATAGAGATTTATCAACTCATGACCTTAGACTGAGTAAGTCTACCCTATGATGGGTTTCATGGAACTAACTTATAGTGGCTAGTTCATAGGTCTTACCTCTTAAGCATTTGGCTTAGGGTTTCAGTGTCTTCACACATTTATCGGTTTTGATTTTCATAATATGGACCTAACCATTGAGTTCGGAAGGTCGAAGAAAGTCAATTTAGATTCTCTCGGCTTTTAAATCTGGGTTCGGGTATATCAGGGGTATTTCGGTCATTTTTGCCGTCACATAATTTCTGTCTCAGATTCGTCATCTAATCATGTATATAATCTCACAAGTGTCAGGTCTACCACTGGTATTAATTCAGTTTTAATCGGACTTCATTTGGGCCTTGTACAGTGTCAGGGGTATTATGGTAATTTCATATGTTATATTTTTTGGTACTTTATTTGCAGTCACGGACCTCACCATTGAGTCTGGAATGTCCAACATAGTTAAAATGGACTATCTTTCAGTGTAATTTGGCCCTATGTGTCATTAGGGGCAGTACGGTCATTTACCCTTTACATGTCTGTATTTTTTCGGGACTTGGTTTCACAAATCGGACTCAGCCATTGAGTCCGGAATGCCCGAAATAGTAAGATTACACTATTCAATTATTAAATTCGGACTTCGTTTGACTTGTTTAAGGTCCAGGGGCAATATGGTAATTATTCTCTTTTAATAAAATAATTAAATAATTATTTTATTATTTTAATTAATTTTTCAGGGGTATAATTGGATAAGATTTTCAAAATGAGGGCCATAGTGTAATTCTGTTAAACAGTGGGGGTCAGTTTGTAAATATTTAAAAGTTCAAAACTGAACCAAAGGGTTCAGTCTCTTTGCAACTGAACCGGTCCGGTTCAGTTCGGTTCTGACCGGTTGGTCACAATGCTGACGTCATGATGACGTCAGCCCTAAAATAATTTAAAAACCAGTATTCCAAAACGACGCAGTTTAATTAATGTGGTGGCCGTCTTCTGGACAGACACGTGTCCTAGTCGACTGGGCCAACTCGACTTGACTCGATCAACTCGGTCGAGTCAACTCTGTCTTCCCCATCGAACGACTCGCAGTTGCCCTAATTTCTGCAGATTTTCACTTCCATTTTCGTGATGATTTGGACACGGTTTCTTGCTGTTTTCGACTCCATTCGGTTTCTGTATTTTATACCAACCATTTAACATCGATCTCAAGCATCGAATCACTCTAACAGGTTCTGTTTTCAAGAGGATAACCGTGACCTGTAACACGATCTAGCATCCTCATTTCTCAACCATTTTGTGTGTGGTTTGAAGCTACGTGACCTACGGATCATAAGGTTCATGCCCCTATTTTTATTTTTTAGTTTGGTCTCGGTTTTAGAAGATTTGGGTTTCAAACCCGTAGCTTCATTTTCAAATTCGTGGGGCTACAGTGAGTTTTGGGGTCACGTAGGTATATATTTGAGATCCTCTTGGGGTCTATTTCAGGTCTTGACACTCAAGGTTCCATTCTGCTATGGTCGATTCAGACCTGGTGTTTCAAGGTCCATTAATGGAGGTCACCTTCGGTTTTCATGGTTCTTGACCATTTTAACACCTCCAACACACACAGTATGCTCAAAACTAATTCTTAGGATCAAAAATAACCATGCGTGCAGTCTACACCCGTAGCAATCCATCAAAACAGTTCAAAATTTAAAAATAAAGGAAGAGGTAAGTTTGGAAGTTCACCTTCAACAGAGACTCTCTCCTCCTATGGCTTGACTCAGAGCTTCTCACAGTGCTTCCTCAGGTTCCTTAGGTTAAGCATTTCACTTCAAGCCTTCTCCTTGCACCTTCAAGTGGTCACTTTCTCTCAAACACTTGCATGCACAAATTTGTTTCCTCCTCCCTACACTCTCACACTCTCTCACAGTCCCTCACGTATGCACACACACACACACACACTCACTTTTGGTATTTCAGAATTCTCTAAAGAGAGAATTCTTTGGTGCAAGTTATGTATATATATATATATAGGGCTATACACATATATATGAGTGTATCTCTGCCCTTAGTGGGGTTAGTGGCTGATTGACTTGATGGAGAAGATGTAGGGCAATGATGTAGGGAATGCATGCAAGGCAATTGGCCAGTTTGGGTGGTGGCTTGGGCAAGAATTGAGATTATATACATATGTTAGTGCATCTGTACACAAAGTAACCAACAGCCTAGTTGGTAACTTTTTGTGACAAAATTGCTTACCTTGGTAGGTCAAGGGTTCAATTCCCCTTGGCCTCCCAAGTGACCATTTTCTCATATTTTTCTGGTTAAGGCCCTGTTTGGTTGTCGCGGAATTCCAGTTTCACTGTTTTGGCCTTAACTTTCAATCCGTAACTCCTTTTTCAGTGCGGTTGCTTTCTGTCACTTCCTACTCAGAGTATCTTTCATTGACCAAGGTCCAATGTCAGTTTTTATTTTCTTGAGTTTCCCATAATTAGCTAATTCGAGTTTTATCACTATTAAAAATAGATATTAAATTAGCTAAACCTGACATTTCATTCCCAAAACAGTTTTCAATACACAAAACATGCCAGTTAAGTAATTGGGGTGTTACAGCAAACACCTAATCCACCCCCAATTTAGTATCAAAACCAGACATGTCAAGTAGAATGAAGTCAAAATAAAGGATGCAGTCAGCTATCTCTATTGAGTAATCTCTACAGATCCTCGTCAGGGTCATACTGCCCCAACTGGTGTGTCAACATGTAATGGCAAGTCTAGCCAATTTATATCTAACCCCTAATGATAGGGCATGCATGGTAGACATGAATGAATGTAATGCTCCATAATCTATAAGTACGCTGACCCATGAACTAAAAACAAGTAACGTACCTCGAACCACAAAAGGTCCGAAAGTAGATACCTCAGGTGTGACCACTGTATATGCTCGACCCTGTGTGATCTGGCCTTGTCTACTACCCCCTCTCTACCCCTATTGGCCTCTACTCCTCTGACTGGGAGCTCTAACATTCAATGCTGTAGGTGTAGGCTAAAACTGTGGGGTAAGAGGTTTATAACCCAGCTTTGGCTGTAGTGGAATCGACTGGGTGGGCTGATAATACTATTGGCCCTGTCAGTCCTGATAAGTCTACCCTTGAGGACAATTGGCCCCAACATGGCCTGTCTGATGGCAAGTAAAACAAAATGGGGGAGGTCTCCACCCCTTGACTCTACACTGAAGGTGGAAACGATCCATGGCTAGATCCGACCCCCTGTCCCCAACTGTAGTCCCTCTGAGGGCAAGTGGCCATCTTGTGACCATGCTGTCTACGCTGATAACAAGTCAGGGGCCTATAGAATACTCCCCCTTGGGAAGTGTTGGGCATAGTAGGTGGGGGGGCTAGAAATTGAATGAGCCTCTGCGGTGTCTGTGCAGTAGAAATACAAGCTCGGCGCCTCTTCGATGGTCTCTTACCAGTATATGCTAGGGACAGGTGTTAGTGCTTGTGCAGAAGAAGTACTAGCTCGGTACCTCTTCAGAAGTCTCCCACTAAGGTATGCTGGGATAGGTGTAAGTGTCTGTACAGAAGAAGTACGAACTCGACACCTTTTTTGTGGTCCCGTTGGATATCTCTTTGGAGACATGTGTCTACAAGTTCAGGAAGGAAAAATTAATACTCTTTTTTTTTTCACATTAGACACACGGGTTAAAAGAACACTAAACAGGTACTTGTCAACATTTTACACTTCACAAGTAACTAATACAATATGTTATGACACACTTGCCCAATCAACACTTATATAACTCATGTCAACCATCCCCTCCCGTTGGTTACACTAAACAATTAACACCGAGTTCTAACACATCCTTTCGCAAGGAAGGAATTCATTTAAACAATACAATATACGCATATTCAAGTCATGCTAGTGTTCAGCTAGCCTACCAATACTCGACCCTAAGTGAATGCTATCCAAAAATAATACATCTTTCCACAAAAGAGTTTAACACAAGAATATCTCTAAAATCTTAAGTACAAACACTTTGAGTATCCACTGTCCAGCCTATACACAAGAATCTCCACAAGTCTAAATTATTATTTTCTTGCATTCTAAGGTCTCATGTGTCTTTTTATTTATGGTTTTCTATCTCATTGGCATTTGTTCATTTAAGGTTTTATAATTCTTTCATTATTTCTTACTTTTATAGTTAGGTAATAACCCTTCATGGATCACAACTCCTTTTGTTACTGGCTGATGGTGCGCCATCCATCAACTGTAACGCAAGACTTGAGACCAATCCAATCTGTATAAATATCATAGTCATAGTACTATAATCCATGAATATCGGGTACTAACCTAGCGCACACACACACATACACACACACATATATATGAGAACACAATCGGTCAGGTAGATAACTAGGTCCATAGTCTATCTCATAAATAACTAGGCATACCGCATACCGTATAGATAACTAAGTGCACAAATTATATCTCAAATAACTAGGCATACGACCTATCCCACAAAATATAAGGTCTATCACATAGACATAAGTTTCTAACCTTAGTCGACCATTATATCAAACAATCACGTACTCTCAATCAATCGAGAAGTCAAGTATAGTGCATACCCATGCACACCTAATGCAACACGTGCACATAAAACATACCACCCAAACTAGCCCCAAATAACTTAAGGTCTAAACTTCTCCCACTATCCCTAGCTATTCGAACCTATGCTCTGATACCAGCGTTGTCATGCCCCGAATTTCCACGAACCCGGGGAGTGAGTGAGAAATGAAATAAGAACAGAAAATAAAAGACAATTTAATGGATCCAACTTACCTTACATTCATTTCTTTCATCATAAATACATGTGAGGCACATTCAATACATAGATCCTACATGTCATTTGGGCTTAAGCCCTTACATCACAAAATACGCCCCAAGGGCCAAAAATCCTTCTAAGTTCATATCTCCTCCATTCTGCAAGACTCTCTCAAGTCTCAAGTATAGGGAGCGTCATCTGTAATATGATATCCCACGAATGGGTCAACGCAACTGCTGGTATGACACAATGCTAATGTAATGAACAAAATTAAGGCGTGACATGTGCAAGTGTACATTTATAATCTACATGTACATTTATAATCTACATTCCATCCAATTCATCAACATAATGCAAAGGCGGTATGCGTGACACACCCATGCAAACTCTATGCCACACCCATGTCTCGTTTACAGACTCACTTCCAATGGATCCATGAGTACCAATGCAATGGCCAATTTTGAGTTTTTCACCACAGGATCTCCTCATAATGCATAGCATCATATGCTCAACCCACACTATGCTTTCAAAAATCAGACCATGCTAATATGCCTTGATTCCAATATGCAATCATGCAGTCTCAATGAAGCATTTTACCAACACATGGAACATGCTTTAAATAATGCATTCCACTTAAAGCAACAATAATATTTGAATCACCAAACCTCTTCCACATGTATGTATGCTATATATAATCAATTTAAACACCTACTTAAATCACACATTCACAATCTTAACAACTCTCCAAGAACATAAATCATGTACAACACTAACACATAGAACAAATCATAACCCCAAAGAACAACAAAGAACACCCAAGCACATAAACAATCAACTCTAGGTTTTGTTTCAAAGCAACCATTCCCTATGTGATCGTCTAACATCAAATAAACATATGATTCATTCAATCAACATGCAAATCATTCATAAACTTAATCATATTCCTTACTTAGCAAAATATCATACCTGATAGGGATTTGCCTCAACCTTAGGGAGTTGTACCCGCTACGCAGTCAAACCGACAGGTGATAACGCAGTCCTCTAACTGTATCTGTCTAGAAGATCAAACCGCCATCTCCTTTCCTTTCAGTGTTCCTAAGATTCACAATTTATGTCTTAGTGTATCATCACATAAATTTATGCTATTCATCAAATTTTATGTCTCTTTACTATTGGTATCTCTTTTACTTGAATAGACTCTACCATTGAATTTGAAACGTCGAACAAAGTCGATTTAGGCTTTCGCAGAGTTTAATTCGGACATCTGTACTAAAAAGGGCAAAGTGGTCATTTTGCACTTTTACGAGTTCTTACTTCTCAAGACCTCTTTTCTCAAATTAGACTCCATGGTTGAGTCTGGAATGCTCGAAATAATAAAAATTCACTATTCTTTTATTTTAATCGGAGTTCGTTTGACTACTTTTTGACTTAGGGACATTTTGGAAATTTTCTTTTATTTTTTTAATTAATATTTAATAATATTTTATTCTGAGGGGTCATTTCATAATTAACCATAAATTCTGGGTCTGAATTCAAATTCCAAAACTTTTGGGTTCATTTGTAATTTTAGAAACCCTATCCCAACTAAGGTTATCCCAACAACGAATAAGCACATAGTAGGAATAAGATATCCCTATCCTCATTTCTCCAAATTCCTCAAGTTATTACTCCTGTTACCAAACACCCCTTTCAATTTTAAAACCTTTTAAACTTGAGTAATACTGCGCTTTTTTTACATATCCATTTCTGTTTCAGTCGGGTCTCGACCCGGATCCGACCCTTGACCCAAACCCAAGCCCAAACAAGACCCTTCTTCTCCAATAATACGCTGGTAGGGTTCTGTTGAGGTACCGTCGTCTTCTCCAGCGATGGTCACCATTTTTCGATCGTTTTCCCCCCCTTTTCAATGGGGTTTTCTTCCCTTTTTTCTTAAGATCACAACCCCATGCCCATCTTTTTGATTTAACTTATGCACCATCACGAAAATGGAGAAACAGTAGCTTCGGCTAGAAGCTGCAATTTTTTGAATCTCATAAAACCGAAATTATCATTAAAATGTTCACAACCCTTCAATCTCTCTATCCTTTCTGATTTTCCTATCTCACGCACACCTATATACATATATACAACTTCACTTAAAATCCCTACCTCACCTACGGTTTTCCCCTTCTTTCCTTCCCTTTTCTGACTCTTCTTCTACTTTCTGATCCCTATTAAATGTTGCATGTGTTTTGTGTTATTTATATATATGTATATTATATTACACCCACACACACACCAACCGGCACACACACACACGCAATGCACACACAACAGTACACACACACCCACTTGCAAACACAGCAGTACACACGCACAACCTGCTATGTCCCACATCCTTTTAGTGTATATATATATATATACAATTCACTATACATATATACAATACATTATACATAAATAATACACATTATACATGTATATATACATATCTATAGACATATGTGTACACTAGATGCTGAGCACGCGCACATACATTGATATTTCGAGGCTTAAGTATACATTTTTATGCATGCTTGCATGGGAATGTGTGTATGTATGCATTACGAGGCATGGTTCTGGGTTGCTCGGGTGTTGCCCGTATTGACTACACAGTTGAAACCGTTTCACATTCCTAAATCATTCTGTCCGTATGATATCATGATATAGAGCTTTAACAGCTCGGGTTACAACTAGTATTGTATTACTCGACCGGTCTACCTCGGTTCATGTGCTATCTCAGGTCAGGGTACTACAACTAGTACTTTACTGTTTTAAAAACGAAAAATTTATTCTCAATTTTTCAGGTCTCTACAGTAAACATGTCTCAGTTCTGATGTCATTTATC
This sequence comes from Nyssa sinensis, assembly GCA_008638375.1. NCBI lineage: Eukaryota > Viridiplantae > Streptophyta > Magnoliopsida > Cornales > Nyssaceae > Nyssa > Nyssa sinensis. The sequence continues at coordinate 36,183,991 of CM018031.1, forward strand.
AAATTGTACATCTCGTTACACTTAGTATCTCTTTTACTAATTTAGACTCTACCATTGAGTCCGGAATATCGAAAAAAATCAGTTTAGGCTTTCACAGTTTCCAATTTGGACTTTTATACCGAAAAGGGAAAAATGGTCATTTTTCATGTTTCTATTTTTTGGGACCTATTTTTACAAATCAGACTTCAACGTTGAGTTTAGAAAGTTTTAAATAATAAAAATTCACTATTTACTTAGTTTAATCAGAGTCTATTTGACTCCAATTTGACTTAGGGGCATTTTGGTCATTTGGCATGTTTATGGGTATTTTATTTTTTGGGACTCCATCTCATAAAACAAACCTCACCATTGGGTCCAGAAGGTCTAAAATAGTAAATTTACATTATTTCATGACTCAATCGGACATCAAGAACTAATTAAATTAATGATTAAATTAATTAATTTAAGTAATGAATTATTTAATATATATATATATATATATATATCCTTTGCATATTTGACCACATGTGCCCTTGTGGCATGGTGGTGGGCTGCCTTGCCATACGTGTTTCATGTCCGTCAGCACTGGGGTTCGATTCCCCCTACAATAGCTTCCCACCCTTTTTTTAAAAAATGTAAACATCAGCCCTTTAAACTGCTTCGGGTCGTCACTAAGCCGAGGCGGGTTCTGACCTGACCAGACTCGGTCCTTCAGACCCGATAGTCCCCTCCTTTCTTCCCCGACTTTCCCACCATCCACAGGGCAGCTTCCAGTCTGTAATACCCTGACCCATTGTAACCAAGCCAATAAGGCCTAACGCTACGATAATGAAATAAATGGGTTGAGTTTCAATAATTGGAATATATGGATGAATGACAGGGCAACCGAATGACGATAATAAGAAAATAATAATCATAAAATAAAATAAAATAAAATTTAAAAGGAAATGAAACAAAATTAAAAAATATATATATATATATATAAATAAATAAATAAAAATAAAAAATAAAAATAGGAATTTGAAAGAAATAAAAATGAGAATTTATATATATATATATATGGATATGGATATATATAGATGTGATTATGTAAATAAATAAAAGAAGTATGTATATATATATATAGATATGTGTGTGTGGTGTAACTGAAGAAAAAAAGAAAAACAAAAAGAAAAGAAGGAAACGGTTGGGGGGCTGAAGCGTAGAAACTGGAAGGGCGCGGGAAAGAGAGAGAGAGAGAGAGAGAGAGAGAGAGAGAGAGAGAGAGAGAGAAACTGAAGGGTTGTGAGGAATGCTTATAACAATGGGTACGTTGGTGTCATTGAGGGAATTTAGAACGTAAGAGAGGAATTAAGGAGGAAACTGGGATAAGGAAGAAGGGGCTGGACGCAACAGAAGTGCACAGGAAGATCAAAGAGAAGAAGGAGGCCATTGAAAGGTATTTCAAAACTCAAATTTAGATTTTTCGTTCGATAAGAAAATAACACTGTTTAGGTTGTTAGGAACTTGTTTTGATATGCATGGTAATTTAAGTTGACACAAAAAAATAGTAGGCAACCATTGAGTGCCTTAGACGCAAGAAACCGAAGGAACCATAGAAACACCATTGATGGAGCTTAAAAGCTCGCCCAGAAACCAACTTAGATAAAATCTAATTTGGTATGTAAGGATCAAAACTAGACTTTAGGGAGAGCACAAAGAACCAAAAACTAGTGGATTTGGTCCAGAGATAAGCGAGTAATGGTCAGTTGCAGGTCTATAGAAGATTTTGGATAATCCAAAAATTGATTGATTTAGCTAGATTTAAAAATAGGGAAATGATCCCCATGGGTGCCAAAAAAAAACATATAAAAAAAAAGGGGGTTCAAACCGTGGCTAGGAAGCCACGAACTGAGAATTTGACGAGTCGCCGGAAAAACGCCTAGCGCTGCACAGCCACTGTTACGGCTGTTTTTGGCAGCCCCAAACCCCAACAATTTCAATTCTAAGGGTAGATATGAAACCCTCTTGACATGTCCAACTGATTCCCATCGAGAAAACAAAAGGAAATGACTGCCGGCGAGTCACCGTCGCCGGAGAACACGACCGACATCTCGCCGGAAAAACGTGGGTGACAGCCATGAAACGGGCTATTGTGTGCCATTCTGTTTCAGTTATTTTTATAAGATAGGGGCTGTTTGGCATTAGAATTTAAATGGGATGGGCTGTTGATGTGGATTGGGCTGCTTGATGTTTTTTTTTAAAAAGTTGAATGGGTTGATGGGTTGAAACTGAATCAGTTTAAAGAAAAAAAAAATACATATAACACCATAGAAACTGCTGCCCCCACGGCTCGACCTCAGGATCTGATGGATTATTAGGGAGCACGGACCACTGTGCCACTAAGGCACATGTGATCCTTTTTGCCCAAATAATATATATATATTAGATATAATTAATTAATTAAATTAATTAATTTGGTTAATTATTAATTTAATTCCCGACATGCACATTAGTCAAATGAATAGTGTAAACTTACTATTTTGGACCTTTTGAATTTAATGGTGAGGTCCATTTTACGAGACGGAGTCCCGAAAAAATAAAATACCCGTAGAATGCCAAAATGACCAAAATGCCCTTACGTCGAAGGTGAGTCAAACGAACTCCGATTTAGTTAAGTAAATAATGAATTTTTATTAATTCTAACCTACTGGACTCAACGGTGAAGTCCAAATTATGAAAACAGAACCCAAAAAGTAAAGACACGTAAATGACCACTTTGCCCTTGGATAAATTAAGTTTAAAATGAAAAACCGTAAAGCATAAATTAGTAAGGGAGATATTTAGAGTAACGAGGCATAAATTTCGATAAATGATATGAAAGCTGAAACGTGTTTATTGATTTATAGGCAAGTCAAAAGGGAAGGAGAAAGTCACGGGATATTAGGACACTGATAAGGTAAGTGGATTCCTATCTTTAATACGTGGTTTCCAAGCCACGTTCTTTCTATTACTGCCAATCTTGTACTCATATATGTATTCACTATCATTGTTTCCCACCATCAATATTGCTCTACTTGGTGGATGCCTATTGGTTGATGTTGCATGACTGATTCATTTCATTGATATCCATTTACTGAATGTTACGTTATGATGTTCCATGTTTTGTACATTCATATGGAATACTATAGAATCTTAATTTATGTTAAGTGCCGGGTTTTGTGCTCAGCCACATTACCTATCTGATGCTATCTGATTGACTGGGACCTACGGGTCAATTTATGGGACCTACGGGTCAAAAAGACATATGGCAATTATGGCATTTTTACGCAGTAAGGTTAATGGGCATTTTATATGCATTTATGTTAATGGGGGGTATGCCAGGCCCCAAAAGACCGAGGGTCTGCCAAACCCTGAACAGAGTAAAGGCATCATCCATGTTAATTGATATAGTTCTATGTTGATTGGTTTTGATTTATTGGACTTGATTGTGATCGTTTCATTGTGGCAGTATTTATGTTGATCGTGTTCATTGAGCCTATTCTATATTCATGCTACGTTGTTACTCTTGACGATTATTGTACGTTGTTATTCATTGATTACTCTTGACCGTTATTGTACCTTCTCATTTATTGCCCATTGAGGCATTTTACAGTTGATTGCAATCATTGTCATGACTGGCTATCATATTACCTTGACTTGTATTCTTTTATGTCATCCCCACCCGTATTGGGGATAGGCTTCTACTTACTGAGTTTGTAGCTCACCCCTTACTAAATTTTTCCGGTGAGAATGCTATGGAACCACAGTAGGAGATCCAGAGCGTAGGGAGACGGTTAAAGAGCACAGTAGAATACAGTAGTTCTCCCATGCACTCACCACCTAAAACGATGGTTTATGTTTAAGTTATGTTGGTTTACGTTTGGATTTGTCAGACTTATTTTAGTTTTGGAACAATGTTGTAATAAGACTTCCGTACTTTAATGTTATGGTTATATTTCTTATTGTTATCATTGGTTAAAGAATGGAAAAAGTAGGGACGGCCATTGGGTCGGCCCCACGACACGAGATCCGCATAGGGTGGGTTTCGGGTCGTGACAGCTTGGTATCAGAGCACGGTTTTACGTGTTAGTGAGTCATGGGAGACAGGACTAGGACACTGCACTGTTACATCGAGAAATGAAGCGATAATAATATTGATACCCTTATAGTAAACTTATGTAACTACTAACCATTATCTTATGTAAATGTACGGGATGTCTTTTTCAGCAATGGTTGGCACAAGGACTACTGCAGCTGCAATGGAACGTATCGAGCGTTTGGAATAGTTGATCGAGAGGGTTATCGAGGCCTTACCCCAGACTCAGGCAGGTACGAATCAAACGGGCACCAGCCAGCCAGGACAACAAGAGCCGCCTATCAACGTGGCCGTTAATCAGTTGGTACAGCAAGATACTAGCCAGCCAGAGTGACGGGGGCGGCCTGTCAATAGAGGTAACTTTCAGAGGGATGAGTATGATCCGGTGTTCCTCTATGAGCGATTCTAGAAGATGAAGCCGCCGTCCTTTAACGGTACTCAAGGAGCCATAGCTGCAGAAGGGCTGGCTGTCACGACCCAAAACCCACCCTCTACGGATTACCGGATCGCGACCGCCGCCCCGAGACCCGAAGGCCCCGAGACAAGGCTCGCATCTGCAGCGGTATCGAATAGATGTGCTACACATGGTTGCGAAAGCGTGAAAAACTTTTTCTTTTCTTTTCTCATTTTTAAATTATGCACATCCGTCCAATACTGCTGTTCCATACATAGCATACATGGTTACACATTCAGAGTATAACTAAAACTTAAAAACTTCATACATTAATATAATACATATTCAGTTGCCATGAGGGCTTATTACATATTCTTACTTGTCTATTAATACAAAACGTACTACTAATGCTCATAGGTTCTTCAAAAGAAACTACTTAAACACATTCTTCCAAAACAGCTAGACTCATCGTCGTTGTCCTTAAGACCCTGTCTGCTGCATCACCTGAAAGGGGGGTCCGAACAAAGTCCGGGTAAGCTAATCTAAGCTTGTGAGCAATTCCAGTGTTCGTCATGGGGTTTTCAATTAGCAGTGGTTTTTAGTACATAAAAGTTGTAAAACATTCACTGCCAATTGCTTATACAATTTAGAATACAAAGTACATGCATTCTTAAAACAGATAGCTTTGAAACATTTAAAGTGTTCAAGCTAAACTCGTACTTCGTCAAATAGAGTATATAACTCAAAACATATGCATTTCAAATAACTTGGAAACATTTAAGGTATCCAAGCAAAACTCGTACTTCATCAGATAAGTATATAACTTAAATCACATCAATATGTATTTGAAAATGAGGGTAAAACCTGCTTTCATTTCCAAAATCGCTTGTCATCTTTTCTCTTTAATTAGGTGGAATCTGTTTCGAACCAGACTCCCATTTTACTGCCAATACTATCGATCTCATTTGCCTGGGGGATTAGATCCTGCTACCGGGCATTTACTGTTAAATCCCGAAGGATTTCAACCTTCATAGGGGGTGGTACTTTGTACCGTTTATCTTGTAAAACATTTATCACATAACTTCTTCAATAGATACTTTCATGAATATTTAAAACATGAAATGTATAATTTCTACAATAGAACTTCAAATACTTGTAACTATCAAATTCAGGATATTTAACAAAATTTGGCATTTAAAACTTTAGACATGCTGAAATATGTTTTAAGAAAACTATGATAAATACCAATCACTGAGCATGTCATAAAAGAGTTATAAAACAGTACAATTAAAAGCTGAATCATGTAAATACTGAATTTGAAACTTCAAATACTTCACATCTTTGAACTTAAAACTTTTTCAAATCCATAGAGTTAAATCTCCAATTCAAACACAGGGTTACTCACCTTGATCCTTTAGGGTTAGTGCTAAAATGCGCTTTCCCACTTCCCTTGTAGTTCCTAAGAACAATTCATAAACACCTCATCAACTTCACATTCATTGTAATATCATCTCGATATTCCTTAACTTATGCTTAAATCGTATTAGATCCTAAAACGATTTCACAATTTCATAGGTACTTAATTTAACTCGTACTTGTAACCTATGACATAATTTAATGTGTTAGAAATTGAATTTATTTCAATTTATACTCTTCTGGGAGTTCCATTAACTTTAATTTAAAGTTATTTATTTGACATGTTTACATGTCGTGTCTTTTCGCATTTCGTTTCTCGTACTTGCCTTAGTATTAGTACTTTGGCATTATTTCAGTTCATAGTCATCTAACAGATGTTATTCTTCAAATTTTATGTCTTTTTATTTTAGACATTTCTTTTGGTCGAATAGACTCTACCATTGAGTCCGGAGTGTCGAAGAAAGTCAATTTAGACCTTCTCTGATTTCATTTTGGCTTTAGGGGTACCAGGGATATTTTGGTCTTTTTACCCCTTTACATGTCTTTATTTTTCGGGACTCCATTTCGTGTTGTGGACCATACCATTGGACTCAGAAGGTCCAAGATAGTAAGAATACACTAATAACTTGTTAATTTTGGTCAAGGGGTATTTTGGTCATTTACCCCTTTGTGTATTTATTTTTTTCGGGCCCCGTCTCGTAAAACGGACCCTACCATTAGTCTCAGAATATCCAAAATAGTAAGGATACACTATTCATATGTTTAATTTGGACTCTGTTTGCTCTATTTATGCCACAAGGGCAAAATAGTAATTTAACCTTATTTATTAAATAATTAAATTAATTATTTAATTATTTAATTATTTTTCCAGGGGTCTAAATGCATAAATTTTCCCTCAGTTGGGCCTCAGTATATTTTTCTAAAGCCCAGGGGTCAATCCGTAATAACCAAAAGTCTTGGTTTATTTTATTTTAATTAATTTAGAAAAACCAAAGGGTTCAGTTAATTTGGAAGTGAGCCGATCCGGTCTAGTCATAAACCAACCGGTCTATCTGGTTTATTTACATGTGGCTGACATCATCATGACGTCAGCCCTAGCGTCCATTTACTTAACCGACATTCAAAATGACGCCGTTCCAATTAATCGGTGGCAAGCCCAGAGGCTGCCACCTGTCCGAGTCGACCCAGCCCTATTTTTAAAACCGAGTTAACCCGTCTTCGTCTTCCCCACGTCGACTCTACTGTTGCCCTAGTTCCCGAATTCATTTCTTCCTATTTTGTGCAATTCTACTCAGCCAATCTCCACTGTTTTGGTCCCAAATTATTCCTAAGGTATAAACAATTTGATTGGCATTCATTTTGGAGTTTAAAACCTCGTCATATGTTCGGTTTAGGACGGAATAATCCAAACTGTAAGTTGTTCGTTCATGCTTATTTCTGAACCAAAAATTATGAGGTTTCGTTTGTTATGATCCCCTCTTCATGGGGATTCATATCTGGTTCTTAAATATCAAGTTAACACAAAGTCTAAAGGATTGGGTCTTACACCCTTAACCTGCAACTGATTATTTGAGGATTAGTTTTTGAGCTTTTTGATCGCGGTCATGAGTTTTTTTAACCCTCATAACTTCTTCTTGAAGCCTTGATAAGCCAAAACAAGTTTAAAGGAAGTCGATTCAGACCTGCCATAGGCAAGGTCTTCAATGGCTGTCCTAACTGGGTTTCGTGTTTTTTGGTGTTTTGAAGCTCAAAATCCATAGGTAAACAAGTCTAAATATGTTCTATATATCATATATATAAAATGGAAGCTTTAAATCAGTTTATATATAGAGAAATTCTAGAGAGAGAAAATACTGGTTTGTGTCCTCTCACCTTTTTTTTCCTTCAGTTTTCTCCCTTTCTTCTTGCTTTGAATCCTTCCTTAGCTTCTCAATTCTTCTTCTTTTGGTTTCTTTTGCAAGAAGAAAGCATGGTTTGCATGCTTGGGATTTTATAGAGAAAGTGACCGACCTCTCTCTCTCTCTACTATTCTCTCTCTCCCTTCAGGACCTCATGGCCGAAACCCTTCACTTCTCAATTAATTTTCTTACACCAATTAATTTTACTTTTTCTCTATTCAGCTTTCTCTTTAATTTTTGCAAGATATTTGTACATATGTATATTATATATAATATATCACACACACCAACACATGGAAACACACACACTAGCCGACACACACACACACACTGCACTGTTCACACACTGTTCACATGTATATACATTATATATATATATAGACATTCTTCCTTGTGTACATGTATTTATATATATATACATATTCATACACCTTTCATAATATACACACACAATACACCATAATGTGTGTATATGTGTGTTTATTTATATTTAATTTTAACAATTAAATATATTCCAATATTTTACATTAATTAATTATTTAATTAATTAATTTTTCTCTTTATTGTAAAAACCTTTACACATTTTTCATTGTCTCGTAATGCGTGCCATATGACCCGGTATCCCGGGTCGGGATATTACAGTGGCTCTAGGAGATGAACAAACTTTTTCACATTTTTCCATCCACTGGGACACAGAAGGTGGCCTATGCTACATATTGGTTCAAGGGAGCTGCCCAAAAATGGTGGATGCTTGAGGAGACCAGGGAGCCGAACATGGACTGGCAACGTTTTACGACAGAGTTCAATGAGAAGTACTTTCCCCGTGAAGTGAAGAATCGAAAAATTGCTGAGTTCATGGTACTTCAGCGGGGCAGTATGACGTGGAGCAGTATGAGGCCACATTCAATGAGTTGGCCAGATTTGCCCCAAATGTTATCAACAGTGAGGATCTTAAGGCCCGGAAGTTTGAGGAGGGGCTATCGTGGGCCATTAAGGACAAAGTGAGGTCTCAACGGTTACCTACCTTCAATGACGTAGTGGCTACCGCCAAAATCGTTGAGATGAGTGGTGAAGAGTTTGCCAAGAGACGGGCAAAGCAGAGGCCAGGTGGAGGTCAGAATCAAAGGGCAGGGTCTTTTCCTCTAGGCAAGGACCCTCATTCACTAGACCTGGGATTGGATCCCGAACTAGAGGGCCCAGTTTGAGGAGGCCAAGCAAACCAGAGGGGACCGCAGCTAAATGCCCCAACTGCCAGAAGGAACACAAGAGCCAGTGTTGAAGGACAGTAATGTTTGTTATTATTGCGGCCAGGCAGGACATTTTGCTCGGGAGTGCCCTCAGAATAACAGAGCCACTACTAGTATTGCTTCGGTTAGGGCACCAGCACCAGCACCAGCACCAGCACCAGCACCCGTATTTACAGCTACAACGAACAGGCCACCAAACCGCAGAAATGGACAAGGGAATGTTCCACAATAGGCCGGATGGGTTTTCGCCTTAAGGCTAGGGGATATGCAGGCTTCGACTTCTGTGGTAGTAGGTACTCTTTTAGTTTGTGCACAGCCTGCCCATGTTTTATTTGATACTGGTTCTACGCACTCTTTTATATCCCCTACATATGCTGCTAAGTTGAACAGATCGACAGAACCCCTAGGATACTTACTTAAGGTGATTGTACCATCGGGGCAATCATTAATGGGGGAGGCCATGTATAAGAATTGTGAGATACAGATTATGGAGGTGCCTTTATTTGTCGATCTGATACCATTAGAAATATGTGGGTTTGACGCTATTCTCGGAATGGATTGGTTAACTGCAAATCATGCCACGATAGATTGTGTGACCAAGAGAGTGCTTATCCAGAGCCCCGAATTTCTGACCGTTGAGCTTGAGGGGACTGGAGTGGTTATTTCACCTTATTTTGTTTCTGCTATACAGGCTAGTCGTTTACTCCGCAAGGGGTGCCATGGTTTCTTGTGTAGCATCCAGGACACCGAGTCACAACAGCCAGTGTTAGACCAGATTCACATTGTTAGGGAATTTCCTGAGGTGTTTTTGGATGATCTTCCAAGGATGCCTATTGATCGTGAGATTGAGTTTAGCATCCACGTATTGCCAGGCACTGCACCGATATCTAAGACACCCTTACCGAATGTCCCCAACTAAGCTGAAAGAGTTAAAGTTACAGTTACAGGAACTATTAGACAAGGGTTTCATACGACCTAGTTCATCACTATGGGGTGCACCTGTACTGTTTGTCAAGAAGAAATATGGGACTATGGGATTGTGTATAGACTACCGAGAATTGAATAAGGTCACCATAAAAAACAAGTATCCACTGCCAAGAGTAGATGATTTATTTGACCAGCTGAAGAGGGCCCAAGTGTTTTCAAGGATTGATCTAAGGTCCGGTTACCACCAATTGAAGGTTAGACCTACAGACATTCAAAAGACGGCGTTTCGAACACGGTATGGGCATTATGAGTTTTTGGTCATGCCTTTTGGAGTGACTAATGCTCCAGCTGCATTCATGGACTTAATGAACAGCGTATTCAAGCCGTACTTGGACGATTTTGTGATTGTATTCATTGATGATATTTTGGTCTATTCTAAGAACCAGGAGGAACACGAGGTGTCACATCCCCCTTACCCACCCTGTGCAGATTAGGGGCATGCAACCGGCCAGTTAGGCACCCATCGATTTTTTTTTTTTTTTTTTGAAATCAAAATGCCGACGGTAATCCTAACCACAGGCCATTCATCAGTAACATCCAAGTACAATGCATTCAATTAATATAAGTTACAGCGGAACTAAAGGAATGCCTAACACCTTGGCAAAGCCATTAATACATCCATGGTTAACTATTACATCATTGTCCTACAAAAGATACGAGTCTTAGGTTTCAGTACATCATATTCAGAAATGGAGTTAGGTACAAAAATGGTTAATTCATAAGTTCTTCAAAATAGTTCTCCGGGTCTCCAACCCGCTAATCCTGATCGCTGGGTCCCTCACCTGAAAAATGTTAGGGAAGGGGTGAGCTTTAAAAAGCCCAGTGAGTAACACGGGTCCCCTGTCATGGGTTTCAAACCATTGTTGTTTATAAAACAGGTGGTTGAATCAGGCATTTCAGAGGATATAGTTAAATCCGTATATTTGAACAATATTTAAAAATAGGAATACAGTCAAAACATCATAGCAACAGAATAGTTCAATAATGAGCGGAGCAGAACAATATAACAGGATAACAGTACAGTATGCACAATTTAAACAGTGCAATATGCTCATATAGTTTTCAAGTCTGAATTTGGTACCATGAGTCAGTTGTTCTTTTAGTAAAAACAAGGATAATTTCATTTCAATATGGAACAGTGAAATCGGACAGGGTAAAATATAGTTATGCATTGAGTAGAAGCATGAAAGACAGTATATCAGTAGGAACAGTACAGTACAGTATAAAAAAAAATACAATAACTAGACGGTGTACTTATACACCAATTCAGGAGTCTAGGTTACTCACCTTGTGCGGTAACGGGACTTAACTGGGAAGCCTTTCTCTTCTTCTTATCCTTCTTTATCCTAGAAAATTTATGAACATTTCGTAAATCTCACATGAATCTTAACTTGGTTTATTTTAAATTCAAATTCAACCTGAGTCAGACTATCTCGCTGTCTATGTGTTTTTATGATAATTGAAATTCACCTTTGCACCCACTCTTTCAGGGTTTCCGTGTCTTCCTGTTTCTTTAGTTTAGCCTCTGCGACCATTGCCTTGGTACGCATCTTGTATATAAACGGTCGAACGAAGACTACCTCGGTTGTTTTGGCTATCCTTATATGCCGTTCGATAATCTTTTGTTGCCACAATAGTTGTCGCATGAACTCCTGTTGCTTCTTGTCAGCTAGTTTTTCGGCTTTAGACATAATGGTAAATTTCTTGTTTTTCCCTTCCATGACTGGCTTGAGTTTTTATCCTATAGCAAAATCCCAAGACGTTAGGATGTGTACGACCTCTAGGCAGTCCGGTCATGACATTATTTAAGCTTTCATTGGATTAGTTCTTAGTTCATTCGGATGTTATCTAACTTGATACAGGGCTAGGGGTATTTTGGTCATTTCACAGTTGTGAAGTTTGATTCCGATTCATCATCCGATCACGTGTATAGTCCCATACGTGTCAGGGTTTCTATTGTTTTCAGTTTCGTCTCAATCGGACTTTGTTTGGGTTCTAAACAGTGTCAGGGGCAGTTTGGTAATTTCATGTGTCATATTTTTCAGTACTTCATCTGCTAATACGGACCTTACCATTGAGTCCAGAGCGTCCGACATAGTCAAAATAGACTGTCGTTTAGTGTAATTCGGTCCTAAGTGTCACTAGGGGTAATACAGTCATTTTCCCCTTTCGGGTCAGTATTTCTCGGGGCCTAGTTTCGCAAATCGGACCTCACCATTGAGTTCGGAATGTCCAACATAGTCAAAATAGACTATCTTTTAGTTGTATTTGGGTTCGGGTATCATCAAGGGTAGTACGGTCATTTACTCTTACGTGTCTGTATTTTTCGAGACTTAATTTCCTAAATTGGACTCCGCCATTGAGTCCGGAATGTTTGAAATAGTGGAAATACACTATTCATTTGACTTATTTGGACTTCGTTTGACCTATTTATGACCTAGGGGTAATTTGGTCATTTTTATTTAATTAATAAATTAATTAAATAATTTAATTTATTATTTATTTAATTATCAGGGGTATAAATGGATTAGAATTCCAGAATCTGGGCCAGAGTCTAATTTTCCATAACTGTTGGGGTTATTTCGTAATTAAACAAACTATGGGTTCAAACCCTTTGGTTTTAGGGTTCACTGTTTGAACCGATCCAAAATTCAGAAAGCCAACCGGTTCACTGTCTTCAGGAAAATCGGGATAACATATCCCAGTTATCCTGATTTGGGCCTTATCCGTGATCAGGTTAACCTAAAAATCCTGATTTAATTTATTATCCGAGGAGCCAAACAGGCCGGAGTTCAATTTAATTTAAAACAGAAAACCCTAAACGGTGCCGTTCCAATTATTGCGGTGGCATGCTTACTGCCTGACACGTGTCCGAGTTGACTCGGCCCAACTCGAATGAGTTGGCGAGTCAACTCCATCGTCCCCAACCAATCTACGTACTGTAGCCCTACTTCTGCAGATTTTCTTCTTCTATTTCGTGATGTTTCAAGGGTTGTTTTCAATCTGATTTGATCCAAATCGGTTCCTGGTCATCATGCCATCACTTTGGCATTGGTTTCATGGGTCGAATCAAGCTCAATGGCTCGATATGTGGAGGAATAACGGAGACGATAATCCGGCTGTTAAACCCTCATTTTGGAACCATTTTTTATGTGGTTTATTGCTTTGTGACCCTTATGTCGTGGGCTTGAGATCCCCATTATGAACGTTCGGTGTAGGAGTCGATTGCAAGGTCCGGGGTTCAAACCCGAGACCTGCATCTTCAGTTTTGGGGGTTTAAACCTAGATTTCTAGGTCACGGATGAGGTTTTCCAAGGTTCCACAAAGTCTTATTTTACGTTTTGATCATCCAAAGTTCGGTTGGTTGAGGTCGGATCAGACCTGCAACCTCAAGGTCCATCAATGGCGGTTTGCTACGGGTTTGGGGTTTTGGGGTAGTTTTATGGGTTCAAATCATTCGTAAACAACCCAGTTCTCATTGTTAAACTATTGTACATGCACCAACAGTCTTAAATCTATAAAACAGTAGCTAAATAAAGCAGGAAATTTTTTAAAAAGTTTTTGAATACTGGCCTTTGAACAGTGGTCTCTTCACTGTTGAGCTCGAGCAGGAGCTTCAAGGGTTGGATTTGGGTCCCCTCTCAGTCGTGCAGCCCTTCAGTTCCAGTCTCTAGCTTCTTCTAAGCTCCTTCAATGGATTCCCACAACTCAAGCTTTCTCTCTCTAACTCCCTCTCTCTAACCCACTTTCTCTCTCTAACTTCCTCTCTACAGTTCTGATCTTTCCTTCATGCATATATGGAGATTGTATATCAATAATCAGATTTCTTTTCTTGATGTTTCATCTCCCCCAAGTGCATGATGGGTTTGCATGCAATTTGGTTGGGAGGAGATGTAATCATGGTGGGATAGGCATGATGGGCTATAGCATAGGGTGATGCATGCTGATGTGTTGCATGCTTGGTTATTGGTCACTTTGGGGAGAGGCCAAATCTGATTGCTATTTAAATATATATCTTTGCATATATATGCACAAAGGTGCTCTTAGCTTAGTTGGTAGATTTTTGGTAACCCAAATTCTGCCTAGGTTGGTCAAGGGATCAAATCCTCTTGGCCACAATTTTTGGTCCTTTCTTATTTCGGGCTTAGGCCTTGTTTGGCTGCGCATTAATGTAGTTTCACTATTTTCTTCCTATCTTTCATTCTGTAGCTTATTTTTTGACGCGGTTTCTTCCGGTCAACTCCTAGTTAGGTTAGCTTCAGTGTCTAAGGGTTCAGTGACAGTAATCAGTTTCTCAGAATTTTTAAAATTTGCTAACATGGGTTTGGTCAGTGTTACACAGTTGATTTTAAACAGTTAAATGCCAGATCAGATTTCAGAAAGAGTTTTTCATTACATAATTTAATAATTAAGTCTGGGGTGTTACACGAGGTGCATTTGAGAAAGGTCCTACAGACGCTAGGGGAGCAGAAGTTGTATGCTAAGTTGAAGAAGTGTGAATTCTGGCTCCCAAGCGTTTCCTTTTTAGGGCATGTGGTCAGTAAGGATGGGATCTCCATGGACCCCCAAAAGATAGAGGTTATTACCAGTTGGCCCCGACCGACTACTGTCACGGAGGTTCGTAGTTTCATGGGTTTAGCTGGCTATTATCGGAGATTTGTCAAGGATTTTTCCAAGATAGCCATGCCAATTACCCCAACTGACCAAGAAGAATACTCCATTCATCTGGACCTGGGGAGAGGGAGCAAAGTTTTCAAGAGCTAAAGAACCGATTGGTTACAGCTCCAATCCTGATAGTACCAGATGGGACAGAGGGCTTTGTGATCTACAGTGATGCCTCACACCAAGGCTTGGGGTGTGTTCTGATGCAACAAGGGAAGGTAGTAGCTTATGCTTCACGGCAACTGAGGACACATGAGAAGAACTACCCAACTCATGACCTTGAGCTTGCAGCTATTATTTTTGCATTGAAAATCTGGAGGCATTACCTGTATGGAGCTACCTGTGAGATTTTCACCGATCACAAGAGCCTCAAGTACTTGTTTACGCCGAAAGAGCTTAATATGCGCCAACGACGTTGGTTGGAGTTAATCAAGGACTATGAGCTCAGTATTCAGTACCATCCAGGGAAAGCGAATGTAGTGGCTGATGCTCTTAGCAGGAAGTCGTTAGGGACTCTTGCTTACTTGTTGACTACACAGGAAGAGCTACTACAGGATTTAGAGGCGATGGAGGTGGAGGTGATTTTGCCAAGTTCTAGGGCGATGTGTGCCAATGTCAAAATCAGTCTTTCGATTGTTGACAAGATCAGGGAATTGCAAGCGCACGACAATAAGATTGTTAAGCTTCGTCAGGAGGTCGAGACTAAAGGGAATACAGAATTTTCTATACGAGATAGGGTGTTATACTATCATGATAGGATTTGCGTGCCAGACGTACCTGAGATTAAGAAGGAGATTCTTGATGAGGCACACAGTTCTAGATTTGCTATACATCCAGGAAACACAAAAATGTACCACAACATGAAGGGCACTTACTGGTGGTCAGGAATGAAGAAGGATATAGCTGAGCACATTGCACGATGTATGGAGTGCCAGCGGGTCAAGGTCGAGCACCAAAAGCCAGGAGGGCTTCTACAGTCACTACCGATACCAGAATGGAAATGGGAGCATATCACGATGGATTTTGTATCAAGGTTACCGAAGACATCACATGGGAATGATTCTATATGGGTGATCGTCGACAGACTGACCAAGACAGCCCATTTTCTTGCAACCAAGACGACTCAGACCTTGGAACGATTGGCCATGCTTTATATCAGGGAGATCGTTCGATTACATGGAGTCCCCCTATCCATTGTATCCGATCGAGATCCACGATTTGTATCTAAGTTCTGGAGGAGTCTACAGAAAGCTATGGGCACCGAGTTGAGTCTTAGCACTGCATACCATCCCGAGACAGACGAACAGTCTGAGAGGACGATACAAACATTGGAGGACCTACTGAGATTTTGTGTCATTGATTTTAAAGGAAGTTGGGAGGATCAGCTACCATTAATAGAGTTCACGTATAATAACAGTTACCAATCCAGTATTGGTATGGCACCGTATGAGGCACTATATGGCAGGCAGTGTAGATCTCCACTATGCTGGACGGAAGTGGGTGATAGGAAGCTATTTGGGCCAGAGATAGTAGAGCAGACCACCGATAAGATTCATTTGATCAGGCAGCGTTTACTAGCAACTCAGAGTCGACAGAAGAGTTATGCTGACACGAGGAGACGAGAGTTGGAGTTCACGACAGGTGACTATGTGCTCTTGAAGGTATCACCGACGAAAGGAGTGGTCAGATTTGGCAAGAGAGGGAAACTAGGACCACGATACATTGGACTGTTCAGGATTGTTGGACGAGTCGGACCAGTAGCATATCAGCTAGCATTACCAACTGAATTAGCTCATGTACATAATGTGTTCCATGTTTCGATGTTAAGAAAATGTGTGCACAACCCAGATCAGATAATCGAACACGAGCCGCTAGATGTTCAGGAGGATTTAAGTTATATTGAGCAGCCGGTACAGATCTTAGACCGACGAGACCAAGTTCTACGGAACAAGACCATTCCATTAGTGAAGGTATTATGGAGGAATTCTCGACTGGAGGAAGCCACATGGGAACGAGAAGAGCAAATGCGTACTCAGTATCCTCATTTATTTGCATCATGATTTGGTTAAGTTTGGGGACCAAACTTATTTAAGGGAGGGAGAATGTAATACACTGACCCATTGTAACCAAGCCAATAAGGCGTAACACTACGATAATGAAATAAATAGGTTGAGTTTCAATAGTTGGAATATATGGATGAATGACAGGGCAACCGAATGACGATAATAAGAAAATAATAATCATAAAATAAAATAAAATAAAATTTAAAAGGAAATGAAACAAAATTAAAATATATATATATATAAATAAATAAATAAAATAAAAATAAAAATAGGAATTTCAAAGAAATAAAAATGAGAATTTATATATATATATATATATATATTTATGGATATGGATATATATAGATGTGATTATGTAAATAAATAAAAGAAGTATGTATATATATATAGATATGTGTGTGTGGTGTAACTGATGTAACTGAAGAAAAAAAAAAAGAAGGAAATGGCTGCGGGGCTGAAGCGCAGAAACTGGAAGGGCGCGGGAGAGAGAGAGAGAGAGAGAGAGAGAGAGAGAGAGAGAGAGAGAGAGAAACTGAAGGGTTGTGAGGAATGCTTATAACAATGGGTACGTTGGTGTCATTGAGGGAATTTAGAACGTAAGAGAGGAATTAAGGAGGAAACTGGGAGAAGGAAGAAGGGGCTGGACGCAACAGAAGTGCACAGGAAGATCAAAGAGAAGAAGGAGGCCATTGAAAGGTATTTCAAAACTCAAATTTAGATTTTTCGTTCGATAAGAAAATAACACTGTTTAGGTTGTTAGGAACTTGTTTTGATATACATGGTAATTTAAGTTGACACAGAAAAATAGTAGGCAACCATTGAGTGCCTTAGACGCGAGAAACCAAAGGAACCATAGAAACGCCATTGATGGAGCTTAAAAGCTCACCCAGAAACCAACTTAGATAAAATCTAATTTGGTACGTAAGGATCAAAACTAGACTTTAGGGAGAGCACAACGAACCAAAAACTAGTGGATTTGGTCCAGAGATAAGCGAGTAATGGTCAGTTATAGGTCTATGGAAGATTTTGGATAATCCAAAAATTGATTGATTTAGCTAGATTTAAAAATAGGGAAATGATCCCCATGGGTACCAAAAAAAAAACATAGAAAAAAAAAGGGGTTCAAACCGTGGCTAGGAAGCCACGAACTGAGAATTTGACGAGTCGCTGGAAAAACGCCCAGCGCTGCACAGCCACTGTTACGGCTGTTTTTGGCAGCCCAAAACCCCAACAATTTCAATTCTAAGGGTAGATATGAAACCCTCTTGACATGCCCAACTGATTCCCATCGAGAAAACATAAGAAATGACTGCCGGCGAGTCATCGTCGCTTGGAGAACACGACCGGCATCTCGCCAAAAAAACGTGGGTGACAGCCATGAAACGGGCTATTGTGTGCCATTCTGCTTCAGTTATTTTTATAAGACAGGGGCTGTTTGGCATTAGAATTTAAATGGGATGGGCTGTTGATGTGGATTGGGCTGCTTGATGTTTTTTTTAAAAAAGTTGAATGGGTTGATGGGTTGAAACTGAATCAGTTTAAAGAAAAAAAAAAATACATATAACACCATAGAAACTGCTGCCCCCACGACTCGACCTCAGGATCTGATGGATTATTAGGGAGCATGGACCACTGTGCCACTAAGGCACATGTGATCCTTTTTGCCCAAATAATATATATATTAGATATAATTAATAATTAAATTAATTAATTTGGTTAATTATTAATTTAATTCCCGACATGCATATTAGTCAAATGAATAGTGTAAACTTACTATTTTGTACCTTCTGAATTTAATGGTGAGGTCCATTTTACGAGAGGGAGTCCCGAAAAAATAAAATACCCGTAGAATGCCAAAATGACCAAAATGCCCCTACGTCGAAGGTGAGTCAAACGGACTCCGATTAAGTTAAGTAAATAGTAAATTTTTATTAATTCAAACCTACTGGACTCAACGGTGAAGTCCAAATTATGAAAATAGAACCCAAAAAGTAGAGACACGTAAATGACCACTTTGCCCTTGGATAAATTAAGTTTAAAATGAAAAACCGTAAAGCATAAATTAGTAAGGGAGATATTTAGAATAACGAGGCATAAATTCGATAAATGATATGAAAGGTGAAACGTGTTTATTGATTTATAGGCAAGTCAAAAGGGAAGGAGAAAGTCACGGGATATTAGGACACTGATAAGGTAAGTGGATTCCTATCTTTCATACGTAGTTTCCAAGCCACGTTCTTTCCATTACTACCAATCTTGTACTCATATATGTATTCACTGTCATTGTTTCCCACCATGGATATTGCTCTACCTGGTGGATGCTTATTGGTTGATGTTGCATGACTGATTCATTTCATTGATATCCATTTACTGTATGTTACGTTATGATGTTCCATGTTTTGTACATTCATATGGAATACTATAGAATCTTAATTTATGTTAAGTGTCGGGTTTTGTGCTCAGCCACATTACCTATCTGATGCTATCTGATTGACTGGGACTTACGGGTCAATTTATGGGACCTACGGGTCAAAAAGACATATGGCAATTATGGCGTTTTTACGCAGTAAGGTTAATGGGCATTTTATATGCATTTATGTTAATGGGGGGTATGCCGGGCCCCAAAAGACCGAGGGTCTGCCAAACCCTGAACAAAGTAAAGGCATCATCCATGTTAATTGATATAGTTCTATGTTGATTGGTTTTGATTTATTGGACTTGATTGTGACCGTTTCATTGTGGCAGTATTTATGTTGATCGTGTTCATTGAGCCTATTCTATATTCATGCTACGTTGTTACTCTTGATGGTTATTGTACGTTGTTATTCATTGATTACTCTTGACCGTTATTGTACCTTGTCATTTATTGGCCATTGAGGCATTTTAGAGTTGACTGCAATCATTGTCATGACTGGCTATCATATTACCTTAACTTGTATTCATTTATGTTATCCCCACCCGTATTGGGGATAGGCTTCTACTTACTGAGTTTGTAGCTCACCCCTTACTAAATTTTTTAGGTGAGAATGCTATGGAACCACAGTAGGAGATCCAGAGCGTAGGGAGATGGTTAAAGAGCACAGTAGAATACAATAGTTCTCCCATGCACTCACCACCTAAAACGATGGTTTATGTCACGACCCGAAACCCACCTTGTGCGGATCCCGAATCGTGACCGCCGCCCTTCGACCGAGGTCTTAGGGCAAGGCGAAACATAAGCAACGGTATCGAATAGATGTGCGACACGTGGTTGCGGAAGCGTGAAAAACTTTTTCTTTTCTTTTCTTATTTAAAAAAATTTGCACATCCGTCCGGTACTGCCGCTCTTTGCATTGCGGTACTCATGATCATACATTCAGAGCGTAAATACATTCTAAAGTTTTATACACAATACATATTCGTTTGTTCTTCAAAACTTAACTACATAATATACACAACCAAAAACGACTAACTACTAGTCCGAGTGCTTTTCCACATCCGCTAGTCCTGCAATAACTTCCTACGCCCTTTCACAAAATGAGCATAGATTATACACTTTCTTGATCAAAGTCAGAGCTTGCCTCCTAACACCTGAAAGGGGGGTCCGAACAAAGTCCGGGTAAGCTAATCTAAGCTTGTGAGTAATTCGGGCATTTGTCATGGGGTTTCAACTGGCAGTGGTTTAGCACATGAAAGTTTATAAAATACTCACTACCAATTGTTCGTATACTCGGAATACAGAATATATGCATTCTTCATAAAGATAGCTTTGAACATTTAAAGTATTCAAGCTAAATACACATTTCTTCAATAGAGTATATGCATTTTAAAACATGCATAATCGAAAGAGGTAAAACCTACTTTCATGTTTAATAGTATGATTTCAAATGATAGCTTAAAAACATTTATAGTTAATAAGCTAAATACACATTTCTTCAATGGAATCTATGCATTTCAAAGCATATAAACGTACATAATAAAATGGGGGTAAAAACCTGCTTCCATTTTAAAAGTGTTTGTCATCTTTTCTCTTTGGTTAAGTGGAATCTGTTTCGAACCAGACTCCCATCTTACTGCAATGCTACAATGGGAGATATCTCACTGCCTGGGGGATTAGATCCTTCTACCGGGCATTTACTGTTGAATCCCGAAGGATTTCAACCTTTATGGGGTGCTTATGCACATTTGGATGCCTTTTTAACGAGCATCAAAATACTGGTTAAACATATGCATTTATAGCATTTGAAATATGACTTCGTCACACATATGCATTTATAGCATTTGAAATATGACTTCTTCAATAGATGCTTTATAAGTATTTAATATATGACTTCTGAACAAGAACTTCAGAATATGTAGACATGTCAACTACTTTTAGAGAAGACAGTGATAGAAATTATTCATTGAGCATGTCATATCAAGATTTATAAGAGCAAAATGAATCACGAGATATTTGAATTTAATATTCAATACTTCAACTCTTTTGGAAGTTAAAACTTCTTCAAATCCGTGGAGTTAAATCTCCACTTCAAATGCAGGGTTACTCACCTTATACTCCAAGCTCGGCGTTTACTGCGACGCCTTCCTTTTTCCTTTTGTAGTTCCTAGAACAATTCATAAATAACAGTCTCATTAACTTCACATCTACTGCAATAACACCTGTTGATGCTACTTAGTTCGTATTAGATCCTAACACGATTTCATAATTTCATATGTACTTAATTGACTCGTATTTTTAACCTATAACACAATTTAATGTGTTAGGAATTAACTTTATTTTAGCTATACTCTCCTGGTAGCTCCATTAACTTTAAGTTAATTTATTTATTTCATATGTTCTCGTGTCACGTCTTCTCCTATGTCCTTTCAAATGTGTACCGTACCATTTAGTTGGTACTTCGAGCAGTGTACTAATTTATAGCCACTGGACTTATGCTATTCATCAAATTTTATGTCTTTTTATTAGACATTTCTTTTTGGTCGAATAGACCCTACCATTGAGTCTGGAACATTGGAGAAAGTCAGTTTAGGCTTTCCTAAAATTTAATTCCGACTTTTGTATGTCAAAGGGCAAAATAGTCATTTACCCAATTACGTGCCGTATTTTTCCGTACTTCGTTTCATGTTGTGGATCTCACCATTGGACTCAGAAGGTCCGAAATAGTAAGAACACACTAATAACTTGTTACTTGCGGACAAGGGGTATTTTGGTCATTTTATCCCTTTACATATCTTTAATTTTCGGAGTTCCATTTCGTAAAACGGACCCCGCCATTGGATTTAGAATGTCCAAAATAGTCAGAATCCAATATTGGTTTACTTTATTTGGACTTCATTTACTTTATTTATGGCCTAAGGGTATTTTTGGAATTTCTTTTATTTAAATATTATTAAGTTATTATTAATTAAATTTCAGCCGGGCCATAGTAGAATTTCCCAAAAGTTTTGGGGTCAAATTCCAATTTTGAACTCTTCCGGTTTGAACCAGTGGGTTCAGTTTCAATTTAACTGAACCGGTCCGGTTCTCCTTGAACCAATCCGGTTCAACACCTCATGCTGACGTCATCATGACGTCAGCCCTGATATTTTAAATCTTTACAACATAACCAAAACGTCACCGTTCTCTTAATGCGGTGGACTTGCCCTTTCTTGACACGTGTCCCGAGTTAACTCGGGTGACTCGATTCAACAGCGAGTCGACCCGTCGTCTTCCTCCTTCGTTACCCACTGTAACCCTAATTTCCGAAGCTTGAAAGCTTCATTTTCGAGCTAATCTATTCACCTAAATTCTTCTGTTTTTACACTCATCCATCTCTAGAACATTTCCCAAGAGATTGGCATTCATCTAAGGTTTTAAAACCAGTTCATGAGTTCGGTTTAACTTTTGATAGCCGAACCTGTAACTACACGTTAAATCCTCATTCCATCACTATTTTTGATGAGGTTTGGCCCTGTGTGATCCTTATGACATGGGGATTACATACCCATTCTCAAAACTGAGTTTAAAAGTGTAAAACCGAATTTGGGTTCCACGACTTAAACCTGCAACTAATATTTTAGGTTTCATTTCTTGAGTTTTTGGATCGCGGTCTACCATTTTTAAGACCTTGGGATGATCTAGAACAGGTCCTAATACTCGGATTTGGATTTGGTTCCTCTTATTTCAGACCTGCACCAGAATTTTCTGATTATTGTTCCAACTGAAACTCGACTTTTCTCAGTCGATTCTTGATCATTTCTTGTAATTTCTTTTGTAGTTTACAGCTTATATTATGCAGAATAAACCCCTACTATTACATGCTTTAAATTTGTACACAATTTAAACAATTTCCAAACGAAATCTTACCTGTTCAAGTTGCTTACAGTTTCCCACTTTTCTCCTACTTCAGTTCCTATCCTTCAATTTCTTGCTACTGCTTGCACACGTCTCCTCTTCCATTACAAGTTCTCTTTTCCTTTTATTTCCCCTTCATTTACTCATGCAATCGGTGGCCTTGCCACCTGTTGGTATCCGAATTTGCATGGCACACAGCCATGGCTGCCACCTCCCTTCTCATCATTATTTTTTACAAGCAGCTCACATGGGAGAGGCATGGAGAGCAGTGCCCACCGTCTCCCTCTCTTCTCAATTGTATTATATTAAATACAATTTCATTCTTTTGTTTGTAAGTATATATATATATATATATATATTACACCCAACTTTATATTCCTATATAAATAGGTATATATATATATATGTCTTATATAATCATATTATATATATAATATGTCTTTATATGAATTTGAATAGTCACTTATTAATTTAACATGCATATTTATGTATGCATATACATCAATATCTATATTTCACAATATAAATATATTTATATATTTATATATATCCATGTTCATACTTTGATAATCTACCCGACGTAGTAATCTATTTTTTGTCACGTCTCAATTTGAGGTTGGCTTCCAAAATGAAAGTGTACAGTCTCAATGGGATTAATAGAAACAAGTTGGTGATTGAAAACCAACCTTGTTACTTCAGGTTTCAATCACTGGTTAATATTTAGTGACTTGCTAATTCTTCATCAGGTCGGGGTGTTACAGTTTATGTTTAAGTTATGTTGGTTTACGTTTGGATTTGTCAGACTTATTTTAGTTTTGGAACAATGATGTAATAAGACTTCTGCACTTTAATGTTATGGTTATATTTCTTATTGTTATCATTGGTTAAAGAATGGAAAAAGTAGGGACGGCCATTGGGTCGGCCCCACGACACGAGATCCGCATAGGGTGGGTTTCGGGTCGTGACATAGTCACTTTCTCCGACGCCGGTGATCGGACTACACCATATGCAATTTTTTTTCTTCATTTTTTCACGGTTTTAAAGCCATTTTCATTTCTAAACACCCTAAAACACAATTTGGGACCATTCTATAGCATTTTAAGTCTTTAAAACACTTTTAAATTCCAATCTTTCTAAAATCCACTTTCCGATAAATCTATTTTTTTCCCTCATTTCTTCACCATTTTACTCACAGTTTCTTCCTATGTGTTCCATTTTTCTCATAGAATCTAACTCTCCAAATATTTCTAAGCTTCATGAAAGTTTATAAAAAACCTAGAATAAATTACAGAGAATCATTTTTTGAAGCTTACCTTCTGTGACTGTTCTAAATAAATTCTAAATAAAAAACCTAGAATAAATTCTAAATAAAAGCCAAAAAATTTATAGAGGGGAAAAAAACACTATAAGTTACCTTCTGCACCCCTCTCTCTTGCTTCCTCTTTCCTCCTTCCTCTTCCTCTTCTCATTCTCTCCTCTTGGTTCTCTTCTGCACCCCGAACCCTTCTCAATTGCTGCTTCCTTCTGGTTCCTTTTTTTTTATCTGTGTTTTTTTTTTTCAACCCAACGCATGGGTTATAACTCACCCTACGCCCCCTCCTCTTCCTCCCTTTTAGTTTCAGTTTTTTTTTCTCTCCCTTCTGTTTTTTTTCTCTTGTAACCCATCCCCCCTTTTTTATGCACTTACCATATCTAACCCACCTCCCATATATTTATATATATACACACCCACATATATACACATATACATATACCCATATTCCACATATATATGATTATTATTTTTATTTATTTTTTATTTTTTATTTTTTATTTTTATTTCATTTTATTTTTATTTCAATATTCGTTCATGGCTTGCTCGGCCATCGCCCGAGTATCATCTACACATCCAAAACTATTGAGATTCCAAAATCATCCATTTCATTCAATGTCATAACATAAATCCCTAACGGCTCGGGTTTATATGTTTCGTTTGGTTACAAATTCGGGTCAGGGTATCACATTCTCCCCCCGCTTAAATAAGTTTGGTCCCCCAAACTTGGCTATATCATGGTGCGAATAGATGAGGATACTGAGCACGCATTTCATCTTCGTGTTCCCAAGTGGCTTCCTCAAGTTAAGAATTCCTCCATGATACCTTTACTAGTGGAATGGTACCGGCTGCTCAATATAACTCAAGTCCTCCTGAACATCTAGCGGCTCGTGCTCGATTATCTGGTCTGGGTTGTGCACACACTTCCTTAACATCAAAACATGGAAAACAATATGTACATGTGCTAGCTCAGATGGCAAGGCTAGCCGATACGCCACTGGTTTGACCCATTTGACAATCTCGAATGATCCAGTGTATCGTGGCCCTAGTTTCCCTCTCTTGCCAAACCTGACCACTTTTTTCATCGGTGATACCTTTAGGAACACATAGTCAGCTATCATGAACTCCAACTCTCATCTCTTAGTGTCAGCGTAACTCTTCTGTCAACTCTGAGTTGCTAATAAATGCTATCTGATGGATCTTGTCTGTGGTCTGCTCTACTAGTTTAGGTCCAAATAGCTTCCTATCACCCACCTCCGTCCAACATAGTGGGGATCTACAATGTCTGTCATATAATACCTCATACGGTGCCATACCGATATTGGATTGATAATTGTTGTTGTACGTAAACTCTACTAACGACAATTGATCTTCCCAACTTCCCTTGAAATCCATAACATAAAATCGTAGTAAGTCCTCCAATGTCTGTATCATCCTCTCGAACTGTCTGTCTGTCTCGGGGTGGTATGCAGTGCTAAGACTCAATTCGGTACCCATAGCCTTTTGTAGACTCCTCTAGAACTTAGGCACAAATCGTGGATCTCGGTCAGATACAATGGATACTAGAACTCCATGTAATCGCACAATTTCCCTAATATAAAGCATGGACAGTCGTTCTAAAGTCTGAGTCATCTTAGTTGTAAGAAAATGGGCTATCTTTGTTAGTCCGTCGACAATCACCCATATAGAATCATTCCCATGCGATGTCTCAAGCAACCCTGATACAAAATCCATTATGATATGCTCCTATTTCCACTCTGGTATTGGAAGTGACTGTAGAAGTCCTCTTGGCTTCTAGTGCTCGACCTTGATCCACTGGCACTCCATACATTGTGCAATGTGCTCATCTATATCCTTCTTCATCCCTGACCACCAATAAGTGTTCCTTACGTTGCGGTACATCTTTGTATTTCTTGGGTATATAGCAAATCTAGAATTGTGTGCCTTATCAAGAATCTCTTTCCTAATCTCAGGTACATTTGGCACGTCGATCTTGTCATGATAGTACAACACCCCATCACGCATAGTGAACTCTGTATTCCCTCCGGTCTCAGCCTCTTGGCGAATCTTAACTAACTTCCTGTCGTGAGCCTGCAATTCCCTGATCTTGTCAGTAATTGTAAGACCGATTGTGACATTAGCACACATTGCCCTGGAACCCGGCAGGATCACCTCAACTCCCATTGCCTCTAAGTCCTGTAGTAGCTCTTCCTGTGTAGTCAACAGAGAAGCAAAACTCCTTGATGACTTCCTGCTAAGAGCATCAGCCACTATATTTATCTTCCTTGGATGGTACTATATACTGAGCTCGTAGTCCTTGATCAACTCTAACCAACGTCGTTGGCGCATATTGAGCTCCTTCTATGTAAACAAGTACTTAAGACTTTTGTGATTAGTGAAAATCTCACATGAAGCTCCATACAGATAATGCCTCCAGATTTTTAGTGCAAAGACAATAGCTGCAAGCTCGAGCTCGTGAGTTGGATAGTTCTTCTCATGTGGCCTCAGTTACCATGAAGCATAAGCTACCACATTTCCCTGATACATCAGAACACACCCCAAGCCTTGGTGTGAGACATCACTATAGATCACAAAACCCTCTGTTCCATCTGCTATTGTCAGGATTGGAGTTGTAACTAGTCGGTTCTTCAGCTCTTGAAAACTTTGCTCCTTCTCCTCAGTCCAGATGAATGGAACATTCTTCCTGGTTAGTTGGGTGATTGGCGTAGCTATCTTAAAAAAATCCTTGACAAATCTCCTATAGTATCCAACTAAACCCATGAAACTATGAACCTCTAAAACAGTAGTCGGTCGGGGCCAACTAGTGTAATAACTTCTATCTTTTAGGGGTCCACGAAGATCCCATCCTTACATGCCCTAAGAAGGAAATGCTTGGGAGCCAGAATTCACACTTCTTCAATTTAGCATATAGCTTCTGCTCCCATAATTTTTATAGGACTTTCCTCAAATGCACCTCATGTTCTTCCTGGTTCTTAGAATAGACTAAAATGTCATCAATAAATACGATTACGAAGTCGTCTAAATACGGCTTGAACACCCTGTTTATTAAATCCATGAATACGGCTGGGGCATTAATCACTCCAAAAGGCATAGCCAAAAATTTATAATGTCTATACCGAGTCCTGAATGTCGTCTTTTTAATGTTTGCTGGTCTAACTTTCAACTGGTGATAACCCGACTTCAAGTCAATCTCTGAGAACACCTAAGCCCTCTTTAGCTGGTTGAATAGATCATCTACCTTGGGCAGTGGATACCTGTTCTTAATGGTGACCTTGTCCAGTTCATGATAATCAATACATAGCCTCATGGTCTCATCCTTCTTCTTGACAAATAGTACAGGTGCACCCCATGGCAATGAACTGGGTCGTATGAAACCCTTGTCTAGAAAATCCTGTAGCTGAAGCTTTAACTCTTTCAACTCTGCTGGGGTCATTCTATAGGGTGTTTTGAATATAGGTGCAATGCCTAGCAATACGTCAATACTAAACTCAATCTCTCTGTCCACAGGCATTCTTGGAAGATCGTCCAAAAACACCTTAGGGAATTCCCTAGCAATAGGAATCTGCTCTAACACAGGCTATTGTGACTCAGTGTCCTGGATACTACATAAGAAACCATGGCATCCCTTGTGAAGCAGACGCCTATCCTGTATAGCAGAAACAAAATAGGGTGGAGTAACCACTCTTGTCCCTTCGAACTCAACGGTCGAAAATCTAGGGTTCTGGATAAGCACTCGCTTGGTCACACAATCTATAATGGCGTGGCTTGTATTCAACCAGTCCATACCAAGAATCACATCGTACCCACAGATTTCTAGTGGTATAAGGTCAGCAAGTAAAGGCATTCCCATAATCCGTATCTCACAATCCTTATACATGGCCTCCCCCAATAATGATTTTCCCAATGGTATCGTCACATTAAGTAAATATCCTAGGGGTTCTGTCAATCTGTTCAACTTAGCAGAATATGCAGGAGATCTAAAAGAATACGTAGAACCAGTATCGAATAAGACATGGGCAGGTTATGAACAAACTAGAAGGGTACTTGTGACTACAGAAGTCAAAGCTTGTACACCCTCTAGCACTATGGAGAAAACCTGTCCAGCCTACTACGGGACATTTCCCTGTCCATTCCTACGATTCTAGGGCCGATTCGCTATGACTGTAGGTGCTGGTGTTGGTGCCCAAACTGAAGCGACACTAGCCATGGCTCAGTTGACTTGAGGGCACTCCCTTGCAAAATTTCTGACTTGGCCACAATAATAACAAGCATTATTGTCCTTCAGACACTAACCCCTATAAACCTTCTGACAATTGGGACATTTAGCTGTGGCCCCCTTAATATTGCTCGACCTCCTCTGATTGGGCCTTGTAGCTTGGGATCTAGTTCCCAGTCTGGTGAATGAAGGTCCTTGCTGAGAGGAGGAAGACCCTGGCCTCTGATTCTGACTGCCTCCTGACCTCTGATTTCTCCGTCTCTTGGCGAACTCTTCGTCGCTCCTCTCAATGATTTTAGTAGTGGTCACTATACCTCATTGTAGGTAGGTAACTGTTGGGGCCTAAGTCTTTCCTTGATGGCCCACCATAGCCTTTCCTCAAACTTCCGGGCCTTGAGATCCTCACTATTGACTACATCAGGGGCGAATCTGGCCAACTCAGTGAATGTGGCCCCATACTGTTCCACTGTCGTACTGCCCTGTTGTAGTACTATAAACTCAACAATTTTTCAGTTCTTCACTTCTCGGGGGAAATACTTCTCATTGAATACTATGGTAAAGCACTGCTAGTCCATGTCTGGTTCCCTGGCCTCCTCAAGCAGCCACCATTTATGTGTAGCTCCCTCGAACCTATATGTGGCGTATGCCACCTTTTGTGTCTCATTGCGTGGCGAGATACGAAAAATTTTGTTCATTTCCAAGAGCCACTCCTCTGCAGTTATGGCACCCTAAGTACTGTCAAAGGATGGAGGTTTCATATTCTGAAATAGCTTATATGGGAACGTCGGATCGTGCTTATTCCCCTATTGGCTACCCACTTTGACAGGCTGCTCTTGTCGTATTGGCTGGCTATTACCCACGTTGACAGGTTACTCTTGTCGTACTAGCTAGCTAGTACCCGTCTGATCTGTATTGGCCTAACTCGGGGGTAGAGCCTCAATAACCCTCTCTATTAGTTTTTCCAATCGCTCAATACACTCCATAGCAACCGCGGTAGTCCTTGTATCAACCATCACTATAAAACATGTTCAGTACATTTACATAAGATAACAATCAATAGCCATATAAGGTCTAACATAAGGGTGTCGGTATTACTATCGATACATTCCTAGATATAACAGTTCTAGTGTTCTAATCCTGTCTCCCATGACTCACTAGCACCTAAAACTCAGCTCTGATACCAAGTTGTCACGACCCGAAATCCACCCTATATGGGTCTCATGTCACGGGGCCAACCCAATGGCTGTCCCTACTTTTGTTTTTCATTTTTGTATCCATGACAACAATATATAATGTAAACTTAACAGTAAGTTAGTAGAAGTCTTAATAAAACATATTGTTTAACATCTGAAAAATGTAAACCAACATAACTGAACATAAAATCACTTTCAAGTGGTGAGTACATGGGAAAGAGACTGTATTATTCTATCATGCTCCTCAACTGTCTCCCTATGCTCCTGAACTCCTACGGTGGTTCTGTAGCATTCTCACCTGAAAACAAAAGTAAGTGTTGTGAGCTAACAAAGCTTAGTAAGTAAAAGCCCATCTCTGACACGGGTTAGGGTTAACATAGAAAAATATGAACTCATAGGGTGAACATGATTGCCAATCATGGAAACAGTTGCAGTTAATGGTAAAATGCCACAATGGCCAATGAACAGTAAGTCACAATAAGCAAGTATGAGTAATAGCATAGCATGAATATGGGAAAGCTCAATAATAACAGTCAACATAAAAATATTGCCATAATAAACCGGTCACAATCAAGTCCAATAAATGAGGGAATTGTCAACATAGAATTATTCATAAGGAAATGACAACATCCTATGAATCTAATAAACGTAAACATAGCAGTCAATCATAAGTAATGCATTTACTCTGTTTAGGGTTTGGCAGACCTTCGGTCTTTTGGGGCCCAGCATACTCCCCTTAATCTCAATGCATATAAAAATGCCCTTATAACTCAATGCGTAAAAATGCCATCATTGCCATATGTCTGTTCACGGACTCGACCCATAGGTCCTATCAACTCAGATAGCATCGGATGAATATTGTGATTGAGCATAAATCCGGCATTCAATTAAATCATGATTCTTTTGTGATTCCATAAGAAGTGCATAGACATGGAATAACATGCAATGTACATATAACAATAGGTCTTTCAAGGCATAGTACAACACAACAATCATGATATCACAGTCAATAACAACCACAAGATAGAACAATATCAATTGTGGAACAATAATAGTTGGTTCGTAGAAGAGTACAAAATTTGGCAGTAATAGAAGGAATGTGGCTTGGAAAATCACATGTAAGAGATAGGATTTACTTACCTTTAATTCGTATGATCTACTTTAGTACTCCGTAATTTTCTCATTTCCATTTGACTTACCTATACATTAATAAACATGTCTCAGTTTTAATATCATTTATCAAATTGTACACCTCGTCACTCTAAGTATCTCTTTTACTAATTTAGACTCTACCATTAAGTCCGGGATGTTGAAAAAAATTAGTTTAGGCTTTCACGGTTTTCAATTTGGACTTCTATACTAAAAAGGGAAAAAACGGTCATTTTACAAGTCTATTTTTCAAGACCTAGTTTCACAATTCGGACTTCACCGTTGAGTCCAGAAGGTTTGAAATAATAAAAATTCACTATTTACGTATTTCAATTAGAGTCTGTTTGACTCACATTTGACTCAGAGGCATTTTGGTCATTTTGGCATTTCTATAGGTATTTTATTTTTTGAGACTCCTTCTCATGAAACGAACCTCACCATTGGGTCCAGAAGGTCCAAAATAGTAAATTTACACTATTTATTTGCTAAATTTGGACACTGGAATTTAAAATAACAATTAATTAATTTATTAAATTAATTTACTTAATTATATATATATATATATATATATATATATTAGTTACACCTTAGAACACAAGTGCCCTTATGGCATAGTGGTGGCCTTAGTGGCTTTAAGTTCTTCACTCTCACACGTTAGGGGTTCGATTCCCCTTAACACCTTCCATCTCTTTTTTTTTTTAAATAAGACAAAAGCCCCTCAGCCCCTTTCAACAGTGACGGGTCATCACTGGGCCTGGTCATGTTCCGACCCGACCCGGTCCACCAGACCCGAAGCCCCTCTCTTTCTTCCCCCGATATTTTGATGACCCTCAAGCTGTTTTCGATCACTTGCTTTGGCTTCGAGGATCGGATTGCACCACATGCAATTTTGTTTTTCATTTTTTCACGGTTTTAAAGCCATTTTTCATTTCTAACCACCCTAAAACACAATTTGGGACCATTATATAGCATTTTAAGCCTTTAAAACACTCTCAAATTCCAATTTTTCTAAAAATCCACTTTCTAATAAATCCCTTTTTTTCCCTCATTTCTTCACCGTTTTACTCACGATTTCTTCTTACGTGTTCCATTTTTTTTTATAGAATCTAACTATACAAATATTTTTAAGCTTCATGAAAGTTTATAAAAAACCTAGAATAAATTACAGAGAATTATTTTTTGAAGCTTACCTTCTGCGACTGTTCTTCTCCGCTCCCTTTCTTCCTAAATTCCTATTTTTTCTCCTTAGAACAACATTCTACTATCAAAAACAAGATTTAGGCAATTCTAAATAAAAGCCAGAAAATTTACAGAGAGGAAAAAAAATACTGTGAGTTACCTTCTACGTCCCTCTCTCTTGCTTCCTTTTTCCTCTTTCCTCTTCCTCTTCCTCTTCTCCTTCTTTCCTTCTGGTTCTCTTCTACACCCCGAACCCTTCTCAATTGCTGCTTCATTCTGGTTCCTTTTTTCCTCTCTGTGTTTTTTTTTTCAACCCAACGCATGGGTTATAACTCACCCTGCGCCCTTTCATCTTCCTCCCTTTCCGTTTTAGTTTTTTTTTTTCTCTCCCTTTCGTTTCTTTTCTTCTCTTGTAACCCTCCCCCCTTTTTCATGCACTCATATCTAACCCACCTCCCATATATATATATATATATATATATATATATATATATACACCCACATATATACACATATACATATACCCATATTCCATATATATATATATGATTTTTATTTTTATTTATTTATTATTTTTATTTCATTTTATTTTATTTTTATTTCGATATTCGTTCATAGCTTACTCGGCCATCGCCCGGGCATCATCTATACATCCAAAACTATTGAGATTTCAAAACCGTCCATTTCATTCAATGTCATGACATAAAGCCCTATTGGCTCGGGTTTACATGGTTCGCTCGGTTACAAATTCGGGTTAGGGTATTACAATATGAGTATGAATTTTTTGTTTTACACTTTTATTATAATGATAAAAATACCCTTTAATATCCACTAACTTTATTCATCCGATAAATCTGCACTATGATAAATTATATCATAAATTATTAAATCTATACTATGAGTTGGAGTTATTATAGGCATTCAACTCTTCATAAGTTGTATTGGCCATCTAATAACATTCTCTCGCGGCAATGGAAAAATTATGAATTCCTTTCGGAAAAGCTTATTCTCAGTAAAAGAAGGATATCATAGATAATTGAATACATATTATGAGTTTGAGTTATCACAGGCATCCAACTCTTCATAATTTTTTTTCTAGTCTAAATTAAACCATCATTTCTGACGTTCTTTTCCTTATGTCATCAACTACAATAGTTCACAATTATTTTAAAAATCTATTTAACCAAATTACTTTACTTTTCCAATCATGCGACTTTTTCGCTAACCAATCCACTACAATCTTGGTTTCATGATAAATATTGTAACACCCTGATCTGAATTAGGGATCATTAAGCCGTTGATTATAAATTGGTGATTGAGACCTTAAGTAACGAGGTCGGTTTCAACCCCGATACGTGGACTTTTAGTAAAAGTCTTGAAAACCCAAGACGACTGTACATCATTTTCGTTGCAGTCACCAACGTAAGAGTCTTGAAAACCCAAGACGACTGTACATCACTTTAGTTGCAATCACCAACCTGTCTCTGTTGATTCCGTAGTAATTATATGTGTAATACCCGACCCAAAAATATCGGGTCGTACGACACGTATTACGAGATTATGGTAAAAATTAGTGTAAAGATATTTACGCTTAAGAGAATAATTAATTAATTTAATATAATTAATTAATTAAATATAAGAAATTAATTATTAGTTACAATTAATAGAAAATATGATGACACACACATACACACATTAAAGGTGTATACATGGCCAAGTATGTAGATGTGTAAGTATATGCATGGATGAGTATAAAAACAATTAAATATATCTATATATATAGTATATCAAAACATGCAAATATCTAAGGTGTAATAGTGTGTGTGTGTGTCTCCAAGTGTGTTGATATTATATTATGTGTATATATGTATATATATATATATATATATATACAAAACAAAACAAACATACACACACACGGCCAAGATGGCCTGCCCCAAAACAGTGGAGTGGCAGCACTCATTAGAGATACTGCCACAAGTTAAGCTAGTGGTTGAGGCAAATCAGACTTAGTAATAATCATACATGCACCTATATACAAATATACATATTGTATATACACATGCCACACGAAAATTTAGTTCATACAGAGAGAAAGAGAGAGAGAGTTCTAAGAAGAAGAAGGGAGAAAATCAAGAGTAAAAGGGAGAGAGAGAGAGAGACCACTGTAATAGGTAAATCCAAGTTTTTCATGTTTTTCTCTCTCTAAAAATTTTACTACGCATGAACTATCTTAAGCATTGATTGTGTATATATGATAGTTAGAACATGTTTAAACAAGAACAAGCATGAAATTGGAATCTGAAAACAATCTAAAACATCAAACCTAGGAAGGCGGCCATTGAAGGACCTTGCTTACAGCAAGTCTGAATCCATCACCACCAAACCATGTTTGGTTTATCAAGACTAAAGCCTGACCCTCTAAGGGTGTTAAAAACACTTGACCGCGACCTTACAACTCAACATAAACCCTAGAAATCTAGAGTTGTAGGTTTCGGGTTTAAAACCCAATCCCTCAAACTCAGTATGAAACCCACTTTTGTGAATGAAAAATGAAACCCTATGGAAAATAAATCACAACAAAACACACCTCATGTGATTTGGCTTAAAAATAAGCATGTATGACCAAAGTGCAGGTTTGATTATCAAACTTCTAACCGAACTAATGAGACCTGTTTGATCCTCAAAACAAGTGCCAAGCTAGTCCTTAATGTTTCAGAAACCATTTGGATCAAAAACAGTAGAGTTTAAGCAACTCAGAACGCACGAAATTGGAGGCTTTTAGCTTCGGGAATTAGGGCAAGCTGGGGTGGTCGTGGGGAAGACGACACTGAGTCGACTCGTAACTCGCTTCAAAACGGTAGGACGACTCAGACACGTGGCGGCGTCTAAACCTGCCACCAAATAAATGGAGCGATGTCGTTTTGCTTAAGGGTTTTTAAAACCCTGAGGTGACCTGTTTGGTTGCACGATTAGGACCCTATTTGATACTCTGTACGCGGATAAAGAAGCCTATATGCGTTTAAGTGCCCTGTCCATCGTTTGGTTTTCAAAAATCAGGAAAAATAAAAAGGGCGTAAGCCCAGGGATTCGAATCCCTGACCTCACGAGCCTAAACCCCCCTCCTTTTCCACTCGGCCACGCGCACGCGTGTGAGACATATGTGACAAAATATATATATATATATATATATATATATCATATATTTAATAAAACCCGAAAATAAAAAGGTGCATACGCACCTAAGGAGACTCGAACGCAGTATCTATTAGAGGGAAAGTGACACGCTAGCCAGCGTGCCACCCATTTCATCCAACCCTTTATGCAACCAAAATATATATATATATATGTGATACTTGATGAAATTAATTTAAATAAATTAAATTATTAAAAATAAATAATGTCAAAAATGGCCGTTGTCCAAAATTAATAAGTTATTAGTGTATTCTTACTATCTCGGACCTTCTGAGCCCAATGGTGAGGTCCACGTCACGAGATGAGGTCTCGAAAAATTAAAGACCCGTAAAAATGTCAAATAACCAAAATGCCCCTATTGCTACCAAAACCCAAACGGAATTCCGCGAAAGCCTAAATTTACTTCTTTGACGTTCCGGACTCAATGGTAAAGTCTATTTGACCAAAAGAAGTGCCTAAAATAAAAGGACATAAAATTTGATGAATAGCATCAATTAGGTGGCTATAAATTAGAACATTGCCAAGGTACTAAACTAAGGCTCGTATTTCGAGGTGAAATACGAGAAGACATGACACTTGAACATGTGAAGTAAATAAAATTAATTTAAGGTTAATAGAGCTAC
Source organism: Nyssa sinensis (assembly GCA_008638375.1). Taxonomy (NCBI): domain Eukaryota; kingdom Viridiplantae; phylum Streptophyta; class Magnoliopsida; order Cornales; family Nyssaceae; genus Nyssa; species Nyssa sinensis. Next base: position 36,219,955 of record CM018031.1, read on the forward strand.
CAGAAGAGTATACCTTAAAAGTATAACGCCTAAGATTAAAGTTAGGATTCAATACGATCTAAGCATTAATAGGAGATGTTTGAAGTGAATGTAAAGTTAATGGACTGTTATGAATTGTTCTTAGGAACTACAAAGGAAAGGGAAAGGCACATCAATAGCCCCAACCCAAACGTATAAGGTGAGTAACCCTGTATTTGAAGTGGAGATTTAACTCCATATATTTGAAGAAGTTTTAAATTCAAGTTATGTGAAGCATTTGAATATCGAATTCAGTCTTTATATGATTACTGTTTTAAAATATTCTGTTATGACATGCTCCGTAACTGTTTTTATACAATTCCTTTCTTAGAAATATTGAGCATGTCTGAGTAAAATGCCAATTTCCTTAAATATTTGAATTTGATTATTCCATGTATTTGAAATTCTATTGCAGAAGTTATATATATTTCATGTTTTAAATACTCATGAAAAGTATCTGTTGAAGAAGCCATGTGATAAATGTTTTATAAGATAATTGGTACTTAAGTACCGCATGCGACGTTGAAATTTTTTGAGATTCAACTGTGACACGAAGTCGACGTTGATATTCTTCGAAATTCAACTATGACATGAAGAAATGCCCGGTAGCAGGATCTAATCCCCCAAGCAATGAGATCTCTCCATTGTAGCATTGTAGTAAAACAGGAGTCTGGTTCGAAACAAATTCCACCTAATTAAAGAGAAAATATGACAAACGCTTTTGAAAATGGAAACAGGTTTTTACCCCTATTTTTATTATGCATGTTTATATGCTTTTGAAGTGCATATACTCTACTTGAAGAAATTTATGTTTACCTTGAATACTTTAAATGTTTCAAAGCTATCTGTTTTAAGAATGTATATACCCTGTGTTCTACACGTACGAGCAATTGATAGTGTGTATTTTATAAACTCTCATGTGTTAAACCACTACCAATTGAAAACCCCATGACAAATGCGAGAATTACTCACAAGTTTAGATTAGCTTACTTGGATTTTTATCCGTCTCCCTTTCTGGTGATTCACAACAGATCTGATTTTGATGTTGATGATGATGAGTTTGGCCGTTTGGGAAGATATGTTTAAGTAGTTTCTTTTGGGAAGCCCTATGAACTCTAAAGTACATTTTGTATTAGTAGACAGTGTAAGAATGTGTATTAAGCCTCTCGGGACAATGGATCTCACGACCCAAAACCCGGCCTCTACGGATCCCGAACCGCGACTGCCACCCTTCGGCCCGTGGGCCGCCGCGTCAGGCTTCACGTGAGCAACGACGCCGAACGGCTGTACGATAGGGCCAGAACTGGCAAATGCGGAAGCGTGAGAAACTTTTTTTCTTTTCTTTTCTTTTTACACGCCCGCTCAATACCGTCACTTCTTCTTCTTCTTCTTCGGAGCGGTACACAAATAATATACATTCAGAGCATACTAAAAATTTAAAATTATACATGTTACATATTCGTTGCCTCTCGGGCTTAAGTACATATTTGTCCAAAATTTACTACATCAAAATTTGACCAACTACGGGTCCTAGTACTTCCAAAATTCCTGATTAAAATAGAGCTGCCAATCATCAATCTTCAAATTGGGTAGGGCTCCCATCCATCATCATCACCTGAAAAATGTTAGGGAATGGGGTGAGCTTCGAAAAGCCCAATGAGTAATTCCAATACTTTGTCATAGGTTTCAATTGGTAGTGGGTTAGTTCAAGAGAGACTTCATATAAACATACACTACCAATTGTACATATACTTCAGATTCAAAAAATAGAATTCTTCAAAAAGATAGCGTGAAGCATACAAGGCATTCAAGCTAGGCACGTACTTCAATAATCGCAGAATACAAGAATCTTCAAATCACGTAGCATGATGCATTTTTAAAGCATTCAATAAAGCATTTAATATGCAACATAATTTTATAAACATATGCAGAGTGGCCATTTGAAGACCAAGGAAATAATTTGAAATCCTTTCCATGAAAATAGAAGGATGCAAGTTTCTTCTTCTTCAAAACTTCAAAGGGTTATATAAAAACCTGTTTCAAATAAATGGGGGTTTAAAACTTGCTACCATTTCTGAAAACATTTGTCATCTTTTCACTTTGATTAGGAGAATCCGTTTCAAATCAAATTCCAGTCTTACTTCTCGTGGAGATATCTCATGCTTGGGGGATCAGATCCTGCTACCGAGCATTCTTCATGTCAATTGAGTTCCGAAGGAATCCCGATATCATTACTTGGTGCTTATGCACAATTATCTTGCAAAAACATGACTTCTTCATAAAATGTTTTTTATGAGCATTTAAAAAATATGACTTCTTCATCGGATGCTTTTCAAAGAGTATCGAAATATGACTTCTTCAAATAAATACTTTTCACGAACATTGAAAACATGATTTCTTCAAATATAAGTTTTTCATGAGCATTTGAAACATGACTTTCCAAATAGATGCTTTTCATGAGTATAAAAATATGGCTCTTTCAAGAAATGTTTTTGATGAACATTTAAAAGCATGGCTTCAATTAAAGAATGTATTTTCATGAGTAAAACGTGGACAATTTAACAGGGCTTTTAAATATTTGGAGGATTGTAATACCCCGACCCAAATTGTAACCGAGTGAACCGTGTAAACCTGAGTCGATAAGGCTAAAGTTATAATGTTAAATGAAATGGACGAGTGGGATTTGAAATTTGTTTCGAACTTACGGAGGACGCCCAAGCGATGTCGAGAAAGTCATGAACGAATACCGAAAACAACAATGAAATTTTAAATAAGGAAAATAAAATAAATGGAATAAAAAGGAAAAAAAATGATAAAAGGAAGATAAAATTGTAATAATGATAAAAATAATAAAAAATATAATAATAGATTAAATTTAGAATAATTATTATTTATGTAATTATATATATAGCTATATATATATATATATCAAAAGTGAGGATAAAGGAAACGGGACAAGAGACGTGATCCAGGAGAGTTTTAAATTCAAAAAAAAAAAGTGATGAGGTGATCAGGTTGGCGCAACAGCAGGGATTAAGAGAGAGAGAGAGAGAGAGAGAGAGAAGTAAAGGGGCGCTGAAAAGAGGGAGGGGGTTACGGGTTAGAGAGAAGCTGAACAGAAAAGAAAAAAAAATGAAAGAAAGAGGGAGAGTTGCGGCTAAATCCGAACTTCATTGCCAAACTCTCCATCTCATAGAAATTGCGCCCGCTATCATCAAACCACCACTACCCACCAACAGTTCCTACACCATCTCATCATCAACAAGCCCTATCGTACCATCAAAATCCACCCCCACTGCAATGTGCCTCTGCAACAAAACACCATCAACAGACCCCATCAGTTTTACACCATAGACACCACCAACAGACCAGATTTGAGACTACAAGCCTCGGCCGCACCATCGAATGCCAGATCAATGGCTGAATGCCCAACCAGACGACTGCTGTTCCGATTAGATCGGCGAACCAATCTCCACACTACCGACGACACAGCCCAAATTCTATCAAATTTCTTTTGAAACAATTGATTGGAAGCAAGAACAACCCAAGTCTTATTCTTTTAAAATTTCGGGTTCTTGTAATGGGTGGGGTTGTCTTAGTATTGTGCCGCTTGCTTCAAAGTCGTTCTCAGGTTTGGTTTTGATCGAAACGCGAACGATTACAGGCTGTTAAGAGTTGAGCGATGATGTGGACGAGCTCACAGGTGATTGGGTATTGTTGAGCATTTGGAGTATCTTAAGGGCAGAGCATTATGCACATGTTTGGAACGGTAAGATGGATTAACTTCTGTATTTTTTTAATTTTAAGCATGAATGATCAATCTGATTTTAGAATCTTATTAAGCATGTAAATTGGGATTTATTGCAATTTGAATCAAGAAAAACGATCTAGAAATGAGAGGTAAAATGGAAATTACAGGAAAGAAAAAAAAAAAAACCCAAAACATGCGTGGCTGAGACTTTGTGATTTATTTTAGGCCAAACCGGGTCGAGTGCGACCGAGCCCACCCATTTAGATGGCTGCCCAATACTGTTACTTTATGGGTAGATTTTTAAATTTGAGTTTAGAGGGTGTTTGGTTAAAAAGGAGAAGCTATCCCATGGTTGGCTTATAAGTATATATAGGAAAAGAAAAACAAAAAAAAAAAACAAAAAAGTATATACAGGAAATGAAAAACTGAGACTTGAACCCAGGATGATGGGTAAATGCTTGGAACACAGACCACTATGCCACTAAGGCACATGTGGTCTATCTTGCCCCAAAATATATATATATATATATATATATATATTAGTGATATTTAATTAATTTAAATAATTAGTTAAATTAGTAATTATTGAATTAATTCCCGATAGGTAAATGAGTCAAATAAATAGTGTAAATTGATTGTTTTGGACCTTCTGGATTTAATGGTGAGGTCCGTTTCACGAAACGGAGTCCCGAAAAAATAAAATACTCGTAGAACGTCAAAATGACTAAAATGCCCCTACGTCGAAGGTGAGTCAAACGAACTTCAATTGAGTTAAGTAAATAGTGAATTTTTATTATTTCAAACCTTTTGGATTCAACGGTGAAGTTCAAAGTGTGAAAAAAGAACCCAAAAAAATAGAGATGCGTAAAAGACCATTTTACCCTTGGGAAAATGAGATCAAATTAGAAGTTGTAAAGGTATAAAGTAATAAAAGAGATATTTTGATTCACAAGGCATAAATTTGATGAATGACATTAAAGCTAAAACGTATTTACTGATATATAGGAGACTCGAAAGGAAAAGGGAAGGTCACGGAATACTAAGACGCATTGAAAAGGTAAGTGGATTCCTATCTTTTATACGTGGTTTAAGCCACGATCTTTCCATTATTGCCAAGCTTGTACTCATGTATATATGTTCATAGTTATTGTTCCCACCATGGATATTGTTCTATCTTATGGACTTGATGAGTTATTGCATGTCAATACCTTGAAACGATTTATGTGTATTTTCCTTGATGCTCGAATATTGAACAATATATGACACACGTTGTTGAGAATCTTTAGAGGATGGCGGTACGTCTGCGCTCTAGGTAAGAATCTTTAAGGGTGGTTTAGAGCTGAGGAGAATGGTGATACGTCCGCGCTCCAATAGGCTTGGGTTGGTCACACAAAAGGGAGAAAGTATGAAAACTTGAAGTTGACTTAGCAATGAGGATGTCTGCGTTCATAGTTGGTTTTTATGCCTTACTGTTCATTGGCCATTCTGGCATCTTTATGCTTACTGAAATTGCTTCCATGACTGGCTATCATGTTCATCTATGATCCTATATGTTCTATGATTACTCTAACTCGTATTTGAGATAGACGTTTGCTTCTTGAGTTTGTAGCTCACCCCTTACTAAATTTTTTTCAGGTGAAAATGTTACAGAACCACAGTAGGAGTTCAGAAGCGTAAGAAGACAGTTGAGGAGCGTGATAGTAGTGAACGAAGTCTCTCCCATGTACTCTGTCACGCCCCAAATTCCAGCGAACCCGAGGCGTGAGTAACGAGACAAAAAGAAATAAAATAATAAAGTGATATTGAAATTTTTCTCTTGAACTTGTAGATATGCCCCCCAGACGAGCTCCTACGAGAGCTGGACCACCCAGACGGGGTAGGGGTAGGCCTAGAGGCGCTGCCCAGCCTAGAAGCGCTGCCCAGCCTCGTCGTGGCAGACCTAGAGCTGCTGCCCCTGTTCCCGATATAGTTGAGGAGGTTATTGCCCCGGCTGACACACCAGAGCACAGTGCAGCTGAGGAGGATGTTGCTTCCCGCCCCTGGCCCTATTCCTGCTCCCGCTCCAGCACAGGAGGTAGAGCAGATGGTTGGCGCCAGAGATATGGCGGCCCTTTTGCAGGAGTGTCTCCGCACCGTGATGGAGGCGCGGACCACTGGCGGTGAGACCAGGGATACCTTCGTGATGAAGGTGTTCCAGAGGATGAGACCACCTACCTTTGCCGGGCAACCAGACCCACTTGTGGCAGAGGAGTGGTTGAGACAGATTACTCGGATTTTGGATTCACAGGGGATCACTGAGCCCCACTTGAGGATCAGATGCGCTACATTCCAGTTTACAGACCTGGCTAGTCAGTGGTGGGAGGTAGCTGCTGACAGACTACATCGGTACGGAGAGGGATGGGATGCATTTGTGGCCATGTTCAATGACCACTACTTCCCGATATCTGCCAGAGTTGGGTTTAGAGAGGAGTTCGAGGCACTCCTTCAGAGGGACATGACAGTGGCTCAGTATGAGTCACGGTTTACTGCTTTGGGGAGATTTTCCCCGCACATTATTGGACAGGAGGATTTGAGGGTGTATAATTTCCTCAAGGGGTTGAAGACCTCTATCAGGGACAGACTGGCTGGCCATATTATAGAGACCTACGAGGAGGCAGTGATCAGGGCCTCCAAGGTAGAGAGGGAGCTAGCTGATCTTAGAGGGATTAGAGAGACCAGAGCACAGGGCAGGGCACCCACAGTACAGACCTCTACACCTGCCCCGACATATAGACAGCCGAAGAGGTACCGAGCCAGTACTTCTTCCTCACAACCACCAGCCGGACCCCTTCATTCGGTAGCTCCCCGTCCTGCCTTGCCATCTACTCCTAGGGGAGGAGGGTCGCAGCGACCTAGCACATGTTATACCTGCGGGCAGCCTGGCCATAGGAGGGCCGACTGTCCCTTGAGGGGACCCAGCAGTGCACAGGGTGTCGGATTCAGTCAGGGGTCATTTCCACTACCGTCTACCGGCACCGAGTCAGAGGGCCCCGCCGATTTGTTTCACTTGTCAGCAGCCTGGCCATATTAGGGCCAACTGCCCTCAGGGGCAGACTTCGCAGAGTGCGCCGAGGTCACACTATTATCAGCATACACAGGTGCCTCTGCCACAGCCACAGTCAGTTCAGGGACTCCCAGCGCCCTATCATCAGCCTACACCCTCCGCGCAGAGCGTCAGAGCTCCAGCACCTAGGGGAGGAGGCCAGCAGACACAGAGAGAGGGAGGCAGACAGGGCCAAACCATACAAGGCCGAGTCTACGCAGTAGCCACCCCGGAGACCTCTGCTGTCGGACCGTCAGTAGTCCGAGGTACATTTCTCATATCCAGTTCATGGGCCAGTGTATTGATAGATTCAGGAGCATCACATTCATTCATTTCTACTGCACTTGCCATGTCATTGGGTCTGGATATAGCTTGGTTGGACCCCCCGTTGCATGTTGGTACGCCAGTTGGGGGTGTTGTAGTACTGACGAGGATCTGTAGAGATTGCTCGATAGAGATAGCTGATCGTATTCTCCACTTTGATCTTATTGTACTTGATATGTCTGGGTTTGATGTGATTCTGGGGATGGATTGGTTGTTCACCTATCGGGCGAGTATAGACTGCTACAGGGGGAGGGTGACTGTATGCACACCTGAGGGAGACTGCTTTTATTTCACAGGGGATAGGGGGGATTTCTTGGTTCCACCAGTGCGTGATTCTAGGAGCTGGGGAGGCCACAGTTATATGTTGGCTAGTCTGATTGCGGGTGATTTTGAGGCTGCAGAGATTGTGTTACCCCCAGTCGTGGATGAGTTTCCCGACGTCTTCCCGAGTGACTTGACTTGTCTACCCCCTAGACGAGAGATCGAGTTCACTATAGAGCTCATTCCTGGTACTACACCCATTTCCATACCACCTTACCGCATGGCTCCAGCTGAGTTGAGAGAGCTGAGGGAGCAGTTGACTGATCTACAGCGGAAGGGGTTTATACGTCCTAGTACTTCTCCGTGGGGTGCCTCGGCACTGTTCGCGAAGAAGAAGGACGGGACACTACGACTATGTGTAGATTACAGGAGGCTGAACCGGGTTACTATCAAGAATAAGTACCCGTTGCTGAGGATCGACGATTTATTTGATCAGCTGAGGGGTTCGAGATGCTTCTCGAAGATTGATCTCAAGTCGGGTTACCACCAGTTGAGGGTCAGGGAGGAGGACATAGCGAAGACAGCCTTCCGCACTCGCTATGGTCACTATAAGTTTGTGGTTATGCCCTTTGGAGTGACGAATGCCCCAGCGGCATTCATGGACTTGATGCACCGCATTTTCAGTCCTTACCTGGATCAGTTCGTCGTGGTATTTGTAGATGACATCTTAGTGTATTCACCTACTAAGGATGTGCATGCCTATCATTTGAGGACTATACTGCAGATTTTGAGAGAGCATCGGTTATTTGCCAAGTTCTCGAAGTGTGAGTTCTGGCTTCGAGAGGTACAGTTCTTGGGACATGTAGTATCTAGTGGAGGGGTATCTGTGGATCCCTCTAAGATTGAGACTGTCATGAGCTGGGAGAGACCGAGCAGTGTATTTGAGATTCGGAGTTTTCTGGGGTTAGCCGGATACTACCGACGATTTTTGTCACGCCCCAAATTCCAGCGAACCCGAGGCGTGAAGTAACGAGACAAAAAGAAATAAAATAATAAAGAAATGAAAGATAATAATGACATTCTCATACATTCCGTACACTGTTCTGATACATATATAAGGTCTGGTCCATTGGTTCACAACATACAAAATAAAATACAGTCTCGGGCTTATGCCCTTACACAATATCAAAAGCGCCCCTCGGGCCCAATATAACCCTCAATCAGATCGTCTCTATGTCTCGTACAACTGGGACATCATCTGAAATGTTTGCCCCACTAAAGGGGTCAGCTCAACATGCTGGTACAATATAATGCTAATGCAAGAAACAAAACTAAGGTCGTGGCATGTGCAAGTGTACAGTTATTTCTATATGGCATTCTATATCATGATGACAGTATATAAACAGTATACAGTATATGAGCAATATGCGTGACACACCCATGCAACTCTATGCCACCCATGTCTCATGATACGGTCATTCTCCGCTGGCATGAGTACCGCCAATTATGTCTCGCTTCACGGTCCGGAATCCGTCAGGCTCGCAAGTACCTAATGGCCGATTTTGGGTTTTTCACCACAGGATCTGCACCCTCATAATGCAAAGCACCAAGTGCTTACCCACGCCATGTCCAAGGAATCACACTATGCCAATATGCTCCGAATCTCATCATGTCATAATGCAATCTCAATGATGCATCTCATTCATACATAAAACATGCTTTCAATTACATACTTCATAATGTCAACAGTTCTCCAAGCATGTAGTTCACACACTACACCAACACATTCAATATACACATAATCATCTCCCACATCATCACCCAACATCAGCAAGATAGCATGAAACAAATAAGCATGTAACATTCAAGCAACAAGTGAACAATCAAGGCAGCAAATCAAGTATTCCTAATCTCAATTCTATTTCTTACTTAGCACAATATATCGTACCTGTAAATCGGTCTCAACTCAAGAAGTGTACTCGAGGTATGGTAGGATCACTGTGAAAATACTGAAGGTCAGAGCACCTTCTCCTTGCCCTTTCGCGTTCCTATAAGCATAACAGGTAATTCAGTTTATCGTCATTTGGATTTATTCTATTCATCAAATTTTATGTCTTTAATTCATAAGTTTCTATTTTACTAATTTAGACTCCACTATTGAGTCCGGGATGTCGAAGAAACTAAATTTAGGCTTTCGTAGAATTCAATTCGGGCACCTGGGTTAAAAAGGGCAAAACAGTCATTTTGCACTTTACACGGGTCCTTACATTTCGTGACCTCTTTTCACAAATCGGACTCCACGGTTGAGTCCGGAATGCTCGAGATAATAAAGTTTCACTATTTGTTTACCTAATTCGGAGTTCATTTGACTGTATTTCAATTCAGGGGTATTTTGGTAATTTTATACGTTGCTACGTGTCTTTTATTTTTTGAGACCCCGTCTCGTAAAACGGACCTCACCATTGGCCTCAGAATGACCGAGATAGTCAAAATACACTAATGACTTGTCCCATTTGGACTCCGGGATTATTTTTGAATATTTAATTAATTAAATTAATTTATTAATTAATTAATTTAATTAATATTTTATTAATATTTAATTCTGGTGGGCCTAACTGTAATTTCTCCCAAGTTCAGGGGTTAAAATGTAATTTCTGAAAGTTTAGGGTCAAGTTTGTAATTTTTAAAAGTCTAGGGGCAATTTTGTAATTTCGGAAAAACCCTTATTCTCAATTTGGATAGCCAAACAGTGGCTAATCCAAAACAGGGATAAAATATCCCTGTTCCCATTAAATTCAAATTTCTAATTTCTTATCCTCGTAGCCAAACAGACCCATTAGACTTTTAATTTAAAACAGGGGAGTGACACGTGGCAGGGGCAGACCGTCCCAAGCCCAAACCGGACCCGACCCGACCCGGAACCCGACCCGGTCACCCCACCTTCTTCCCCGACTTTCCGGCGAAGCAGCAGTAGGGTTCCGGCGCCTTCCGGCGCCGGCGACCGATCTCCGGCGAGTTTTTCAACTTTTAAAAATGTGATTCTCTCCCCCTTTTCATGTAGATCTCATCCCCAACCTCCATTTTTCCCAAAACCTTCCCCATCTTCTCGAAATAGAGCTCAAAGGCCCATGGCCGAATCTCCGGCCAACTGAAATTTTCCCATTTCATGCTCATTTTCCTATTGTTTTTCCTTCTTTCTTTTCCTATTCTTTTTCTGCACTTCATAGGATTATTTTAAGACCATTTGAATAGAGTTCTACACATAAAATAACAAGGTCCAACCTCCATGGCCGAGACCTGTAACTTGGATTTTCTCCTTATTCCCTCACCAATTTCTTCTCATTCTTTTTGCAAAATGATCCCTACATTATGCTCTCTAAGATCCTACAATTTAAATCAGTTAACATGGTTTAAAAAAAATAAAACAGAAGCAGCCCACTCACCAATGATTTCGGCTTTTCTCCCTGTGCAGGTTTCCCCTCTCCCTTCGGTTCCTCTTGATCCACTTCTGCCCTTTCAGAAATCTCTCTCCCCCTTGCTCTCAGTTTTCTTTTCTTTCCTTTCTTTTCTTCTCACCCGAGACACACAATCATATACACAAAGTCACTCTCTCTCTCCCTATCATTTCTCTCTCTCTTTCCCTAAGACTAAACCTAACCTTTGGCCAGACCTGCACCTGCCACCCCATACCCTGAATCCCACTCACACACACAATCCCAAGCCTCACTCCTATTGAGTGTGTAACACTCAATACACACTCACACACACACGGCACACACAGTGCACTGTGCACTTTTATATATATATATATATATATATATATATAAATATACACATATTCTCAAATTCAGATTTTTAATTATATATATATATATATTATACATACATGCACATACACCATACACATAGTTATACACATACAATACACACATTGCACCCCACACACATTAAAATTTAATAATAATAATCATAATAATAAAAATAATAATAACAACTTGAAAATTTTATTTATTTAAAAAAAAAAATTTCAGGTTGTTACATACTCACCACCTAAGAGTGGTTAATGATCAGTTTATTGTTACTTTAAGTTTAGTCTTTGAACAAGAATTGTAATAAAGCTTCCGCACTTTAATGTCATGTTTATATTATTTACAATTATCATTGGTAAAAGAATGGAAAAAGTAGGGACGGCCATTGGGTCGGCCCCGCGACACAAGATCCACATAGGGTTGGTTTCGGGTCGTGACAAGGATAATACTTGAAACATTTAACATAAGAGCTTCAGGAATTTAAATCACAGTGCACAGGAATTTATTAAAGCATAGACAGTATAAAAATATTTAATTCAATAGGCATTTAATAAAACCAACAATTACATAGGCATGCAGAAAATAAACGTATCACTTGTCAGAAATGTCAAGAAGTAAATTTGCATGCCATGTTAGAATTTATAAATGATTACTATAAAACCTTGGAATATAAAGCATATAAATACGAGAGTTTAGAATTTGAAATACAACAGATATAAAAACACTTCAGAACATTTGAACTTAAACTTCTTCAGAATCCATGGAGATTAAAACTTCCACTTTAAAGTACAGGATTACTCACGTTGATCTCCTAGGTCAGCACTACTGGTGGCTTCCCCTTTTCCCTTGTAATTCCTAAAAATAAAGTTCATCAAAACTTCAATTAATTCCTCATTTACTTCAAATCATCTCTAATTTGATGCTCTTCATTTAATCTTAGACCCGACATATCCTAACTTCCTAGGATTAGTCTTACCGGTCTACTAGTGATAAATTAATAATTTTTTTTTTAAATTTTTCTCGTGACTTATTTTTCAGTACCCATTTTAATATTATGGACCTTACCGTTGGGTTCGGAACGTCGAAGATAGTCAAAATACACTATTTGTTTATTCTATTTGCACTTCGTTTGACTTATTGTAGAACTTTGGAGTAATTTCATAATTTTATTTAAACTAATACTCTTTAAAATCTGCTTAACTCATAGTGTTTTATTTAAAATAAACATTACCTCCATATTACGCTTATCTCCATTTCGAATTCCATCCACGTGAACTCCATGAAATCTCTCCTTTCAGTGAAACGTTTCTGGTGATCCCATTGAGACTATACACTTTTCCTCCAACCGCCAACCTTCGGAGGATTTGCAATCGAGTGTCACAAGCCCAACTAATTTTCTTTGCTTGAACTTCTCAAACAATCCCTTGTTGTCTACCGTGTACCATGGCATGACACCCTCAAACAAAACAGACAGTAATAGCAACACTAAATTGCACCCAAAATCCCTATTCATACCTTAACCTCAAGCTTTCCTTTCCTTCAGTTTCTCAACATATTTATATCCCTCAAGTTCTAAATATTCTCAGCCAAGCTCCATTGCACAGCCAGTTACCCAAGGAAATATCAGACCACACCCAAGTGCTAATTATTCAAGCCATTGCTCTATAATTTACCCTCTGAGCCAAATGTAAAAGATGGGCATACCAACCATTGAACAACCGTAGAATAAGAACAGAACTTCCTCGATCAAATTTAGCAAGGAAATCTGCATATCCAAAACCCAATTTAAACAAATCATCAAAACACCCTATGAGACCATGCCTCAATCCGTGCTGCGGCAGTTTCCCCTTTGTTCAACCCATACATCTACACGCACACCCATACCAGAAATTAGGCAGGTCTGGGTTCTTGCTCACCAACGACTTTGCTGCCTTAATATCACCAGTTACAGCAGTCCAATGCAGGGCTGTTCGGCCAAACCAGTCTTTCAAGGCCAGTCCACCACTGCCGTAGCAGGTGCTGCAACAGCGGTTCCGATTGCTGCTACAACAGCAGCTCCGCTTGCTGCTATTGCATTCTCTGTTCTGCAAGCCACCTAAATCTGCACCGATCTCCCAACGCCATGCATGTCATCGACCTCCAATCCTGCCGTAATCCCCAGCCGCGACCATCATCGTCACAGCCTAGATCTTACAGATTTTGAAGCTCAACGTCGCAGATCGTGAAACCCAGCAGCAAACACGATCGGCAACATTTTTTTTTTTTTCCACCGTTGCAACACATCCAGGAACAGAGGTTCCCTTCCAACCGTCTGGTGGCCCGTCCGAGCAGCATCGAAAGCATCGACGGCCGTGTAAGCGACCCTCCGTTAGTCCCCTGCTACGACCAGAGTAAAAGCGCGGTGGTCTCTCAAATTTTCCTCCCCCTTTTTGATTAAAATTCCACCAGTGGTTTTCAGTTGCAATTGTTTTACTCCAACAGCACCGACTCAACTTGTATATTTTAACACCCAAGCGTGTCCTTGCCGCAACAGCCTCCAATGTTACACAAACACATACATACATACAATACACGTAGGAGACTCAGCCCCCTGTTTACTCTACCCCCTGATTCGCTCAGCTGACGGTTTTTGCTTCTTCAGCAGTTTCCGCAGAGGTTTAATATTTACTATATATTTATACCTTTTTATGTATGCACACACACACACATATATATATATATATATATAATATGTGTAATTATTTAATGTATCACATTATTTCTTCAATGACTGTATTAATATTTTATTACATAATTCCTTACTTTTTATTTGCCAGCAATTTAATTATATTAAATCATGTGTATATATATATATATTAATTAATTTATATACATACATATAAATTTTTATTTATATTTATATACTTATTTACATATTTTGGTCATACTTACTCATATCACACAATTTTCGTAATTAATTAATTGTATTAGCTTCATTTATTCATTTCCGTACGCGGCCGACTGGATTAATTATTTTTCTGTCTTTATATATCGACCTATATATATATATATAGATATACACATAAGTATCTTCTCGGCCTATCCTACCATATTTTATATTTTACAAATATTTTATTTCATAAAATATTAAGTTATAAAAATGCCGGTAAATTTTCCCATAAGGCCGAAGCTCAGTAATAGTATTACATATTTAACAATTTTGGGATCCCATTTGTGTCTCATAGTATATTCATACTATTTTCATATTTAATTCTTCGTATCAGTCACATATTGTCCATTTTGGCATTCAATTGACCGACTTGTCAATTTCCCAGGCATACACTATTTTGGTGTTTTTGGATTAAACTCATATTTTCTGATAACTTATCACATTCATATAAGCTCAGTTACTGTTTTAGTTATATCGAATTTCTAATTAATTTCCTTAATTTTTTCTTTACGTTGTTTCTAATTAATAATTAACGAATTAATTATTAATTAACCGAGTCGGGGTGTTACAATGGACATGTAATGTTATAAAGTCTTTAAGTTTTTAGTTATGCTCTGAATGTATGATCATGTATACCGCAATGTAAAGAGCAGTACTACCGGACGAATGTGCAAATTTTAAAATGAGAAAAGAAAAGAAAAAGTTTTTTCACACTTCCGCAAACTACATGTCGCACATCTATCCGATACCGCTGCTTGCCTTGCCCTAAGGCCCTTGGGTCTGCAGGTGGCGGTCCCGACACGAGGTCCGCGAGAAGCAGATTTCGGGTCGTGACAAATATGCTTCCCATTATTACTTAAAAAACTTTTTTGATAATATTAACACAATATCTTATAATATTACAAATTTTCCAAGAATATCCTTGTTTACTCAACAAACTATTTATAACAGTCTTTGAGTCCCCCTCAATTTCAAAACTTGTATCATCTTGTGGATCTATTCTTACCAAACATTCTCTTAGTGCTAAAGCTTCCAACTAAACAACTGACAAATTACGCTTATACCAACTAGATAATGCCCAACAAATATTACCTTCATCATTCCTAACAATGACCCCCAGCCCACCTAAACTAATATGTCTCTTCCTAAATCTATTAAAGTTTAACTTCTTATTGCCAATGGGCGACATCCATCTAACAAACCTCATCGTCTTTTACTCCTTATCCTAAAACATCTTCTATCAAGCCAAGTATTAGCTGTTCTATACTCTTGAAAACTAATGGTAGCTTTTTCAATGATTTTAAAAAGATTGAACCTTTCTTTTTGAAAGATTCTATTATTACGATGACACTAAATTTGTCAAAAAATATTAACCATTTTTTTCCCAACCTCCCCATGGACCTTGTCCAATCCCTTAATTTTCCTGAGCCGTTCCATAATATCACTATCATCACCAGATGGCATTGGACAACCATCCGCAATCAATCTCCAAACATGTTTGGCAACTTTACAATGCAAAAAAATATGATGCATGTCCTCAACCTCATCAGGGCATAGATCACAAAAATTATCAACATGAATCCCTCTTTTATTTGGTAAGTCCTTAGATGGGACACTCTTCCTTAATAGCAACCACAAAAAAGACCTAATTTTTGGAGCACATATTAATTTCCAGCACCAATCAAACACTACGTTATTCGGAGGCCACTTGCTGCATCTCTCGCCACATCTCAAATCTTTGGCTAATCTCGTTGCAGAATTTTGGGAAAATAATCCGGTATCCTCTAACTCCCAACACATGGTATCCTCCACCTTAGTACTAGGAATCGGCATACCAGGAATCCTATTCCCCAATTCATTTCCTACTAGACTTCTGATCTTAGTATCATTCATTTGTTTGTTTTCCAAAATGCATTCTTTAACTTTTAAGTTTCAATTTATTTCCAATAAAGCATCTTCAGGCAAACATTCATATCACGCTTTGTCCATAATCCAGTTGTCCTGGCCAAGAATAAATTTTATCACCATTTCCTACAATCCATCTAATACCTTCGAGATGCTGAGAAAATCAAAGTCACGATGACAACTAAATATAATAAATTTTTTAAAAATTACTACCTTTAGTTTGCATTCACAAAAACTCCTTTAACACAAACAAAAGCTTTGGAAGACTTAATTTATTTTTAGTTAGAGATTTTTTTTTCATTTTTACAATGAGCTGACAAGAAGAAATTTCAAAAATTAAAATTTCAAGTACATGGATTTAGAATTACTTAATTTATTTTTCATTATGTTTTGGAAAAGTTTTGGTTTGACTCTAAATGAATAACTAATATTATCATTTAATTTATAATTTTTTAACAAAAATAAAGTATAAATGTTAATCATGATAACATAGTTTAGTTGTATGATTTTATTTTTATGTGATTTATCATTTTTTACTAACTTTGTTTAATTTAGAAGTTTTTTTTATGTTATTATATTTCAATTTTTTCTTATTCAATATAAATAAAATACTTTACCTAAATATAATTAATTTCGCCTTCTTTTTCGTGTTCATCTTTAATTTTGATTCAATGGCCAAAAAATAAAAATTTAAAACTATGTAAAAGTTAAAATGTGTGCATATAATTCTTAACAAATTCAGGGTTTAGAATCCTAAAAATATAAAAAATAGTGTCAAACATAATTACTAGATTAGAAAAAATGTGTGATTAGATAATATGTATTTATTATTAAAAGAAAAAAACAAGAATATTTCAAGAAAGAGTAGAAAAAATACATACACTTGAATATTTAAACAATAATTTTAAATTATTTTGCTATAAATTTTTGAATTATAAAATGTGTAAAACATAAATAGTTAAAAAAAAATTTAAAATTAAAATTTAAAATTTAAAATAAAAAATGACAAAATTACTTTTTCCTTTAAGTTTAGGGTCTTAAAAGACTAATAAGTTAGTAAAATAAATTTAAAAAAATTGACAAAAAAAAAAAAAAAAGACTAGGAAACCTTATAGATAAAATGTCTTTACCTAAATTTAGTTAATTTCTCTTCCTTTTTCATGCTTATCTTTATTTTTATTTTAATGGCTAAAAAAGAAAATTAAAAAATATATATGTACCAGTTAGAATGTGTGTATATAGTGCTTAACAAATTTAAAATTATATATTTGAAGGTATTTGTCATGGTCCAAAAAAAGAGTAAAAGAAAATTATTAGATCAGGCAACAAAAAAAGAAGAGAGAAATGGTGTAATTAGATAATACGTATTTATTATTTTAGTAAAACATGAATATTTCATGAAAGACTAGAAAAATAGACTTAAATATTAAAGGAAAAAAATTTAAATTGTTTTGCCTATAAATTTTAGAATCGTAAAAGAGGTGTGTAAAAATAAATAGTTAAGAAAAAATTTAAAAGTTGTAAAATTTTGGCGGGACAAAAGAAAGTGGCATGGCTGCAAAATTTGGGTTGGCAGTCGGGTCGGGTAGAACATAGCGTGTCAAATGTGTTTTACTGAGTTTTAGTCTTTGATTTGAGTCATTTCCGCGGAATTGAATTCCATTCTTTAATTTGAATGTCGAAATTCCATATTCAAAGGCCCAAACGTAAAAGTTCAAAATTCACTGCCCGTGAAGAAAATGAAAACTTTAGGATTCAGGTTGTTAACTACTGTTGCTAATTAATTTATGACCTATTCAATTTCTATTCTCTTAGTAAACCCTGCCAGTCAACAGTCAAAATTAACCCTTCCATCAGAATCAGATTATCAAACGAAAAAAAAAATTTGAAAAATTCTAGTCATAACACACGTTAAATGTTGGCCTTCATGCATCCATATATCTATATAAAAGGAGAAAAACCCCACCCCATATCTTACATTTTATTCTCCACATACATATACAGTTTTATTTCCGTTCTTTTTCTTGCCAAACAAGATGAGACATCTCAATATTATTTTAGCCATAGTAGCACTTGTTTTCCTTTTAAGCATCGAACCTTATGAAGCTAGTAGACTCCTAGATGAAGAAAAACAAGAGGGGATGAAAATTGAAAACCTTCTGTTATCCTCTTTGGCGAACCGTCCAGTCCCACCTTCTGGACAAAATCCGACTAAGCCGGGTGCTAGAACGACCACCATCAACCAGAAGGGCTTTGTGGGTCATGCTAGGCCGCCACCACCACATCCACAACTCTTGGTTCCATTTGCCATGGCTAGTAAGTAAAGCCGGCTGCCGGCTGCCGGCTGCTACCATTAACAACACAATATACCTCAAATACAGTATATGTAGCCCACTTACCAAAATAAAGCATAAGAAGGAACTAAAGCGTGCTTTCTTGTTTTTCATTCTTTATACGTAGTTGGGGGTGTAGGTGTATGTATTTCTTCTACATACTATATAGTTTGATAGAAAAAAAGAAAGAATAAACTGATTCGGTATGTTTGTATTTTGTATACACGTGAGAAGAAAAAGTGAATTGTAATTTGTATTTGTCTTTTGCTTACCGTACGTATTAATGCAAATGAATAGGCTGAATTATATTATAAGTTTTCATTTATATTCTTGTTAAGCTATAACTGTAACCGCAAGAAACATCCCTTGTGTGTGCATGTGATGATATTCTTGTCAGCCGTCTCATATTAATTGGGTGAGAGTATTATGATTAGAATATAAGATATTAAAAGTATTAATAATTTAAATTTAAATTTTTGAATCATAATAAAAGTGTATCTTGACCTCAAAGAGGGAGGGCCCTACAGACTTGATTCTTCAAACTTGGCTTTTCTTCATAGTAGTTTTTTTTTTCTTTCTTTAAAAATAAATAAATTGATTGAAGATTACCATTATGTTACATTTTAGGGGCACAAGTACTCAAGAAGTTTTTAAGTAAAATGGAACTATTGTACAAGTTAATAGATATGATCAATTATTTTATTTTATGTAGATAGAAACAGTAGTGGCCACGAACCCCTCTTGAAATTTAGATGTTTGATACTTACGTCATTGCCATTGGAATTCATGAAGAATAAGGACAGTTATAGAGCAAGGAGGAAGAAGAAAGGTTGAAGAAAAAAAATAAAAAAAGGCAAATATTTTATTATGATAACATAAATCTTAGAATCTTAAAAAAAAATATTATGCAAAATAAATAATTACTTAAATAGAAGAAAAAAAAAATAGAGCAGAAAAATAAATAAAAAATAGAATTTGAAAAATACTGTAGATGGTTGTACAATTGGATTGGTCTATTAGAATTTTACAACTAAATAAAATGGGTAGATTAATTTAAATTACATAAAAAAGAGTAAATTACACTGATCTTCCTGAGATTTTTGACAATTACACTAACCTATCCTGAAGTTTCTGAAATTACACTAAGACTATAGTTTTTAAATTGAGACTTTTAGTGTTGCAAAATCTTCACCAGTTCTCATTAAGCATATTATTTTTGTGTACGTGCGCGCGCGTGTATGTATGATAAAATGAGATTTTTGGGAACAAAGTGGTGTTTGTTTTTTATTTTAGGCCAAAATGGAATGGAGATTACTCACCTAAACCAAAGAAATGCTTCGAATAATTTTTAATAAAATACCAATTTCATGAAATAAACATTCACAATTTAGTTTATCATGCCAAGTATGAATAAGAAATAAAAATATTGAAATGGACAGTCTTAAAATATTTATTCTATCCTACCAAACATGACTTAAGATTATGAACAGAAAATTTTAAGGGAAGATTTGGAACAAACTCACTTGTAGTATTGTAAGGCACGAAAAATCGTTGTCCTAAAGTGGCTTTGCCTTCCTATGTGAAGGTCCTAGCGGCAAAAGCAGCTCGAAGATCTAACCCAAAAGTATTGGCAGTCCTCCACCGAGTTCATGCATATATGTTGAGAGGTGGGATGAACTAGTTCGACCAGAAATTGCCCCAAAAAAAATTTGTCGACAAGTATTTAAAAGAAGAAAATTGTTGTAGGAAAGTATAACAGGGCTAATAGAAGAAGTACAGAGAAGGAAGGGATTCTCAAGATGAAAACACGAAAGCAATGCAATGTTTATATGTATAAAAGCCATAACAGCTGCAGCTCAAACGGCTAGGAAAATAAAGATAGAAATAAAAATGTAATAAAAGCTTACAAATGAAGAAAACTAAAAGAAATTAAAAGTTTTAAAACTTAAAGAATTTGAGAAAACAAAATGGGTTTTCACCACAAATTCTAAGTGTTGACAGAGATGAGAGAAACGAACGAAGTATATATGTATATTTGTCTTGAGTGCATTATATTACAAGAGGAGACTTCTTTATATACAGCAGTTGAGAGGACATACAAGGTAAAAAACTATATATAAGGAAGGCAATAAAAAAGGAATTAGGGAAAAGAGGAAACAGGGAAAAAAGGAAATAGAATATGCTAGAATAATACTAGAACCCCTAACCCTACGTATAGACCGTAATACACATGTATAATACATATAGTTCACACCCTCCTCAAACTTCAGATGGGAAAATCGAAACCAACTTGAATTTGGAAACTAAAACGTGAAGATGTCTAGGAGGGTAAGCTTTAATGAAGATGTCTATGAGGGTGAGCTTTAATGAAGATATCGGCAACTTGGTCAGCTGAGAAAACAGAAAGGAGATGAACAGTACCATGACGAAGGTGTTGGCGAACGACATGATAGTCGATCTAATATGTTTGGTACGTTCATGAAAGACGTCATTGTGGGCAATTTGGATAGCACTCTGATTGTCATAGTTAAGAGGGGTAGCAGAGGCGTGGGTCAAACCCATGTCTTCAAGAAGCCAACGAAGCCAGATGAGCTCTTGAGTGGCATCGGGGTTTCCTAAATATAGTTAGGAGAAGATAAGTGAAATGAAGAGAGAGAGGAGAACATTTTGTGTTCCTAGAAGATGACATGACGAGAAATACAGAGTCTCTTAGCGTAAGGATCCCAACACCGATAGCCTTTGTGTTCAATTCCATAACCTAAGAAACAACATAGATGAGCCTAAGGTTCTAATTTGGTGCATTCATGAGGTAGGAGTAAGACAAAGCAGGTGCAACTAAACACCCGAAGAAGGCTATAATCAAGAGACATGCCATAAAGGCGTTCATATGGTGACTGGTTGTTGGTAACCGGAGACGGAAGGTGATTTATGGTATAAAGGGTAGTGAAGGTAGCCTCACCCCAAAATTGTTCAGGATAAGAAGAGGAAATAAGAAAGGCCCGAATAGTGTCTAGAATATGTTATGTTTGCGTTTGGCACGACCATTTTGTTGAGATAGGCCAGGAAAAGAACGATGAGGAGGGGTACCATGTTGACGAAGGGTGTTTAGAAAACTATTGTCCTTATATTCCATTGCATTACCAGCGCGAAAGATTTTGATGGAGCGAGAAAACTGATTTTAGATCATATGAGCAAAATCCAAGTAGATTTGGGGTAACTCTAAACGTTTTTTCATGAGATATAGCCAAGTAAAGCGAGAGTAATCGCCAATGAAAATGACAAAATACGTGGATCCTCCCATTGTGGGATGAGGAGCAGGTCCCCAAACATCAGAGTGAACTAAATCAAATGGAGCAACGAAAACATAAATACTTTTATTGAAAGACAAAGTAGATTATTTTTCAAGTTGACAAAACATACAGTCAATATGATCAAGTGCAATTGAGCCTAACAACCTATTAGATGCTAAAGTTTGCAAACGCTTAAAAGAGAGATGACATAAACCAGAGTGCCATAGCTTGGTAGGAGAAATAGTAGCGGCAGAAGCAGCGGACAAAAGAGGAGTGATGAGCTGAGTAGGGATGCGGAGATGAATGAACTCGAACAAACGTCCAACCTTACGACTTATACCAATGGTCATCCCTGTTTGCGGATCCTGCATACAACAACCAAAAGGGAAAAAAGTAACAGTAAGTCCAAGATCACATAACTGACCCACAGAGATGAGATTTAATGCAAGTTTGGGTAAGAGATAGGAATGAGGGATAAAGAAATGGGGGTAGAGACTTGCCATCTCAATAAAATATGATAATAGAGTTGTGATAGAACTTGTGAGGTCAGCTCATACTAACAAAAAGATGAACATATATATCCAACTGAGATACAAAAGATGAAAACAACAAACTCGATAGAAATATTATATATTTGGATTTTGTGAAGTCCGAACGCAATACTACAGATCATTTGATCAAGAGTTTATCTAGGAATGTAGTTGCAACACCCCTACCCAATGAATTGAATAGTTTAGTGTTAATGGGCTACTAGGGCATACATAGAGATAGTAGTCATCACTGCTTTGGTACAATAGGGAAGTGTAGAAAAATTGTATAACAAGTGTGTGTGCGTGTGTATGTATGTATGTCCTGAATAATGTAAGTAAGGAAAAGCAGGAGGTGGCAACCATCCAGTGGCTTGAAGAAGAAGACACTAAAGGGAAGTCGGTTTGGGCAATGAAATAAAAAGGAAAAAGAGAAACTGAGAAAAGAATGAAATAAAAAGAAAAGGGTGGGAACCAAGACCTGCGCATTGGCTCTAGAGAGAGAGAGATGGTTGCAAAGAATAAGAAGGGAGAGAAAGTAAAGAGAAAAAGAAGAACCTACGGTTTGAACTTCAACAAGTAAGATTTGGAACCCTTTTAATTCCTTTAAATTTTTAAAGTCTAATAGAATTGTTTAAGCTAAGAAAAAGGCTCCAAAACCCTAAGAACCGAGGAACCAGTCATTAAAAAGCTTGAAAGATGGGTCAAGTTTCGATCTAAACTAAATTGATTTTGAGTGATTGGAAAATGATCTACATGTTGTGAGGTTCGTAAAACTATAAAAATTAGGGGAAATAGGCTAAAGATTAGTTAGAACTGACCAAGAATAGAAAGGGGCCAAAAATAAAACTTGAAAGAATAGAGCACTAAGCTCAACTTCAAGAATCGGGAAAGAACCCCTATGATCTAAGGATCACAATAGAACAAACTGCGTGCAAATTAGTTAATAAATGACAAATTGTTTGTTAGGTTTATGAGTATATTTACTTAATCTCCCAATAGTGTATGAGATATCAATTCTAGATTTATTAGCTATGTATAGTAAGGATCCTATTAATTATGAGTATTTCAATTGAAAAATTGATCGACCATTATTTTTCTTTAAAAGATTTTAAGGAGTTGTGATAGATTTACAATCATAGTATTCAAAATTATTCAACATCTTCTCTATAGTGTTTGATTGATTCAATGTAATACTCTCAGAAGTTTTTTCATCATTCATGCCTCAGATTATATAAGCTTATTCGATGTCTTTCATATCAAATTTTCTAAAGAGACGAGACTTAACATCTTCAACTATCCTCAAGTTTATCTCAAGAATTAGATTGGCATCCATATAGAGGCATAAGATAATACAATCTCCATTTTGCTCCTTATAATATATACAGTTATCATATTCATTGATCCTATATTGGTATTCTAAGATCAATTTGTCAAATTTCTCGTGTCATTATTTTGGGGCTTGTTTAATTCTACATAATGATTTCACTAATCTACAAACCTTATGTTCTTAACCTTTGACTATAAAGGTCTTAAGTTTCTCTATATATATTTTCTCATCTAAGTCTCCATTTAAAAATGTGTTTTTATATCCGTTTAATGTAGCACTAAATTATAAACAAAATCTAAGGTTATTAAGGTTATAATTGTGGTTATGCTATCTATAGGCGATTATGTCTTAAAGTAATCAATTTCTTTCTTTTGTGTAAAGAATTCAGCCACCAATCTCGCCTTGTATTTATCTATACTCCCATAAGGTTTTAATTTATTTTTGAACATCCATTGACATCCTATAGCTTAATTTCTAGGAGGAAAATGAACAATCTTCCAAGTATTATTTTGTATGATAGATTTAATGTCGCTATTAATGGCCTCCCAAAATGGTCCATGTATAGATGACATTGCTTCTTCATAGGTTGTAGGCTATCCTTTTATTAGAAAGGTATAAAATGCTTTGTCTAAGTTCTTTTCTTTCCTAGTTCTTTTACTTCTCTTAGCTTGTATTTGTATTTTTATTTTTATTTCTTTTCCAAAAGGCACACCAATACTAAAAGAAGGTTTATCAATAATAGAAGGCTTATTAGTCGAAGGAGTTTCACTTACTTGGAAAGCTATATTTGAAGAATGTCGCATCTCTAGATTCATAATTATATTGTTTGGAATTTTATTAATTTTGGAATTTGTTACTAAGAATCTATTAGTATTACTATTTTAAAAATACCTTATAAAGACAATAACTACAGTCTTATGACCTATTTTCTTCCTCTTCTATTTCAGTTTTGACACTTTAGCTAAACATCCCCATATTATGAGAATATTAATGTTTGGTGTTATTTTCTTCTATATTGCATAAGGAGTTTTATCACTATCTTTTTAAGTTATTCTATTTAGAACAAAGCATGCACTTAAGTATGACTTCTCCCTCATAGAACTTAATTAGTAGCATTGAATTTACTATATCCATTAATATTGTTCTATTCTTTTTTGGAAACCCTATAAACTGAAGAGAATACGGAGGTGTTATTTCATATTCTTCAAAAAAGTTGCTAAAGTCGAATAGGGTATACTTTCCTCCTTTTGGATCTATGTATTTTAACTTTTCTAAGTGATTCATTGCTTCAATTTTATAAATTTTGAATTGTTTAAAGACTTCATTTTTAGTCTTTATTAGATAAATACAATAATATTTCAAAAAAGCATCTATAAATGTTATAACGTATTTGTTCTCAGTTCTAGTAGTGGTGCATTACAATCAAATACATTACTATGAAGAACTCTGAGAGTTTGGAATCTCTCTTTATACCCTGGAAGGGATTCCTAGCTTGTTTGGTTTGTACACATATTTCACACTTATACTTACAATCTACTTGAGTTTTTGGTATAAGATCAAGGTCTATCAACCTGTTGACCTTTTCAAACTTATATGTCCAAATCTCCCATGTCACACATCACAAGATTCAATATTAAAAACTCAAAAATTTCATTAACTATCAAATATTCACTCGATTCAAACAAACCATTACATACATAACATTTACACACAAAACATTATTCTAAATTATTACAACTTTTGTCACGACCCAAAACCCACCCTGTGCGGATCCCAGATTGCGACCGCCGCCTTCAGGCTCTGGAGCCTTTGGGCGAGGCGAAACATAAGCAACAGTATCGGATGGCGGTGTGGTCTTGGTTTGCGGAAGCGTGAAAAACTTTTTCTTTCCTTTTCTTATTTAAAACTTTCGCACATCCGTCCGGTACTGTCGTTCTTTATAGCGGTACACATGATAATACATTCAGAACATAGATAAAATTCTAAGGTTTTATATATATTACATATTCGATTGCCTCTCAGGCTTAATACATATTGTCCAAAATCTATTACATCAAAGTCTATCCAACTACATGGTTCTAATACTTCCAAAAGTCCGTGATCATAATGGATCTACTAATCATCATCCCAAAATGGAGCAAGGCTCCCATTTATCATTGGTACTTGAAAAATGTTAGGGAATGGGGTGAGCTTTGAGAAGCTCAATGAGTAATTCCTGCATTTGTCATGGGTTTTCAATTGGCAGTGGTTTCGCACGTGAGATTTTATAAACTACTCACTACCAATTGCTCGTATACTTTGAACATAGAGTACATGCACTTTTCATAAAGATAGCTTTGAAACATTTAGAGTATTCAAGCTAAATATACATTTCTTCACATAGAATATATGCACTTCAAAAACATATAAACATGCATAATAAAAATGGGGGTAAAAACCTGCTTCCATTTTCAAAAGCGTTCCTTCAAAACATATAAACATGCATAGTGAAAATGGGGGTAAAACCTGCTTCCATTTTCAAAAACGTTTGTCATCTTTTCCCTTTAATTAGGTGGAGTCTGTTTTAAATCAGACTCCCGTTTTGCGTATACGTGGAGATATCTCATTGCTTGGGGGATTAGATTCTGCTACCGGGCATTTCACATGACAGGTCAAATGAGTTTCGTAGAAACCCAAAATCCTGACTATGTGACAGTTCACATGACAGGGCAATTGAGTTCTGAAAAGACCCAAAATCCTGACTATATGAGTTTTACATTGTTATCTTATAAAACATTTATCACATGGCTTCTTCAAATAAATACTTTTCATGAGTATTTAAAATATGATGTTCATGACTTCATGATAAGAAACTTCAGACTATGTAGACATGTTAAATACTTTTAAAAAAGACAGTAATAGAAATCATTCATTGAGCATATCACAATAAGATTTATAAGAACAGAATATTTTAAAACAGGAATCATGTCATATGGAATTTAACATTCAATGCTTTAGATATTTTAAAGTTTAAAACATCTTCAAATCCATGGAGTTAAATCTCCACTTCAAATACAAGGTTACTCACCTTGGTCGTTAGGGTTGAAGCTACTATTGTGCTTTCCCACTTCCTCTGTAGTTCCTAAGAACAATTCATAAGTAGTCTCATTAATTTCACAGTCACTATAATACCACCTATTGGTGATCTTAACTTATGCTTTGATTATATTTAAATTCTCCTTTTAATCTTAAGCGTTATCTCTTAACGTATACTCTTCTGGTAGCTTTATTAACTTTTAAGGTTGCTTTCTTCACATATTTACGTGTCATATTTTTTAATGCTTTATTTCAAAACACGGACCTCACCGTTGAGTCCGGAACGTCAAAGAAAGTCAATTTAGACTTTTCCAGACTTCCATTTGGCTTTTAGGCGTGACAGGGGCAATTTGGGTAACTTACACCTTAACGTGTCCTAATTTTTGGAGTCCTGTCTTGTGAAACGGACCCTTCCATTGCGTTT
This sequence comes from Nyssa sinensis, assembly GCA_008638375.1. Classification (NCBI taxonomy): domain Eukaryota; kingdom Viridiplantae; phylum Streptophyta; class Magnoliopsida; order Cornales; family Nyssaceae; genus Nyssa; species Nyssa sinensis. The sequence goes on from CM018031.1 coordinate 36,247,013, forward strand.
AGAATGTCCAAAATAGTCAAAATCTACTATTTGGACTTCGTTTGCTCCATTTATGGTCCAGAGGTATTTTTGAAATTTTTCTTAATTAAATATTATTCATTTAATTTCAATTAGGCCATAGTACAATTTCCCAGAAAGTTTGGGGGTCAAAATCAAATTACACAAACTACCGATCTGAACCAGTCGGTTCAGTTCCATTTTAAATGAATCAATCCGGTTGTAACTAAACCAACTGGTTTAATTCGGTTTAACAAGTATGTTGACGTCATCATGACGTCAGCCCTGACCTTTTAAATTTTTAAAACCTAACTAAAATGTCGTCGTTCCAATAATTCGATGGCCATTCCGTCGCTTAACACGTGTCCCGAGTTAACCCATCTGACTCGATTTAGACAGCGAGTCAACTCACCGTCTTCCCCACCGTTCCTACCAGTGTTACCCTAATTTATGGGTTTATTTGCCTCCAATTTCGTGAATTTTGCACCACTAAAACTCTCTATTTCTATGTCTAGACCATTTCTAATACATCAAGGAACGGTTTGGCATTGGTTTGGGTTTCTAATTTGGACTCATAGTCGTGATTTGGAAAACGATACCCAAACCTGCAACTTGGTCCTACAGACTCATTTTTGAGTCAAATTTTATGGGGTTTCTTCTGGAATGGTTTATTTCTCATGGGGTTCACGTTCCTATCTTCAAAAGTGAGTTTAGGCATCTAAATCAGGAACTGGGTTTCATGATCGAAACTTGTAACCTAGGTTTTAGGGTTCAGTCTCTGAGTTTTAGGGTTGCGGTCTAGCATTTTTAAGGCATTGGAATGGTCTAATTTTGGTTCCAATACACAAATTTGGGTTTAGTTAACTTCGATTCAGACCCGCACATAACAGTTTTGAATTTTGTTCACCTGTAACTCTAAATTTCTCACTCACTTCTTAACAATTTTCATGCATTCTTTTTACAAACTGAAGCTCATAATATGCATACTAAGACTCCATAATTGCATGCTTTAAATTCAAAACAAATTAAACAGAATTCGACCTAAAAATTTACTTGTTTTTGTCGACTGTTTTTCCTAAAACCTCCCTTCTTCAGTTCCTTTCCTATCTTCTTCATTCTCTCCCTCTCATTTCACTTCTCCTTCTCCTTAACTCTCTTCCTAAACCGACCTCGAGGTCGGCAACCAGTGCCACCTATTGGCGTTAGTGTTTGCATGGCAAACATGACATGGCTGCCACCTCCCTCTTCATCATTTCTTGCACATACAGCTCACGTGGAGGAGACATGGAGAGTAGTGCCCACCGCTTCCCTCTCTCCTTTCTACTTAATCCTATTACATACTTCTTTTCTTCATTTCTTGCTCTTAGTTTATATACTTTAATACATCTACTTTATGTAATTATATTATATATATAATACACATTTCCATAAATTTGGCTAGTCACCACTTAACTTACCCTAACACATTCATGTGTACATATATACTTAATTATATATATTTCATAAATTCTTGTATATAAATATATTTTTATACTTATATATTCATGTACATACTTTGGTTATACTCACTCATGTTCACAATCAATGTGTGTATTTAACATGTATTTAGCATGTTTTTTATATTCACTTTGTTGACCTACTCGACGTAACAATCTCTTTTTCATGTCTTGATTCAAGGTTGGCGATTAGAGTGAAAGTATACAGTCTCAATGGGATCAACGGAAATAGGTTGGTGATTGCAATGAAAGTGATGTACAGTCGTCCTGGTTTTCCGAGACTTTTACTGACAGCTTCACTTATCTATATTGTAATCCGGCCTCGTTACTTAAGGTCTCGGTCACAAACGATGCTTCGTTGGGTCGGGTGTTACAACTTTCTTCATCCATTACAACTTTATAACCTTGTTGAACTAAAAGTCACACATTAACAAGGTTTCTTTATACTTTGGAAACATATCACACATCTCTTAAGACAAGGACTTTCCATATGTCATTTTTAATTTATTTCCTCCTATTCCAAATACTTATGCAACAAAATCATTACCTAAGATTACACTTCATCCACTTGATTTTTAATAATATTTGAAAAACTTATGATAAAAAACTCCTCGTCAAATAAAGTAGGATGAATGAAAAAAAATTATAGTATCTTCCCATTTTTGTTATTAAATGGCAAAGGTATGAACATAAAATAGAGATAACTAGATGGATTATAACTACAAAGTTAATATTAGACATAGCAAATATGTAGGAAATTAACACATATGTCAAGCAAACCATCAAAATAATATAATAATATATATGAGATACAAAATTTGGAAACAAATTGAACTGTCATGTACATATATGTCCTAAAAAAAGATAGGATTTAGATACAACTAGTATGAAGAAATGAATACAAAAGTATCTAATCCATAAAATATATCCTACTATTACGGAGGCCTATCCTGAGACTGCGTCTACTCGGTACTATCATCAACATTTGATCTATGAGCTACAACTCTTGTGTCAAGATTTCTAAAAAGATCATAACATGCACTCTTCAGATCAACTGATAAGCTTTGCACGCAAACCATTTATCTGATCTGAAAAATCATGCAACTGGTCATTAAAAGAGGTCAAATGTTCATCAAAATATTGACACAAGGATTGCATCTTGGATAGTAGCTGATCAAAACCCAACAACACTGTTTAAACAGTTGATGTAGAGCTGGTGCTGATAAAGATGTACCAATTGGACCAGTCAAGGCAGCAGGCAAAGTGAGGGTGGCTATTTATCACCTCTAGGCAGTAGTCGGTTTAACTAACGTAAACTATGTGCCATAGACATATTTGTAATGGGCTGCATCTAACTAAGCTCATGCCTAGTGAAAACAAGGTTGTAGCGCTCATGAAGGATCCTAGTGATCAAAATAGAAAATCGTAAATGCTAACATAAGTAATGTTGAACATGAGTGAAAATATCAAGGAAGGGAGGCCTGTGACTAGGCCAGAAGCAATGTCATATAGAAGTTGTGATCTCTTTGGAGTGAGATATGTGTGACTTAACTCCTTGGGATGATAAATGTGGAAACAAACTATGTAAAAGTCTAACATACGCAACTAAGTTGCATGGAGTGTGTAAGGGTGGCTAATGTAATATCAACCTCTTGTGTCAAATTGAAAACAACCTCTTCCAAAGGTTCTGACAAGATAAGGAAATACCTTCGGTGGTACCTCTTGGTTCCTAGGAAATCCAAGCATCTCAGCTACGAGAGTTGGAGAGATATCATACCCGACTATACCTCTATAAAAGGTTCTGACAACATTCTCCTGTGCTATGTTAGTAATCGTAAGGTAGTTAGAGGATTGATCTCTAGTAAAGGTTCTAAGGTCGAATCATTTCTCCATTATGATCGACACGTGCTTGATGATCCCGAGGAAGGCATCATATTGCTTAAGTGAGCAAAAACTTGGTGGAATTGGTCTGGTATCCATCCTAGGGCGAACTTGGTGACTTGTCTCTCCTCAAGCCATGAGGAACACAAGGACTAGTAGAGTATATAAAAATAATATGGTGATAGTGAAGGAAAATTACACTCAAAAATAAAAAGAAAGCTTAAGAGAGCTCACAAGAACACTTAAAAAAGCTCTAAAAACTCTCTAGGAAATTAGAGGAAAAATTTGAGGGAATTTAATTGAGGTGAAATGTCAAATGTGGCCTTTGAGTTGTTGATATGCCCATTTTACAGCACGTATTCAAATGCAATGTCCTTCTTTGTTTGGACGGGTATTGTGTGTTTGCTTGAACGCAGTTCTATTTTCTGTTCGGATACGTCTAGCTTTTGGTTCGTTTGAATGATTTACTCCTTTATTTGAATGAATGAGCCACTAGAAGTGTAGTTTTAATATGAATTCTAAAACCAATATTAAGCATTCAATAAGGGAATAAAATAATAATAAAAAATTAAAAATTAAATTATCCATTCCAAGGGTCATCAATTTAATATTTTCAGGGAATTGCAAAGAGACACACCACAAATTAAATTAAATACCCAAGAGAAGTTTTATCACTCAAATAGTCCAAGTTATGTTTAAAAACATTAACTTTAGTTCAAGTGAGTGAGCAACTACACATTTAGATATAAAATTTCAAAATATATAAGGAAATTATAAAATTCACACAAATTTCCAGATCAAGACAGTGAAAGACTAGATGAATTTATAGTTGACCCTTTTATAATTAATATTCAATAAATTAATAATTTTGTAATAATTAATAAATTTTTAAGGAATCAACTTGGTTCCATGGTGAATAATTAATAACTCTATTACTTAAGAATTAATATTTTTTTCATAAAAACTATTTATAATATTAATTATTAGAGAGATAAAAATAGTTATACATCTGCTTATATATTCCATTAATGACATATCTTGGTAATTATATTTATTAATTCTACATAATTGGAGTCAAAAATATTATAAATGAGAAAAACAAATAACATCAGAAAACCTAATCTTTACTTAAAATAGACATTTTGAGTTTTTTATGCTATAAGTTGAGTATTATATGTGTTTTTCATGAAAAAATAAATTTTCATTGAAAGATTCCATACAAGATTTATTTTTGTAATGAAAATTATTTATATGTAAAAAAATATTTATCAGTTAATGAAAGTATGAGAAAACTTAATAATTAATGATTCTAATAATTAGTAAATTTTTAATCTCTCGTATCCATAAATTATAAGAGAGTTAGCTATATTAAGTGTGTCATACGACACCCTCAAACACTTACCTACACATCTCTTTAATTTGAGTTCATTAATAAAAACACATCAACCATAATAAATAACGAATGTGATTTTTTGAACTTTTTATAAGTCAAGACTTGAGTTACAATTCCCTGTGCCATGCCCAAAAAGTTTGCATCCTTAACAACCTTGGGGGCAGCCATTCATATTCAATTTTTTTTATGTAAGTTATGTCCTTGAAATCCTTAATTGTTGGGGAGCTTTTTACCAAATTTAATTTCTACACAGAGCCGGACATAGTGAAGCCTACTCTTAGTTGTTGTAAGATTATCAGAAAAGAGAGGCTTACCTACAATACAAGCAATCCTACTCAATGCATTAAGGGCCCAAAAATGAAGTCTGGGATGAGGCACCTAATCCAAACTGGAACTGTAGTTGTGCCTTCCTTTTCTACATTAGAGTCTATGCTCCATGGCTTCATGATGAGAGGTTTTCTTTTCATTGTCCAAGGTTCGCCTTCTCAAAATTTTCTTTTATCTTCAACCTTCTCAAATTCAAAGATAAAGACTTTTAGCTTTAAAGAATGCAGCTGAACTGGTATTCGCCTCCAATTCCTCCGAGTAAACATAAGCATATATTTAAAAGAAAGTTTGGCTCCCAAAACATACCCTATCAGAGTATCGGATTATCATTTAGCTTCTTTCTTTCTATCTTTCTCAAGGATGTCTATCTCGATTTCATCTTGCTCCTCACTCATTGGGTAGTGCTTCAATTTTATCCCATTTTTTCAAATTCGATTTGCTTGGAAGAGGCTTACACTACAAAAAAACCTACTTTTCATGACGCACATTATTAGCGACGCACATCAAGCGTCACTGAAAGTGCCTTTTCGCGATGCACAATGGGGCGTCGCTAATAATAAAAAAAATTAGTTTCCCGCGTGCAAAATAGGCGTGAAACTATTAGTGACGCACAAATGGCCATTAGTAACGCACATGCACGTTGCCAATAGTTGATGCATTTAGTGACGCACAGATGGGCGTCGCCAATACTTGGGCTAAATGAAACGCCAGTCGTATGAAATAAAATTAGCAACGCTCATTGAGTTATTAGTGACAGACAGTGGGCATCGCTAATAACTCCTTATATTACCCCCAATTCGATCACTCTCTCTCTTTCTTTCTCTCTCTCTCTCTCTCTCTCAGACACTTTTTCTCTCTCTCAAGCGCCGTTTCAATCGCTCATTATGCGCTGCTATCTCTCAAGTGTTGTTGCTATCTCTGCGTTTAGTGATCTCGGATCTCTCTCTCTCTCTCTCTCTCTCTCTCTCTCTCTCTCTCTCTCTCAGACACGATTTGGAGAAACCAAGCAAGCAGCAAATGAGCCTAAGGTGATTGATTTTGCCCTCTAAACTTTGTTCAAACTTGATTAAATTAGTGAATATAATTGAGTTTTAAATAAATCAATCGACTGAAATAGTGAATCAAAACTGTATCAAACAGTCTAAACATATGATTAGATAAAATTTTTAGCTAATTGATCCTAGTTTATTGGTTTGGTACCTAACATCCTGTTCTTCAAATTTGATATATAATTATATATGTTACGACTTATGTGATTCATGGTGTGAGATGAATGATACAGAATAATAGTGACCCACAATAGATATCATTTGTCTCCTAGACTCGGATACTATTTATGGTCTGTCAGGTTCGAGATTGTTTCATATTTTGTACTTGCTGGCATTCTTTGTTCATAGAAGATATATATATATATATATATACATACATATATGGATGTGCACAATTTTGAGTTTTATCTGAGAGTGAAATAGTATTAATTTGAGTTAGACTGGATTTTTGTCTTTAACCCATGTTAAACTTTAGTCACTTCTTACTTGTATCTGGATGTGGTTTATAAGAGCTGGTTTTAAGCCATTCTCCTTTTAAGCTTTAGGAATGATGTGGGACAAACATGGGGTTAGAAAATTAGGTTTAGAAGCTTAAAAGGGGAGCACACTCAACAAGCTATACTCCAATATTGTTGTGGTTAGTAGTGAAGATGGGCCTTTTAAAAGAATTTTTTTGTTGATTTTTATGGCCAAACATTGGTGAGAACATTGGGTTTAGGGCTTTTAGCTGGTGTAAAAAAAGGTTAGAGTTTAAGGCTTTAGATAAGCAAGGAAAGGGGGACTTTGTGGGCTGTTCAGCAGAACAGTAACTAGGGGTTGCTTGGGTTTCTTTTGTGGGGAAGCTTTGAATGATTAAAAGAGAGAAGGAGACTAGGATTTGAAAGATAGGATTTGTAAGGGTAATAAAGGGGTTAAATATTATTTAATTATAGAATTTTGGAGTTAAGAGAAAGTGCATAAAATAAAGAAAATAAGTTAGGCATCACTCCTAGTTTCCATTGGTATCACACCAAGGATAAAATTGCATTACACCATCCCTAAAAGAGCATAATTGCTAGAAGATTCTCTAAAACATCTTCTCTATTGAATTGGAAGCATTATAGAACTAATTTTAGACATGTATGTAATCCTAAACTCTACTAAAGACTTTGAGTAGTAAAACCCAGTATAAATCAACTATAACCCACAAATGAGACCCACCATCAAAACTTGATCTAAGGGATGACCTATGGCTCACAATTACAGAGGTGGGATTTTATTTTATTTTTTTCTTGGATAGCAGCTTAGGGAGCTATATTGTCCATGGATAATCAGCCAAGAGAGGCTCTGTCACAACCCGAAATATGCCTCGCATGGATCTTGGATCGGGACCGCCGCCCCAAGGCCTCAGGACAAGGCTCGCATCTGCAGCGGCATCAAATAGATGTGCTTCATGTGGTTGCGGAAGCGTGAAAAACTTTTTTTTTTTCTTTTCTTTTCTCATTTTAAAATTTACACATCCGTCCGATACTGCCGCTATTCACAATGGTACACATGATCATGCATTCAGAGCATAACTAAAACTTAAAAGACTTTATAATTACAATCTTAATTCAGCTGTCCCGTGGGGCTTAATACATATCCTTAAATTGTCTGCTAATACAAAACATACTAATTAAAGTTCATGTGATTTCCCAAAAGAAACTACTTAAGCAAGTCTTCCCAAAAAGCTAGACTCATCCTCATTGTCTTCAAAATTCAATCTGCCATTAGTCACCTAAAAGGGGGCGGATAAAAATTCTGAGTAAGCTAATTTAAGCTTGTGAGTAATTCCTGCATTCGTCATGGGGTTTTCAACTGGTAGTGGTTTAGCACATGAGAGTTTATAAAATACTCACTACCAATTACTCGTACATTTTAGAACACAGAGTATATGCATTCTTAAAACAGATAGCTTTGAAACATTTAAAGTATTCAAGCTAAATACACATTTCTTCAAATAGAGCATATGCAATTTAAAAGCACACAAACACGTATAATAAAATGGGGATAAAAACCTGCTTCCATTTCCAAAAGCGTTACTTCAAAACATATAAACATGTATAGAAAAATGGGGGTAAAACCTGTTTTCATTTCCAAAAACATTTGTCATCTTTTCTCTTTAATTAGGTGGAATCTGTCTCGAACCAGACTTCCATTTTACTACAATGCTGCAATGCTACAATAGAGATATCCCGTACCAGAGGGATCAGATCCTGCTACCTGGCATTTTGACAGTCAATTGAGTTCCGTACAACCTAAAATCCTATCATATTTTTACAGATTAATTGAGTTCCGTACAACCCAAGAATTTGTGGGTGCTTATGCAAAATTTATCTTATAAAACATTTATCACATGGCTTATTCAATAAGTATTTTTCATGAATTTTTAAAACATAAAATATATATAACTTATCACATGGCTTCTTCAATAGATATTTTTCATGAATATTTAAAACATGAAATATATAACTTCTGCAATAGAACTTCAATATTTGGAATAATCAAATTCAGAACATTTATGAAAATTTAGCATTTTAAACCCAGACATGCTGAAACATAATTAAAAAGGAAAACCGTGATTCAGACCAATCACCCAGCATGTCACAATACAGTTTATGAAAGCAGAAAACATTTTAAAACAGGAATCATGTGATACTAAATTTGATATTCGAGGCTTCAAATAAATTGAACTTAAAACTTCTTCAAATTCATAGAGTTAAATCTCCACTTCAAAGGCAGGGTTGCTCACCTCTGTCCTTAGGTCAGTGCAAAAAAAATGTGCTTTCCCACTTCCTCTGTAGTTCCTAAGAACAATTCATATATAATCTTGTTAACTTCACATCACTACAATATCACCTACTGATGCTATTCATCAAATTTTATGTCTTTTTATTTTAGATACTTCTTTTGGGTGAATAGACTCTACCATTAAGTCTAGAACGTCGAAGAAAGTCGGTTTAGGCTTTCTTAGAATTTAATTCGGCTTTGGACATGTTAGGGGCAATTTGGTCATTTATGCCTTAACGTGTCTAAATTTTTCAGAATCCCATCTCATGAAATGGATGCCACCATTAGATTCAGAATGTTTAAAATAGTCAAAATCTACTATTCATTTATTTAATTTGAACATCGTTTGACTTATTTATGGTGTAGGGGCATTTCGGTCATTTTGACATTTTTACGGGTCTTACATTTTTTGGGAGCTCATCTCATGTCGTGGACCTCACCAATGGACTTAGGAGGTCTGAGATAGTAGAAATACATATATAACTCATCTCATTCGGACACCGGGCCATTTTGGAGCATTTAATTTAATTAAATTAAATTTATAAAGTATGGTATATATATATATATATATATATATATTTAGTATGCAATAAGTTACTAGTCGAATAGGGTGGCACGCTGGCCAGCGTGTCACCTCCCTCCCAAAAGATACTGCCAATAAATCCCACCAGGTGCAAACGCACCTCTTATTTTTTGATCTTATTACATATATTTTATATATAAATGTTGCCCCAAATGTGTACACGCGCGTGTGCATGGCCGAGTGGAAAGATGAATGGTTTAGGCGCGTGCGACGAGGGTTCGAGTCTCAGGGCTTACACCCCTTCTCATTTTTCCTGATTTTCGCAACCCAAACAGCGAACAGAGACCTCATCCGTGGATAGGCCATCTTAACCGCATGTGGGATATGATTTAAAACCCACAATCTTGTAACCAAACAGGGGAGGTCGGGGTTTTTAAAACCCTTAAGCCAAAACGATGTAGCTTCATGTATTCGGTGGCGGTCTTAGATTCTGCCACGTGTCCGAGTCGACACATTAATTTTAAAACGAGTTGTGAGTCAACTCGGTCGTCTTCCCCATCGATCCACCACTGTTGCCCTAATTTTTGAAGCTAAAAGCTTCCATTTTCGTGCGTTTTGGTTCACTCAACCTCCATTGTTTTTAATCTAAACTACTTCTGGGACATTATGGAAAGATTTGGCATCGGTTTTAAAGCTCGAACTGAGCTCAACCGTTCGGTGTGGACGTTTATTCTTCAACCTGTAACTCAATGGTAAACCCTCATTTCTTCACCATTTTTAGCATGGTTTGGTTCTGTGTGACCCTCAAGGTATGGGGATTTAACCCCTATTCTCAAAAATAGGTTTATGGGTCAATTTTTAAGACGGGTCTTCAAGACCCGAACTTGCAACTCGATTTCTTGGGTTCATTTCTTGGGATTTTTGATCGCGCGTTGGGTTTATTGGAACCCTTATGGTCTCTACTTGAAGCCCCAATACGTCAAACTCAGTTTTGTTGTCATGGATTCAGACCTGTTATATGCAAGGTCATCCATGGCTATTTTGTGTACGACTTGATGTTTTGGTGTGTTTATGAGTCTATTTTTCATGCCTTGTTCATGTCTATATACTTTAAACATCATATATACAAAAATCAAACCTAAACAGCCTACATACATGTATATTTTCTAGAGAGAGAAATTGTGGTGTTTTAGTGGGTTTACCTCAAATGGCACCTTTTCACTCCCCTTCTCCTTCTGAATCTCTTTCTTCTTCTTCCCAGAACTCCTCTCTTTCTCTCTCAGTGACAGAACGAGTGTGAGTCGTGTGTATGCATTGTGTATGTATGTGTATATAAGTATACACTCAATTAATTCAAATTCTGATTGCCCCACCAACTGGTTTTCCTCTTACTTGTTGCAGTATCCAAAAAGGGGTGTCCTCTTATTGTTTGGGGCAGGCTATGATGGCTGGTTGTGTGTGTGTGTTTGTTTTGTTTTACCTACATATATATATATATATACACATATACATACATGGCTCATACCCTAATACACCTTGGATATATACACACACCTCTCATTGACACACACACACTTTTGTACACTTTGGACAATAGCATGCTCTCTTATTCCATATATAATATACATACATTTCATATACACATATTTTAACATACATGCATGCATACACACACTCATATATATATTCATGTATAATTTTATATATATATATATTTAAAGTTACAATTATTTATAATGTATATATTTTTGTATTTAATTATATATACATATATGTTACAATTTATTTCTTATATTAAAATAATTAATTACTTTAAAAATTAATTATTTTCTTAAATGTATCATCTTTGTACTAATTTTTTGTATCCTCATAAAGCGTGCCATATGACCCGGTATCCTTGGGTCAGGACATTATAGGCTCTCACTTGACAAACCATTGTTATATGTGCAAAGAGGATATGGAGATGGTTGACCATCTTTTAGTTCATTGTGTAGTGGTGAGGGATTGGTGGAGTTTTTTTTTTTTTTTTTTTTGTTTTTTTTTCCTATCTTCGGTTGTTCATGGGTGATGCCAGCTTCTTTGCTAGAGTGGATGTAGGGTTAGGAAGAGGTTTACTTGGTATGGAGGATGGCTTATTTGTGCTTAATATGGAGCCTATGAAACCTATGGAAGGAGTGAAATAGTAGGATTTCTGAGGGGACTGAGAAAGCTCCTTTTATGTTGGAAGATAACTTTTTTTGCCTCATACAATATTCAAAATTAATAATTGTCTTATACTTACGTTAGAGTTTAATTTAAAATTACATTAAATTTAGTCACGGAGATATAGAAGGCCTAAAAGAGCTAGTGGATGGGAAGGGGATTCTCAATAGATAGAAAAAATGAAAAAAAAAGGAAAAAAACATAAATCATAAAGCATAAGCGAATTTATGATATTTTCATGTGAGTGCTGAGTGCTGAGTGCTGAGATGGAATAATGTCATTGGTTTTCCTAGACCATTGGCGTGACGGATCATTCTTATAGACTTTAATTGCTTCTGCCTTTAAAATCAAATAGAGATTAAATTTAATATGTTGCTTTAACCAAAAACAAAAATATCTAGTGTGTCACACACTAGGTGACCGATCAACTATCTAATGTGTCACACGTTTTATTAAAGAAAAAATAAATAAAAACTTTCACAAAGTAGCTGCGACTCTATGAAAAACCTTACCGTTTGATTTGCTTTTTTTTTAGGGATTACTTCGTGAAAAAAAAATTATGGTGATTGTTTTGTAAGTTACCAATTGCATTCATGTAAGCCTAGACCCGTTCGAAAGTCATTTTCATCACATGTGAATCTTGTCGTGAAATTTATTCATGATTGGGCTCGTGTGTATGAAAATCGATTCTTGAATTGTCCAAAGAGGATAGTTCGGGAATGCATAAATCTACATTACAATCAATAGCTACTCGTGCTTGAATATTCCACTATGACAACATTTTAGCACAGTCTCCTAGTGTTCTCTAGGTATATATTTCGGCGTGCTAAATTCTATCTTTTATACTTGGAGAACCGTGGGGAGATGCTGCAGAAATTTTGTCCGAGTGGAATCAAGCATTTGATTTGCTGCTGATTGCAATGTAGATTGTGCATTCACGAATGAGATAGGACCACCTTACCCTTTAGAGAGAAGTTGGAGGTGATAGGATTCATGTTTCATATTTATAATGAGTATCATTTTTGACTTGTATTAGGTAAACGAAAATGGATAAGAGTTGGAAGGACTTAAGGGGTAGGCATTTGCCAGGGTATGTGAAGGGGATCAAAGATTTCATTGAGTTTGCTCGTGCATATGCAAATGAGAGAAATAGGATAAGATGTCCATGTAAGAGGTGTAATAATAGGGATTATATGCACATAGATGAGGCCAAAGAGCACCTACTCCAACACGGGATGGATAAGAGGTATACGTGTTGGGAATTTCACGGGGAACACCATGACGTACGAGTGGTATTTGAGCATGAAGAAGAAGACGACGATGATAACTTCGGTGATAATGTTGGGGTTGGTTATGAAAGCTTGCCACAAATGTTGGCAGACTTGTAGGGGGCTACAACTAGGGCGAGTAGTCATAGGAGTAACACAGGACAATCAAAAGCGTTTAAGTCCTTGTTGAGGGAAACAAGACAGCTGTTATATCCGAGTTGTGATAAGTTTTTGAAACTGGACTTTCTTGTGAAACTCCTTCATATTAAGACCATCAATTTATGGAGCAAAAAATCATTTAATATGGTCATTGAATTGATTAAAGCAGCAGCTTTTTACTAGGGAGACCCTTCTGAAATCATATTATGAGGCGAAAAGAATATTAAGAGATTTAGGCCTTGGATATATTCCCATACATGCTTGCAAAAATGATTGTATGTTATTTTGGAAGGAGACTGAACAATGTAAGGAGTGTACGGTGTGCCACGAACCTAGGTACAAGCTGAATGAAGGAAGGAGCAAGAAAATTTTGCACAAAGTGCTGAGATATTTTCCCTTAAAACCTAGACTACAAAGGTTGTACATGTCTAAGAATATGGGAGAAGATATGCAGTGGCATAAGGAGAAGCGTGTTGTTGAGGAAAATGTATGTAGGCATCCGACAGATTCTCAAACTTAGGCTGAGTTTGATACAAATCACGAATTGTTTGCAAATGAGGTGCATAACGTACGACTTGGGCTGGCTAACGACGGTTTCAATCTGTTCAGTGACATGAGTAATGCCTACAACATGTGGCCGGTGTTGCTTGTGCTGTATAACTTGCCACCATGGAAATGTATGAAAGAACTATTTATCTTCATGTCATTACTTATTCTAGGGCCGAAGTCTCCTAGTAATGAAATTAATGTGTACTTGCGTCCTTTAGTGGATGAGTTATAAGGAATTGTGGGAGATGGGACTGGAGGCATACAACGTCTCTAAGAACGAGACATTTCAATTGTATGTAGCATTACTATGGACCATAAATGACTTTCTAGTATATGGGAACTTGTCTGGGTAGAGCACTAAAGGGTATCTAGCATGTCCAGTTTGCAATAAGGATGCATATTCCCTACATTTGTCCAATGGAAAGAAGATATACTACATGTGCCATCGTCGTTTTCTACCACCATCACATGGCTGGCAAAATTGGCAGAAGCATCTGTTTGATAAAAAAATTGAGCGCAGATTGTCACCTCCATTGTTGTCTGGTAAAGACGTGTTGGCGCAATTGGCACTCATCTAACCAGTGAGGTTTGGGAAGATATCGGGTACTAAGAAAGGGAAGTGTACTAATGTGGAGTTAAATTGGACGAAGAAGAGCATATTTTTTGATTTGCCATACTGGGAAACCCTTAAGTTGAGGCACAATTTGGATGTTATGCACATTGAGAAGAACATTTGTGATAATGTGCTAGGAACTTTAATGAACATTGAATGGAAGACGAAGGATACTCTTAAAGCTCGGTTGGACCTGCAAGAGCTGGGAATACGAAAGGAGCTGCACCTAATACATTATCATCCGTAGAGCGAATGAGGATTTGCGAGTGGTTTAAATCGATGAAGTTTCCAGATGGATATGTATCGAATATATCTCGGTGTGTAAATGTTATAGATGGGAAAATATCCGGATTGAAGAGTCATGATTGCCATGTCCTTTTACAACGACTTCTTTCGGTTGCAATACGTGGATATCTCACCGATGACATATCAACTACATTGACTAAGCTGGGCTACTTCTTTAAAGAATTATGTGCGAACATTGAATTTGGAAGTACTGGAAAAGCTCGAAAGGAATGTTGTTGTGATCCTCTGCAATTTGGAAAAGATTTTTCCTCCAGCTTTCTTTGATGTAAGGGTCTACCTAGCTATGCATTCGCCTCATGAGGCAAAAATTAACGGACCTGTCCAATACCGTTGGATGTATCCAATAGAAAGGTACATTTAATTTTATGAATTGTGTTATCTATCCATCCTAACTATTTTAATGTATAACTAATTAATTATTAAAACAGATATTTGCACACATTGAAGCAATATGTGCGTAACAAAGCACGACCGGAAGGGTCAATTGCTGAGACTTACGTTGATGCTGAATGTCTCACTTTTTACTCTATGCATCTTGAAGATATTGAGACAAGGTTTAATCGTCAAGAGCGAAATTCTGATAGTGGTTCATGGCAGCAATGAACTGTGTAACACCCCGACCTTGCGTAATTAATAATTAGTTGTTAATTATTAATTAGCACTGACTTAATGAATGATTAAGGGAATTAATCATAATCCCGACGGTCATGATAGACCGATTAAATAATTAAAAATGTCTGGAGGAAAGGGTACTCTACCCGAACCTAATTACTGGTTAAATTGGTAAAATAATGCCGTTTTAACACTAACGGAACCCGAATTAGCTAACCCGGGAAATCCCGAATGATTAATAAATGACACGGAACCTCTGACACTGAAGATAACTAGGATAGGAACTGACCGGAACAAACCGCATCGAAAAAGGAGTTAGGAATGAAAGTTATGAAAGAAACACTGAAACTGAATTACTAGCGCAGCCAAACGTGGCCTTAACAAAAAAATGTGAGAAAAATGGCCAAAAGAGAGGCCGAGGGAATTGAACCCTTGACCTTTGAGTGGAAAGAAATTTTCTCCAAAAACTTACCAGTTAGGCTACCCACACCTTTGTGCATATATTTGCAACTTATTTGTATATAACACTGAATTATCCTAATCTGCCACCCAAACTGGCCAATGGCCATACATGTAACACCTCACCATCCCATCACCCTAAGCACCCTAGCCCCCATCATCACTCTCTGCTCAAACTGAACCCTACAAATGTGTATACATGTATGTATATGTAGGGGTATACTAGGAGAAAGTGGGGATTCTCTAAAATCAAAATGTCTGCTATGAAAAGAAGGGAACAGATCTGTTGAGGGGGAGAGACCAAGGGAGAGAGAGAGAAAATCCTTGTGAGGTCTTGCATGTGTGAGATCAAGCATGGTGTGTGCATGTGTGTGTCTTCATGGGAGATGCACCAAAGAGGAAGGAAGGCTGAGGAACTGAGAGGCCCGACTGAAACTGTGAAGCACACCTGAAGTGCCAAAGACCAAGACTGAACCATGGAGGAGAGCAGCCATTGTCTAAAGGTAAACACCAAAGTTTGCCAAATTTCTGTTTTGATTTGTTGGTGCTGTTCCTTTAATTTTTAGACCATACCAACTGTATATATAAACTCCTGTGAGACCTTAGGGCTATTCTGAATTAATTGGGAGGGTCGAATAGGGCTGAAACCCCAAAACCGTGTATCAACCTCCAAAACCGTGTATCAACCTCCTATTAATGGATCATGGAAACTGGGTCTGATTCGACCTCTCTAAAAACTGAGTTTTGACGGTCCAGAACTGATCTAGACACTAAGAGGATCCTAAAACCACTGTTCCACGACCCTAGAACACTGATTTAAACCCCCAAACTGTGAGTCGCAGTCACGGGTTTGAGACCCAACACCCCTGAAATCGTGACCAAACTGAGATATGAAGACGGGGACTGAAACGCCATGACCTGTAGGTCACAACGCAACAAACCCCATGAGGTTTGGACCAAAAATGGACGCCCTAGAACCAGTTGCAGGTCTGCGCAATAATGGAGTGGACCGAGCTCCACCCGTAGACTCGAGGCACCAAACCGATGCCAAAATGTTGGCTTCACCTCCAGAGAACGTTTGGGATCAAATCAGTTGAAAAACCCTACTTGGAACTCCACGAAAATGGAGGAAACCGGAACTGGGAATTAGGGCAACAGTACACTGGTTGGTGAAGAAGACGACGAGTCGACCGAGTCGACTCATCCAACACGTCCAAACCCACCGAACTGACTCACATACGTGTCGACGTATGAACTGGCCACCGCTTAATTGAAACTACACCATTTTGGGTGTCAACTGATTTGTTTTAAAATCAAATTCTACCTGTTTGGTTACGGTGATAACAAATTGAAATTGAATTGGATTAATCCTGAACACGGATAGGGGGGGCTAATTAAGATTAACTGGAATATTAAATTCCGGTTTACTGAGGGTCAGTGAACCGGTTGGTTCACAATGCATTTGGACCGGTTCAGCTAGTGAACCCTAAAACCAATAGGTCTGAACCCCTATTTTCTGAATTTACATTTAACCCCCAAATGTGTCACGCCCCGAATTCCAGTGAACCCGAGGCGCGAGTAACGAGACAAAAGAAAATAAAATAATAAAGGAAGAAAAGATAATTAAGGACGATCACCTACATTCTACATACTGTTCTGATAAATACATAAGGTCTGGTCCATTTCTTTACCACATACAAAATAAAATACAGTCGCGGGCTTATGCCTTTACACAATATCAAAAATGCCCCTTGGGCCTCACATAGTCCCTAATCAGATCATCTCCACGTCTCGTACAGCTGGGACATCATCTGAAATGTTTGCCCCACTAAAGGGGTCAGCTCAACATGTTGGTACAATATAATGCTAATGCAAGAAACAGAACTAAAGTCGTGGCATGTGCAAGTGTACAGTTATTTCTATATGGCATTCGATATTATGATGGCAGCATATAAACAATATGCAGTATATGAGCAGTATGCGTGACACACCCATGCAACTCTATGCCACCCATGTCTCATGATACGGTCATTCTCCGCTGGCATGAGTACCGCCGAGTATGTCTCGCTTCACGGTCCGGAATCCGTCAGGCAGACAAGTACTTATTGGCCGATTTTGGGTTTTTCACCACAGGATCTGCACCCTCATAATGCAAAGCACCAAGTGCTTACCCACGCCATGTCCAAAGAATCACACTATGCCAATATGCTCTGATTTCATCATGTCATAATGTAATCTCAATGATGCATCTCATTCATACATAAAGCATGCCTTCAAGTACACAATTTATAATATCAACAGTTCTTCAAAGCATATGATTCACACACTACACTAACACATGCGATATACACAAAATCATCATCCAACTTAACAAGATAGCATGTAGCACATAAGCATGTAAACACTCAAGCAAACATGTGAACAATCAAGGCAGCAAAGCAAGTATTCCTAATCTCAATTATATTTCTTACTTAGCACAATATATCGTACCTGATAATCGATCTCAACTCAAGAAGGTGTACTCGTGGAAGGGTAGAATCACAATGAGAATACCAGAGGTCAGATCACCTTCTCATTGCCCTCTCGTGTCCCTAAAATTCATAACATGAAACTCAGTTTAATTGTCACTTGAATTATGCTATTCATCAAATTTTATGTCTTTAATTCATAAGTTTCTATTTTGCTAAATTAGACTCTACCATTGAGTCCGGGACGTCGAAGAAACTAAGTTTAGGTTTTTTGTAGAATTCAATTCGGACACCTGGGTTAAAAAGGGCAAAACAGTCATTTTGCACTTTACACGGGTCCTTACATTTCGTGACCTCTTTTCACAAATCGAACTCCACGGTTGAGTCCGGAATGCTCGAGATAATAAAGTTTCACTATTTGTTTACTAAATTCGGAGTTCGTTTGACTGTACTTTAATTCAGGGGCATTTTGGTAATTTTATATGTTACTACGGGTCTTTTATTTTTTGGGACCTCGTCTCGTAAAACGGACCTCACCATTGGCCTCAGAATGGCCGAGATAGTCAAAATACACTAATGACTTGCCTCATTTGGACTTCGAATTAATTTAGAATATTTAATTAATTAAATTAATTTAATTAAATAATTAATTAATTAATTTAATTAATATTTTATTAATAATTTAATCAGGTGGGTAAAAGTGTAATTTCCAACAGTTGGGGGGTCAATTTGTAATTTTTGAAAGTTCAGGGTTAAGGTTCAAATTCCAAAAGGTTCAAGGTTCAAATTGAAATTAGTTTAATTAGCTATTCTCAATCAGGTTAACCAAACAGGGGTTAATCCGAGAACAGGGATAGGATATCCCTGTTTCAATTAAATTCCAATTTCCTAATTTCTTATCCTCGCAACCAAACGGGCCAAATTCCATTTTAATTTAAAACAACCACGCGACACGTGGCAGAGGCGGTCCGCACCCGCCCGAACCGGACCCGACCCGAACCCGGACCCGACCCGGAACAGTACGCCTTCGTCCCCGATTTTCCGGCGACGAACCAGTAGGGTTCGGGCGCCTTCTCCGGCGCCGGCGACCGATCTCCGGCGAGTTTTCCCAGTTTTCAAAATGCCATTTTCTCCCCATTTTCATGTGGATCACATCCCCAACCTCCATTTCCCCCAAAACCTCCTCCATCTCCACGAAATAGAGGGTCAAACCCTCGGTCAACTCTCCGGCCAACTCCTCCCCTTCCATTTTAGTGACTGTTAGACCATGGTTCAATCCTTATTTTCATTCTAAACGGTTTCTACATCTCTTGGGTTCCCTTCTACATCATTTAGAGCAAATTTTTCACATAAAATCACAAGACCCATCTCTTAAAACCGTGACCTGCAACTGGGGAGTTCTCTCCTCTCCCCTTAACCATTTTTTCTCATTCTTTTTGCAAATTAATCCCTACATTATGCTCTATACGATTCTATAATTTAAATCAATTAAAATGCTTTAAAAAAAATCGAAACAGGAGCAGTCCACTTACCAATGATTTTCGGAATTTTTCCCTTTTTTTTGGTTTGCTTCCCTTCTCCTTCTGTTCCTCTTGGTCACTTCTGCTTCTCCAGAACTCTCTCCCTTGCTCTCAGTTTTCTCTTCTTTCTCTTTTCTTCTCCAACCGAGACCAACTCCCTTATGTCACTCAAACACCTCCATTTCTCTCCCTCGGTTCCTCCCCCTTCACAGCCCCTTTCTTTGACCCTTTCTCTCTGCAGCAGCCACCTGCTTTCTTCCCCTCATGCAGCTTTGCATTTAATGCAAAGCTGCCTATACACCTATATATATAGATACACATATATCACTTATCACACACACACCCTAGGCACACACACTACTCCACCGGCACACACACACACACACACTCTCTCGGTTGCACCCACACACAGTGCACACATGCACTGTTTTACACACATACACACCCATATACTCTTATATATATATATATATATATCCATCCATACATGTACCTATGTATATATATACATATACTTAATATTCCACACACATACATCCATTATCATAATAATAATAATAATAATAATAATAACAATAATAATAATAATAATAATATTTACAAAGAATAAATAAATAATAAAGAAATTTTTTTTTTCATGTTATAACATCCTTCCCTCCTTACAAAAATTTCGTCCCGAAATTTAAAATAACATAAAATGAAGGAAAATACATCACTAATCAAACAACTCGGGGTACCAGTTCGAACCTCGGTTCCAACGAACCTTGACCAAAGGGACGGTCCTGCCTCGCAAAACCTGGTCCCTTGAGTTCAATATTTCTACGGGTTTCTAGGTCATAGGAAGCGTCCCCCTCTAGCTGAAGATCTACCCAATCTAGTACATGTGAGGGGTCGGAATGGTACTTCCTTAGCATCGACACATGAAAGACATCTTAAACTCCAGATAGCTGTGGAGGTGAGGCCAGCTAATAAGCCACCTCACCAATCCTCCCAAGAATCTCAAAGGGGTCCATAAATCGTAGTGACGGCTTCCCACTGCGCCCAAATTTCCTCAAACCTCGTTGGGGGGGATATCTTGAGAAACACATGGTCCCCCACCTCGAATGACAAGGGTCACCGCCTCCTATCTTCATAACTCCTCTGGCGACTCTGGTTGGCAACAAGCGCTGCCTGATCACTTGTATCTTGTCTATGGTCTCACGGACTAAGTCGAGTCCCAAAACAACCATCTCCTCTACCCCAGTCCAACACACCGGTGAACGACACGGCCTACAGTACAACGCTTCAAATGGTGCCATTTCAATACTGGACTGCTAGCTACGGTTGTAGGCAAGCTCTGCCAAAGCAAGGTGATCCTCCCAGCTACCTCTAAAGTCCATAATGCAGTATCTAAGCATGCTCTCTAGGATCTGAATGGTACGCCCTGACTGACCATCAGTCTGGGGATTGAAAAGTAGTACTAACTTAGCTGAGTCCCTAAGGCTGTCTAGAGGCTCTGCCAAAACCGGCAGTGAAACGTGGGTCCCTATTTAAGACAATGGATAAGGGAATTCCATGTAGTCATACCATCTCTCGACATAATAATAAAAGATCAATGCAAAATGCATTGCAACATGTAGACGTGCAGCCTTACCTATGGATCACTCACCTCTCCCTTAGCCAAGCGATGTGGAATGCATTACCTCCTCCCATTACTATTTCCCCCGTAGGCTTCGCCTCACCGGTAGGCGTGCAGTGGCGTGCAGACATCTCCACACTCCCTGCTAGGGTCTGGTGCTAATCCCATCTGTAACGACTCACTCCACATGGCACAACACATAACGAAATCCTCAAAACCCATTGGCTCATCAACGCCAACCCCTTTCAATTTCCATCCAATTATCACGACTTATCTCAACAACTCAACACAATAAAAAGTAAAAGAACTTCTCACTGATCACAAAGATACTCCAAGGTCTCTCACACATGCTATGTCATCTAACCCACCTCAAATTAATCCATGAAATTACCTAGTGATTTATCCCAATGGTATAAATACGCATCATCTGTACCACAATGCAATCCATCATCCAGTATTTTCTAAGTACCCTAATTACCCACAAAATATCGACAGTACAATCTAAAAGTAAAGCTATCACCTCCCACCTTAGCCTATATATATAACCGAGACTAAGCGTCATGTACTAATAAGGACTAGCCTATTCATTTCATGTACGCGTATGTCGATTGGGTATACAATGTAAATAGTCTAGGTTACGTATTCTAAACATGAACTTACATCAATATACCAAGGTTCAGAAGAAATAAAACACTAAACTCCCCACCAATTTCCACGACGAACTCACATCAATATTTACACACATGCATCAACACACACATGGAAACATGTTTAAGCATTCTCTCACATATGCATCAATAATAATCAGTCGGTATATAAAAAAAAAAATCAAAATTCACAGTACTATAATGGTCACTAAACTAGCATGCTTATATTGAGTAAACGTACAACATTCAATAGCTAACACGTAGCTTACCACATCAGCACCCAGTACAAAATTTTATTCCAGGAATACACATATACATAAATAAACACATAGTCTGTTGTACAGGTGACCAGGCACGTTCCCAACCTTACGGATATCCAGGCTCATAGCCTATCTCACTGACAACAAGCATGTAGTCTACTGTTTACTCTCAGTCGTTACATTGTATAAAGGCAAACATTGAATCCTAGATCATCAATAACCAAGTATACTCCACATTGTACCATTTCACAACTAAGGTAACAAGCACTCCTCTAATCATGTAACCCAAACCAACCCAATTCAAATTAAAGTCTAACCCCTCCTAATTTACAATAAAGTCAATCTAAAAAAGATCTATGGACATCCCATGGAATAAAGAAAACATCTCCCTCAGGAGTACACACCGCCTCTCTTCCCTTGTAACAGCCTATACACGTCTAAAGTGTAAATAACCGATCTATCTCCAACACAACACCAATACTAGACGCATCAAATAAGATGAAGAACCCAAATAAGACATGCAGTCAGCTACCTCTATTGAGTAATCTCTACAGATCCTCGTCAGCATTACTCTACCCCTAATGTCATGTCAACATAGTAGATATGAATGAATGAGATGTACTATAGTCTATCAATATGCTAGTCCATAAACTAAACATAAAAAGAAAATGTACCTCACGACTCTGAAGGTCCAAAAAAAATAGGTGACTCTAGGCTGGCTACTGCATAACGCCACTCTGAGTGGTCTGGTCTTGCCTATCACCCCTCTGACTGAGAGTCCTGACACTCAATGCTGTAGGTGCATGCTGAAAATACGATGCCGGAGGTCTCTGACCCAATAGTGGCTGTGGCAGAGGCACTTGGGTATACTGATAGAAATGTGGCTCCTCTAAGTCCTGGGAAATCGACCTCTAGGGACAATTGGCCCTAACATGGTCAGTCTGGTGGCATACAAAACAAGTTCGTGGAGTCCCCCGTCCTTGACTCTGTACTGGTGATGGAAATGACTCCTGGCTAACCCCGACCCTCTGTCTCAAGCTAGGGTCCCTCAAAGGACAAGTGGCCATCTTGTGGCCAGGATGTCCACAAATAAAACAAATAATGGTCCCTTGGGAAGTGTATGTGAATGTGGAAGAAGTACCATTCTGGGACCTCTTCAATAGTCTCCTACCAGTGTGAGTATGAGCGGGTATAGATATCCGTGCAGCAGCAGCACGGGCTCGAGACCTCTTCGATGGCCTCCTACTAGTGTACATCGGGGTAGATCTAGGGATCTGTGCTAGAGTCGCCTCGCTCTGGGTCTGGGGCTCTCTGACTCCTCTAAGCTCAGCCAACTCTCTCTCAGCCCTGACGGCTCTCGTCACTACCTCCTGTATAGTGTGAAGGCATTCCCGCATAATGGTCGCTACATCCCCAGAACCACTAGTCTGTCCTACCTCTACTGGAGCAGGTGTAAAAGTGACGGCCTCCTCAACTGCAACATCTGCCGAAGCAGCAGCTTGGGGCCAACTATGCCACGGTGGTGCAGTGGTCCTAGGCTCATCGCGTCTAGGTGATATATGTCTGGGAGTAGCTTGTCTCGGTGGCATGTCTACAAGTTCAAAGAGAAGAAAAAAAAATTAATACCCCATTAGACACAGGTGTTAAAAGAACATTAAGTAGGTACTCTTCAACACTTCACAATTTCGAAGTAACAACCACAATATATCTTGACATGCTTGCCTAATCAATACCTACATAACTAATGTCAACCATCACTACCCGTTGGCCATACTAAACAATTCACACCGAGCCCTAACATAGCCCTCTATTAAGAAGGATTTTATCTAAACAATGAATCACACGCATACTTAAACATTTGGACACTAACAAGGTTTAACTCCCAGTGAAAACTATCCAAAACAAGACATCTCTCCACAACCAGGGTTTAACACAAGAACATTTCTATAAAATCTTAAAGATAAACACCCTATGTATCCATCTATACACACAAGGCCCCACAAGTCCAAATCTTTATTCTAGCATTTTAAGGTTTGATGTGTCTTTTATTATCTCTTACTCTTATAGCTAGGTGATAACCCTTCATGGATTACAGCTCCTTTCATTACTTGCTGATGGGGTACCATCCATCAACTGTAACTCAAGACCTGAGACCAATCCAGTCTGTATAAATATCATAGTCATAGTACTATAATCCCTGAAAATGGGTTACTAACCTAGCTCACTCATACAGAATCCACAAATAATAGTCAACCAGGTAAACAACCAGGTTCACAACTTGTCCCCTAAGTAACTAGGCACAATGTCTACCGTGTAGATAACTAAGTGTACAACCTACACCTCAAATGACTAAGCATACCGTCCACCCCATCGAGTATATGGTCTATCACATAGACACGAGTTTCTAATCTTAGCCGACCACTACCACAAAAAGAAAATTTCGCCTGCTCCCTATCTACCGGGAAGTCAAGTATAGTGCATACTCGTGCACACCAATGCAATATGTGTATATAAAATATTTGAGATAAAAGTTCAGTCATGTTCTTATCAGCGACTAGGGAGTACGTATAGCATGTCATAATGTACACTTAACAAATTCTTCACACATTATACATGTCATGCATCTTACCACATTAAATCACGTAATCATGCATCATAACATATCATCAATCAACACGTAATCACAACAAGTCAGGCATCAGGACATATAAAACCACATAGCACACAAGATCCTATCACATGCTGCTAAAGGTTCACACTAAGTCTCATTCTTTTCTCTAGGGTCTCATGGTGTTAAACAACACCCCACGGTCTCTAGGTATTCGAACCTAAGCTCTGATACCACGTTGTCATGCCCCGAATTCCAGCGAACCCGAGGCGCGAGTAACGAGACAAAAGAAAATAAAATAATAAAGGAAGAAAAGATAATTAAGGACGATCACCTACATTCTACATACTGTTCTGATAAATACATAAGGTCTGGTCCATTTCTTCACCACATACAAAATAAAATACAGTCGCGGGCTTATGCCCTTACACAATATCAAAAACGCCCCTTGGGCCTAACATAGTCCCTAATCAGATCATCTCCACGTCTCGTACAGCTGGGACATCATCTGAAATGTTTGCCCAACTAAAGGGGTCAGCTCAACATGCTGGTACAATATAATGCTAATGCAAGAAACAGAACTAAGGTCGTGGCATGTGCAAGTGTACAGTTATTTCTATATGGCATTCGATATTATGATGGCAGCATATAAACAATATGCAGTATATGAGCAGTATGCGTGACACACCCATGCAACTCTATGCCACCCATGTCTCATGATACGGTCATTCTCCGCTGGCATGAGTACCGCCGCGTATGTCTCGCTTCACGGTCCGGAATCCGTCAGGCAGGCAAGTACCTATTGGCCGATTTTGGGTTTTTCACCATAGGATCTGCACCCTCATAATGCAAAGCACCAAGTGCTTACCCACGCCATGTCCAAAGAATCACACTATGCCAATATGCTCTGATTTCATCATGTCATAATGTAATCTCAATGATGCATCTCATTCATACATAAAGCATGCCTTCAAGTACACAATTTATAATATCAACAGTTCTTCAAAGCATATGATTCACACACTACACTAACACATGCGATATACACAAAATCATCATCCAACTTAACAAGATAGCATGTAGCACATAAGCATGTAAACACTCAAGCAAACATGTGAACAATCAAGGCAGCAAAGCAAGTATTCCTAATCTCAATTATATTTCTTACTTAGCACAATATATCGTACCTGATAATCGATCTCAACTCAAGAAGGTGTACTCGTGGAAGGGTAGAATCACAATGAGAATACCGGAGGTCAGATCACCTTCTCATTGCCCTCTCGTGTCCCTAAAATTCATAACATGAAACTCAGTTTAATTGTCACTTGAATTATGCTATTCATCAAATTTTATGTCTTTAATTCATAAGTTTCTATTTTGCTAAATTAGACTCTACCATTGAGTTCGGGACGTCGAAGAAACTAAGTTTAGGTTTTTTGTAGAATTCAATTCGGACACCTGGGTTAAAAAGGGCAAAACAATCATTTTGCACTTTACACGGGTCCTTACATTTCGTGACCTCTTTTCATAAATCGGACTCCACGGTTGAGTCCGGAATGCTCGAGATAATAAAGTTTCACTATTTGTTTACTAAATTCGGAGTTCGTTTGACTGTACTTTAATTCAGAGGCCTTTTGGTGGGCAAAAGCCCAGCCAAGAACAAAACCGTGCGGGCCGCAGGCCCAAAGCGGACAATATCTTGCTATGCTGGTGTGAGTCTTGACAAAATGTTTCTGAAAATTTCACTTTAACCCCAACTGTTTTGTAATATTGTACTGTGGCCTAGATTTTTGAGAAACTGTTTATTTAAGCCCCTGAAAGATTAATTAAATAATAAAATAATTATTTAATTATTTTATTAATTAGGTAATATTACGATTTTACCCCTGGACATTAAATGTGTCAAACGGAGTCCAAATAAATTAAATAAATAGTGTATTTTCACTATTTCAAGTATTCTGGACTCAATGGTACAGTCCGATTTTGGAAATACAGTACCGAAAAATACAGACCTGTAAGTGTAAAATTACTGTACTGCCCCTGAAGGTACCCGGCCCAAATAAAAATAAAAGACAGTCTATTTCAACTATCTCGGATATTTTGGACTCAATGGTACAGTCCAAACTGGGAAATTAAGTACCGAAAAATACAGACTTGTAAGTGACAAATGACTGTACTACCCCTGAGGGTACCCAGGCCCAAATAAAAATAAAAGACAGTCTATTCTGATTATGTCGGGCATTCTGGACTCAACGGTGAAGTCCGTTTAATGAACTGAAGTCCCGAAAAATATAGACACATAAATTGTAAATGACTGAATTGCCCCTAGTGATATTAGGACCAATTAAACATAAAGGATGGTCCAAGTTAACTATGTCGGACACTCTGGACCCAATGGTGAGGTCCATTTTATGAACTGAGGTTCCGAACAGTTTGGTTATAGAATATGTGAAATTACCAGAATACCCTTGATACTGTACGAAGCCCAAATAAAGTCCAAATTGAGCAAAATTAATACCAATTGAAGCCCAATTACTTATGGGCTCATATATACGATTAAATTATGATTCGAAATCAGAACATTAGGAAATGTAAAATTACCAAACTTGCCCCTGATGCCATACGAAACCTAAATAAAGTCTGATTCAGACGAAACTGATACCGATGAAGCCCAGATACCTGTGAAACTGTATACTTGATTAAATGATGAATCAGAGTCAGAATCTTACGAAACGTAAAATGATCCAAAATACCCCTGAGCACATGAAGTGCAAAGTAGAGGTGGAATAAAGGTCAAACTGATCTGATAAATTATCATAAGGATAATTATGAACACTGAAGGGCTAAATAAGACTCCGGAATAGTTAACGCGTAAAACGAGAAACGACTAATGTGTCCCGATGACCAAAAGCAAATACCAAACGAAGTCCAAAGGACTTAGAAAATTATATCTAAGATATGTGGACTATTCTGAGGACCACGATAGGGTCCGAGACAAGAATGACAAAATTACCATTTTGCCCCTATGGTTAAAATAAGAACCTAACTGATACCGATTAGAGTCTAAAAGACGTAGAACTTTATATTTAAGATATAAAGACTATTCTGAGGGCCTTGACAGGGCCCGGGGCAAGAGTGATAAAATGACAGTTTTGCCCCTAAGGCTGAAAAAGTAACTGACTGATAACGATTGAAGTCTAAATGACTTAAATTATAGTTCTGAAGACTACTAAGCCTAATTAAGGAATGAAATAGCCCCGGATGAAACCCGATGGGAGGGCGATAGGCTACTAGGCTATCTTAGGTAAACCGATAGACACCTAAGATGACGAATAAGGCTTGAATGGATGAATTCTGACCTGTCTGTGATTGATGATGATTGTTCAGGATATACATGGTGATGCCTGACATACTTGGAGGTTATCAGATTGGTTGTGCAAGGAGATAACCGTAACAGTTTGTGAGTAACTTGGAACTTCTGGCTTGATGTATAAGTACACCATCTAGTTACTGCATTTTGATTCACTGTACTGTTTTATCTGCCATACTGTTTAAATGCATGTTTTTAAATGCATACTCTTTTATAATGTATTACACATGACATGATTTTGTACTGTCCTGCTCTCCTGTTCAGTTCGGGTCTGTCCTGTCCCGTTGTATGGTCTGTCCTGGTTTTGTTCTGTACTGTTGCGTCTTGTGAGGAACCCTGACTCCTGACTTGGTGTGTAAGTACACTGTCTAGTTACTGTATTTTAAAATACTGTACTGTACTATTTTATCTGATACACTGATTTCATGCCCTTACTCAAATGCATGATTTTTACTCTGTCTGACTCCTCTGTTCTGTACTGCAATAAACCTATCACTGTTTTTACTGAAAGAACAACTGACTCTTGGTACCACTTTAGTCTTGAGCGCTATATGAGCATACCGCACTGTTTAATCTGTGCATACTGTACTGTTTATCCTGTTATACTGTTCTGCTCTGCTCATTACTGACCTGTTCTGTTACTCTGATGTTTTAACTGTACTCCTGTTTTTAATACTGTTTCAAATGAACACAAATAAACCTATCGCTGTTTTTAACTGGTTCTGAAAGAACAACTGACTCTTGGTACCATTTCAGTCGTGAGCGCTATATGAGCATACCGCACTGTTTAATCTGTGCATACTGTACTGTTTATACTGTTTATACTGTTCTACTCTGCTCATTACTGACCTGTTCTGTTTGATCTGTTTGATCCGTTCAGTCCTGATCCGCCCTGACCTGTTCTGTTTGATCTGTCTGATCTGTTCAGTCCTGATCCGTCCTGATTTGTTATGTTTGATCTGTTCCATTCTGACCTGTTTGCTCTGTTTCGATCTGTTCCGCTCTGTTCTGTCCCGTCCTGTTCTGCTCAATACTGATCTATCATGATCTTTGATGATGTACCTGTATCTCTGACTGACATACTGTTTTCGCTCAGTTCTGTCTTGTTCCGTTTCATTGATGATATACCTGTATCCTCTGGTTGACATATTGTTTCCGCTCTGTTCTGTTATGTTTTGTTCGGCTCTGACTGTTATGTTCTGTCTGTTCTGATCTGTTGTTTTATTTTGTTCAGTCCTACTTTATTCTACTGAAACTGTATTTAAAGTAGATTTATAAAGCTGCTATTTCAGAAACAACTGAACTACCCTTGTGCTTTGTAAACAAGAAATGGATTTGAAACCCTTGACAGGGAACCTGTGTTACTCATTGGGCTTTTCGAAGCTCACCCCATTTCCTAACATTTTTCAGGAATGAAATCTATTGGATCTGATGGCACTGATCTGTGGAGACTGGATTATTGAGGATTGAATCTGTTTAATTAGGTGAGTGATGTAATACGACTGACTTGACTGATATGTATTAGATATAGACATGGCTCATGGATTTAAATGGTACTCTAGAGGTTATAGTTCTACTCTGTTGTTATATGTCGGATTATAGATATGCTCTGAGGTTAGAATTGTTAGCTGTTGGATTTGCTCTGTGTGATACATATCCTACAGTGGATACATGAGTTGCATTCCCTTGACAAAAAGTTTTTAAATTCCGCTGCATCTGACCCTACAGTCGGAGTGCAATTCACTAGAAAGTTCAGAAATTGCCTTTGGTTGGTCGCGTGGCGGCTGACTGGCATCACGTCCTCGACATCCGCGTAGGGTGGGGTTCGGGATGTGACAAACTGGCCTTGCGGTGTTTAATTAGAATGTGAGGCCAATAGGTGCCCGTATATATGAATGGTGTCATCCTCAAGAGTTGGAAAAAACCCACTACACCGTGCTCAACAATTGCGATGAGACATTGCCATATGTTAAGTAAGTTTATCGAAATCATTGCAATACTACGTTAGTACAGAAATGTAAGTTACATATAACATATCTCATCTTATTCAGTGAGCATACGATCGAGCTTCAAAGAGAACATGAATCAAGCAAAGACAACAAAATTTGTTTCCAAAGTGGTTCGGAGAACGTGTAAGACAAGGTTTCAATTAATTGTAATTATATTACTTTATGCATTTGTATTCAATTAATTTTGTACTTGTATTGAATTAATAGATGATGCTATTAAGCCACCAACAGTCTCCTAAGGCGTACGATCAATTATATTCCTTGGCATGTGGTCTTGATTAAAGGATATCCCGCTGCACCGGTTTAATTATTGATGGTGTTCGATTTCACACGAGGGAACGTGAGGTCAGTCGGCGAACACAAAATAGCGGGGTCTTTGTTTAGGGAGATGGTGATGCAGGACAAGCTGTAGAGTACTATGATGTTTTACAAGACATCATACAGTTATATTATTGCTACGGTTATTCTGTGTATATTTTTAAATGTGATTGGTGGGATATAAGTAATAAGAAGACTGGAATGCAGATCGATAAAAACTTCATAAGTGGTAATACATCACGTACGACATTTAAAGATGATCCGTATATTTTGGTATCTCAAGCAAACCAAGTTTTGTCACGACCCAAAATCCACCCTGTGCGGATCCCCGGATTGTGACCCGCCACCCTCTGGCCCGGGTGGATTTCGGGTCGTGACAACATGGTATCAGAGCAACAAGTTTAAGATCTTTAGGAAAGACTAAGTCGAAATTAACATTTAGAATTACAAAATATTGTAGCACTAGGCTTACTTGAATAACCTCAGTGACTTAAGAAGAAACCATGAGTTAGGTAGGTTTTAAGCTACCTAAAAGTATTAGCAGTACATGTTTAGTAAGAAGGCAGGGTATGGGACCTGCAATTGAGTAACGTGAGTAAGTAGAAGTACGAGTTTAGTAAGAAGGCAGGGCATGGGACCCGTGGTTAAGTAGAAGTGATAAAGAGATGCAAGTAATAGGGATAATAAAATATATCCAACATTGAGAACATGAAGTAAATAAATGCAAATTTTATACAATGAATATGTGATAGAAAACTAATTGATGTGTGTTTTCAACAAAAATGGTAAATACCAGAAAGACTACGGGGAGTTCTGAGGACAGACTGGGTAGGGTTGAACATTTTCTAGAAGCAATGGCCCGAACAATGGCGGGTATCCAAGCCCAGGGCCAAGTACCCCAACCAGTCCAAGCTCCTGAATCTCCACCAAATCTGGGGCCACCTGCTGAGGCAGCCAACATATCTACTTACAAAACATTCTAGGGGTTCAAACCGCCTAGGTTTGACGGACTGGATACGACAATTAGTGCAGAATCATGGGTAAGAGAGATGGAATGCATTTTTACAGTAATGCCTTGCACAACTGAGCAGAAAGTCTTCTACGTTGCTTTCACTTTTAAGGATGCAGCTCACGAGTGGTGGCTTTTGGAGAAAGAGAGGGAGCCACCCATGACCTGGGAGAGGTTCTTGGAAGTGTTTTATGAAAAGTACTTTCCGAGATCACTGAGAAATCAAAGGATAGCCGAGTTTGCGACCCTGACCCAGGGAACGAGACGGTAATTGAGTACGAGACCAAATTTATGAACTGGCTCGTTTCTCACCACACATGATCCTCACCTGAAGACTTGAAAGCTAGGAAGTTCGAATGTGGTCTCAAAGATAACATTAGGTATCGATTGGAACCTTTTGAGCTCCTGACATATAACGATGTTGGGACCGTGCCAAAATATTTGAGAGAGCCGGAATAGCCTTGTCCCAGAAAAAGGACAAGAAACAAATGAGCCCCATGCCTCAACAAATGAAGAAGACCAAAACAGGAGGAGGCAAGAGTGCTACATCTATGAATGAGGAGGGCAATGTTAGTCACTACTGAGGTCCCAGTGTGCCCCACATGCAACAAGAGACATTATGCACCCTGTCATCAGGGCATCGAGGGTTGTTATAAATGCGGGTAGACTGGGCATCTTATCAAAAATTGCCCGAAATGGAGTATGGCTTCTAAAGAGTCTACAACGGTAGCTTCAACAGCGACGCCACGAGCTCTAGCCCCGACAGCTGCAAAACCTGGAACGGGGAAAGAGCCAATGAGGTACGGGCGAGTATATAATATATTTGCTGGTACAACACAGACCCCTAATGATCAATTAGGTACACTACGAAAATTTTAAATTTTGAGATGTATACTTGTCATTTAAATTGACTATTTGAGATGTGAGCATGGTAGATAGATACTATGAAAAAGAAATAGAAAGGGGAACCTTGAAAGTAAGACACCCCGAGTTTTGAGGACAAAACTCTTTTAAGGAGGGAAGAATGTAAGATCCCGACCCGGGATACCGGGTCACGTGCACGACTTACGAAATTTTAAAAATAAGTGTGAAGATTCTTATAGATTAAATTAAATAATTAATTAATTAATTTAATTAATTAATTATAATAGTATACTATATTAATTATAAATTTAATATGGTATGTATGTATAATAAAACATGTATGTATGCATGCATGTATATGAATGAGAAATGATAAAGTTATGTATATATATATATATATATATATATATATATATGGTTAAAGAGTGTGAACAGTGTGTGTATATGTGTGTGTGTGTCAGCTGGTGTGTGTGTGTGTGTGTGTGTGTGTGTTGTCAAGTATATATATGTGTGTATATGTATATGTATATATTATATGTAAAAATATCATCAAAATTAAATGTAAAGAAAAAATTGGGAAGAACAAAATTGATGAGATGTGAAGGCTAGTGTAGGGCTACGAAATCAGAAAAGAGAGAGAGAGAGAACAGTAGAGAGAGAGAGAGGTCGATTTCTCTCTTTAAAAGCAAAGCATGCAAAGCATGCTTGCTTCATACGGAAGAAATCAAAAGAAGGAGAAACTGAGAAGTTGAGAAAGGGATTCAAAGCAAGAAGAAAGGAAAGAACCGACTCAAAAAGGTGAGAGAACACAAAATCTGTATTTTCTCTCTCTAGAATTTAAGCATGAAGATAGGTTATTTTTAACTTGTTTATGTATATATGATGTTTAGAACACATTCTAATCATAACAAGCATGAGATTTAAGCTTAAAAACACCTCAAAACATCAAACCCAAAAGAAACCGCCATTGAAGACCTTGTTCATAGCAGGTCTGGTTTCACCATCACCAAACTATGTTTGGTATGTAGAGACTTAAAGTAGACCTTGTGAGCATCACAAAAACCCTACTACATGATCACAGAACTTAAGAAATGACATCCAAAAAGTAACTTGCAGGCTACGGGTTTGAAACCCAATGCCTTAAACTGGATGTTAAACCCTCTTTTACGAATGAAATATGAAACCTCATGAAGAAGGGATCACAACAAAACAAGTTCCATTGAATTTGGCTCAGAAATGAGCATTTACGAACGATGTGTAGGTCTGGTTATCATGACTGGAACCGAGCACCTGAGCTAGATTCAAAGCTCTAAATCAATGTGAGAATGTGCCTTAAGTTCCTAGGAGATGTTTGGAAAAGAAAACAGAGAAAATAGGTTCTCAAAATGCCACGAAATCAAACTGTAAGAATTAGGGTTTTGAGAGGAACAATATCGATCCCGTGGGGAAGATGACACTGTTCGGGTCAGGTGAACGGATTGGATACGGGTTTGGGTTAAATTCGGACCTAATGGGTTACAGGTTAGTTGGACGGCGTCATTTTGATATTATGTTTCTTTAAATTTATAAACCATTAGGGCTGATGTCATCATGACGTCAGCATCACGTGGCAAACCGGATAAACCGGTTGGCTTATGAATGGAGCGGACCTGGTTCACTTTCAATTGGACGGAACCCTTTGGTTTTCTAAATTATATAAAACTAAATAAACCAAACCTTTGGTTATTTACGGATTGACCCCTGAACTTCAGGAAAATAGTACTGTGGCCCAACTGAGGGAGATTCTATGCAATTAAACCCCTAGAAAAATAATTAAATAATTAATTTAATTATTTAATAAATAAAGCAAAATTACTATTTTGCCCCTGAGTCATATATGAAGCAAATGAAGTCCAAATTAAACATATGAATAGTGTATCCTTACTATTTTGGATATTCTAAGACTAATGGTAAGGTCCGTTTTGCAAGACAGGGCCCCAAAAAATAAAGACACGTAAAGGGGTAAATGACCAAAATACCCATTGTCCATAATAAACAAATTATTAGTGTATTCTTACTATCTCGGACCTTCTAAGTCCAATGGTGAGGTCCAAATTACGAAACGAAGTACGAAAAAATATGACACGTAAAACGGTAAATGTCCATTTGCCTTTTTACATACAAAAGTCCAAATTAAATTTTAGGAAAGCCTGAACTGACTTTCTTCGACGTTTTGGACTCACTGGTAGAGTCTATTCGACCAAAAGAAATGTCTAAAATAAAAAGACATAAAATTTTTTGAATAGCATCTGTCAGATGACTATAAATTAAAGTAATGCCAGAGTACTAATCTACGGCGTATACGAGGAAATGAATTACGAAAAGACACGACACGTAAATAAATTAAAATTAAAATTAATAGAGCTACCAGAAGAGTATAAGTCAAAGCAAAATAGGTTCTTGACACATAGACCTGTATTTTAGAATACAATAGAAAGACATTTAATTCCTAACACATTGATTTGCCTTAGGTAATTCACGTTATGGAAATAATGAGCAAAGAACAATGCAAGAATGACAAAAAGCAATAAAAATTCATGGAAGAACTGTTACGGCAACAGAGAGTGATTACCAGGTTCATTAGGATAGCCAAGGCGACGGAGATCGTCTCGGTGAGACCGTTCATTCATAAATCACCCACCAAGGCAATGTTGGCCGAGGCTAAGAAAAAGAAAGAGGAAGAAAAGAAAAGGAAAGAGGAAGAAAAGGAAAACACCGAAACTTTAAACGAGTGGGTCAAAAGGTAATGCTTGTTTCTTACTCATTATATACGATACCACTATAAGATAAGTTGTAGTTGACTTATGTAGTGAAGGAAAAAGTTAAGTTTTAGTTGATTAATTTCATTGTGAAATTTACGAGTCTTTTTCTAAATTGTTTTAGGATAAGAGCAGATAAGGGCAAGACTCCTCAGTAGGGTCTGCTGTATATGAGGTGAGGAACCCTACATTCGAAGTGGAGATTTAACTTCACGGATTTCAAAGAAGTTTTGAGTTCAGGTCGTGAAAAGTATTTGAATATCGAATTCAGTTTTCATACGCCTTCTGTTTTAAATTACTCTGCTCAGATAACAGATTTACTTATAGTTTCCTTTAAATATGCCTTAACATGTTTGAGTTTTCTTTTATTAAATTGAAAAATCTCTGAGATATATTCTGAATTCGTATATTCTGAGAATTGAAAGTTCTATTATAAAGTTATATACTTTGTGTTGAATACTCTTAAATAGTATTTATGAGAAGAAGTCATGAGATAAAAGTAGTTTCTTGAACTATAAGATAATTGTGCATAAGCACGAGATAGGGTATTGGGGTTCGCAAGGGACTCTATTATCCTGTGGAGCCGACAAGCTTTTGGGTTCTACGGAATTCAATGGATTGTCAAATGCCTGGTAGCAGGATTTAATCCCACAGGCAAAGAGATGTAAAACGGGAGTCTGGTTTGAAACAGATTCCAAGAGTAAAAGTGAGAAGAAAAGATATTTGAAAATGAAAGCAGATTTTAATCCTCATTTTCATATTTATATGTTTGAGTTCACATATACTCTATTTAAAGAAGAACACATTTTTAGTTTGAACACTTTACATGTTTCAGAGTTTTGAGTTTTATGGAATGCATATATTTATATTCAGAGTTACAAGTTTTATATGAAAAAGCATATGTTAGCTTCAATGTTTTAAATGTTTCAAAGCTATGAGTTTTATGAATGCATATATTTTGTGTTCAAAAGATACGAACAATTGACAGTGATTGATTTATAAACCTTTATGAGCTAAAACCACTGTTGATTGAAACCCCATGACGAATGTTGGAATTGCTCACAAGCTTAGATTAGCTTACCCGGACTTTGTTCGGATCCCCCTTTCAGGTAACTGACAGTAGTCGAGTTTTGA
This sequence comes from Nyssa sinensis, assembly GCA_008638375.1. Taxonomy (NCBI): domain Eukaryota; kingdom Viridiplantae; phylum Streptophyta; class Magnoliopsida; order Cornales; family Nyssaceae; genus Nyssa; species Nyssa sinensis. The sequence goes on from CM018031.1 coordinate 36,283,278, forward strand.
AGACGGTGAATCTGCCGACTTATGGAGATGTGATTAGATGGTTCCTTTTTGGAGTTATATAAAGTTTATTAGCACTTATGTTTAAGATACAGTATGACAATATGTATAAACCTTACGGGGTAACTAACGTTGATGGTTGTATGATATAAGTCTATAATATTTTAGTTATGCTTTGATTGTATAACCATGTGTATGCATATGAGTAGAGCGGCAAGTATCGGGTGGTGTGCTTAAATATTAAATGAGAAAAGAAAAAGTTTTCACGCTTCCGTAAAACTCAGGTTACACCGCCGTCCGATATCGCTGCTTACAGGACCATTCCGCCCAATGGCCCCCGGGCCAGAGGGTGGCAGGTCACGATTCGGGGATTCGCACAGGGTGGATTTCGGGTTGTTACAAGTTTTCTATTTGAAGGACACAAAAATAAGAGGTGATTGGCATGTTGTCCAAAAAATAAAACTAGCAATGTTTATAATGTCCTAGAAGTTGGCGAGGGAGATGAAGAGTTGGATAGGATTGAGGAGGCACTACAAGAAGAGTCTCAAACTACCCACGATGGTGTTGTCCTGCATGATTAGGAAGATGTTACTTCGTATCGGTTGAATAGAACTGATGTAGAACCAGATTCTGACGTTACCAATACCACACAATTAGATTCGAGAGATGCAACGTTCATTAATGATGATGATGACGAGGAAAGTGATTTTGATGATGAGTCATTGTTAGAGTATTGTACCGAGAATGAAGAAAATTCAAGTTCAGATGATGATACAAACTCAGATGAATAATTGTAATAGGTGTTACATGTGTTAGGATCAAGTGTAATGGATTTTCAATTTTATGATGTAATGGATTGTCAATTTTATGATGTAATGGATATTCAATTTTATGATGTAATGGATTTTAATTTTTATGATGTAATGGAATTTACTTTTAAACTTTCCTTTTAGATATGGTTGGACCAGGCTCACGCAGACGCATAGCCCCGGCGGACCCATCGATCCCTTCCCCTTCCTCTATAAGTTCGACCGATCCTGCCATTGATGGTATGCATAGTTCCACTTTGTATTAATGATTATATAAATATGGTACTAATTGTTTCTATTTTATTTTTTCTAAAGCTTCAGCCACCACCTCTAGACGAGGCGCGGTAGGTCGAAGAATCGGAGTTTGCAGGCTCAGATGGATGCAGCAAGGGGCTCGCAACTTCGGATTGAGCTACCTGAGGGCTTACTGAAGCTCGTTGGTGGGTGGGTACAGCAATTCACCACAGAGGTCGGCATCATTTGCTAACTACGCGCCCCACTCCATATTAGTGACTGGAATCTCGTCACTAAGGAGGAGCAATGAGATATTCATGCGCATATCCTGGTGTGTCTTTTATTATTCTGTTGAACTAAATTTTAACATATCTAATGTTGTAATGTTTTGACAATGACATGCTTTACAGGAGAAGTTTGACATCAATCTCCACCTACCTCACGTAGCGAAGGCAGTGGACCGTTACCTGGGAGTCCGTTCAGGGACTATCGACACTGGCTCCACTTGGACTACGAGGCGGAGGTAGCAGTCGGTAGAGAGCCCCACGACAGACCCTACAAGGGGGTCACGGTGGAGGATTGGATGTTACTGTGCGACCAGTTTGCTAGTGATGCATTCTAGGTAAAAATTGTCAAAATTACTTTTGTTGTTTGATAAATCATTATCATTTATACTAACTTTCTTTGTTTTGGCCAACTGTAGGAACTTAGCAGGAAAAATAGCGAGAGCAAAAGCAAGCAAAAGGTGACCCACTGTGCTGGATCACGTTCTTTTGTACAGTATAGGCATGATATGGTAACTTAATAAATGTATCAAGTTCTTATTATATAATCGATCTATTCATGAAATCAATCTTCAGAAGCTACTATTGATTTGCACTAGCGAGACCAAGAGACCGGTGCGCCACCCAGCCCCATTGATTTATGGCACAGGACGCACTATAATCCCAAGAAGGGTTGGATTGGGCCTAAAGCACAGCGGCTTTATGTACGTTTTTATATAACTTGCCATAGTATTACCAATTTAATATTAATCTAAAGTTATAAAAGTAGTAACATATATTTATGTTTTTATAGGAGGAGATGGTCTAACTGTGTGCTTAGCCGACAGTTGAGGGTCAGGACCCACCAATCGATGACCAGATATAGTAGACTGTTCTGGGCAAGAGGCGCAACTATGTGCGTGGCTTAGGGAGTGAGATGGTGCCGACGGCATCATCCTCTACCGTTGAGAGCGATGCCAGGTTTCACGAGGCCACCCAGAGAGCTAAGGCAGTTTTGCGAGAGAATGCAGAGCTGCGGCAGAAGATGACGTCGATCGAGGAGCGCCAAACACAGCTAGAGGCTCTTGTGCAGACTATGCTTTGCCAACAGGAAGGCTCTGTTCAGCCTTGGTAAGTTTTTAAAATTATATACTTTGTTAGATTTATTATTTATAAAAAATGTTACGTAAAAATAAAAAAATTATAGTTGCACGAACTTATTTAATTTCATCGGTTCGAATGACCGTTAAAAACTTTTGCAAGTTTTAGCTCCAAAAAGGCCCATTTTGGGGTTTTGACTGACCAAAATGCTGGATATCAGCCTAAATACACTGAAACCCCATCACACACCTCAAAAATGATAAAATAGACTTGCACGAACTTACGGCACTCGGTTCGGATCACCGATTTGAATCTTATGCAAGTTTCAACTCCAAAAAGGCCCATTTTGGGGTTTTGATGGACCAAAATGCTGGATATCAGCCTAACTACCTTGAAACCCCATCACACACTTCAAAAATGATAAAATAGACTTTCATGAACTTATGGCACTCCGTTTGGATGCCCGGTTTGAAACTTATGCAAGTTTTAGCTCCAAAAAGGCCCATTTTGGGGTTTTGACTGACCAAAATGCCGGATATCAGCCTAACTACACTGAACCGCATCACATACCTCAAAAATTATAAAATAGACTTGCACGAACTTATGACACTCGGTTCGGATCCCCAGTTGGAAACTTATGCAAGTTTCAACTCCAAAAAGGCCCATTTTGGGGTTTTGACGGACCAAAATGTCGGATATCGGCGTAACTACACCAAAACTCCATCACACACCTCAAAAATGATAAAATAGACTTGCAAAACTTATGACACTCAGTTCGGATGCCCGGTTTGAAACTTATGCAAGTTTTTACTTCGAAAAGGGCCATTTTGGGGTTTTGACGGACAAAAATGCCGGATATCGGCCTAACTATAACAAAACCTCATCACACACCTCACAAATGACAAAATAGATTACCACAAACTTACAGCAAACAATTTGGATCAGTGGTTTGCAACTTATGCTACTTTATGTTGTTCTTATTATTTATGCATGCAAAAAAAAAAAAAACTATTCACATTCTATGTTCATATATATTTAATAATTGTTCTAATATATATCATTTGATCTTTATTTCAGATTGATCGGGATTATTGTGCCGCCGTCTTTATGTTTTGCATCCGAACTTGCTATTTTTATTTTATTTTCTTTTCATGGACATCTGTAGTTACATTTTTTGAGATAATTTTTATTTTTTGTTAAATTGTACTTTTTCAAATGTACATAATTAGTATAATATATATATAAGAATGTATTTTTCTTTTTTAATATATTCATTTCAGAATGCTTGGATTTTATTGTATATCAGGATGATTGATACAGGTTTAAACATGAATAAAATAACAAATAAAACAAAGCAAATATGATTTAAAAAAAAAAAAATACTTTTAGTGACGCACACACATGCGTCGCTAAAAGTAAAGAAATACATTTATAGCGATGCTTTACATTCGTCGCTAAAGAATGCAATAGACTATTAGTGATGCATATAATGCGTCGCTAAAGGTTACCATTAGTGACGCCCACATTTTGCGTCGCTAATGGTAGCTTTTAGTGACGCACCTTGCGTCCGTGTATATTTTTTGCCACGCCCATGACCAATTATTAACGACGTTCTATGTGTGTTTCTAATAGTTACCTTTAGCGACGCTTAGATGGTGTGCGTCGCCAATACTATTAGCGACACGTCCTTTTGCGACGTATTTAGCGACGCCCCTTTGTGCGTCGCTAAATCACATTGCCATAGTTAGTGACAGCACGCGTGCGTCTCTAATAGTGGCTTTTCCTGTAGTGTTGCCTACTATCTCATTGGTTGCCTTCCATTTGTTTCATTAGGATTCACAATCGTAGTCCATTTAGTATCAATTTTAGGTTCATTCAATCCATTGTTTTTGTATTCTTTCACGGACTCATTTATCTTTAGAGGCTTAACTAGGAGAAGTTATAATCTTCCCTTCCTATCTTCCTACCCTATTCAGGGAATTTCCCCCGTTCCCATATCCCTTATAATCGAAGATGTGTACTCATTTATCTTTGAAGGCTTAGGAGAGGCTATAATCTCCCCTTCCTCTCTTCCTTCCCTATTCAAGGAATTTCGCCCGCTCCCCATATCCCCTAATCGAAAATGCATATCTTGTTTGATTTCTTATAACTCTTTTGAGTAAAATTTCTTGATCTTTTAGGGTTTTTCACAAGAAAACATTGTTAAAGTAAATATCTTCTATGCCTTTAGGGTGTTCAAAATAGTGCCATTGTTCATTTTGATACTCGACATAGCTTCAAGCATCTCTACCTTCAACTGATTGAGTTGATAAGAGAAGAAATCAGTATATAACTTATGGTTATGGATTGCTAAGAAGAGGAAGAAAGCACTAAAGGAATATAGAATAAAAGCACTTATCACAAAAAATAGGAAGAGATTTTCCAAGAGAAAACACTAGTTTCTTAAAAAAGTGATAGCAACAATAACCGTCTAGAGAGAAGATAGAGCTTCTCTCTCTATGCAGTTAAGTTCTCATCGGCATTCACACTTAAACAGACATCCATGGATCTTATTTTACCTTAGAATAAATGCGAGTAAAAGTTCTAAATGTTGTCTATGCACTCATTACGATCTTATAAAAAGCTGATTTTTTGTATCCCAAAATTTCCTAGTCCACCTGTACCCACATTAGCCCGAATAAAATGTTGCACCATATTTTAACTGTCACATCCCCCAGACCCACCCTGTGCGGATTTGGGGCACGTGACAAAGGCCAGTTAGGCACCCATCGGGTTTTATCAGTTTTTTTTTTTTGAAGGCAAAACCCCGACGGTAATCCTAACCACAGGCCATTCCGATATAAATCCCAAGCATAATGCATTCGACATATATAATTTAAGCAGCGGAATTTTCACAAGAGAATGCATATATATATACTTGGCAGAGCATTCAGGATACATCATAGTCAGTCCTATCTTAATCAAGATTACAAAACAGTTTTCACTACAAAAGTCATAATCTGATCAGTTACACCAAAAAGTACAAAAATGGTATAGGTTCACAAAAATGGGTTATCATTTTATCTGGGGGTCTCCAACATTTTCCCCCTAAGTCCTGAACCTGCTAAACCTGTCCATCTGAGAGTTCCCCTGAAATTATTAAAATAATGGAATGAGCTTTAAAAAGCCCATTGAGTAACACAGATATCCAGGTAAGAGTTTCGAATTCAATCTTTGCTTAAATCACATGATTAATTAAATCAGTTTGGAATTAATAGTTCAATAAATCCAAGTCAAGTTCAATAGATCAAAACAGATAAACGGTTCAGGGTGCTAGCATATCAATCAGAAGTATAGTTAATCATTTGAGAAACTAAAAACCATGTCATCGGTGATAAAAGCATGCATTTAAAATGATTGCATTAAAACATATGGTATCCGAAACAATTTAGCAGATCAATGAAGCAGTAACTAAACAGTGTCAGAAGTTACTCACCTTCAATATTTGAGTTTGAAGCTATGAACGGAGCCTTCCTCTTTTTCTCCTTAAGCCTAAAACAATTTATAAAGATTTATCAACTCATGACCTTAGACTGAGTAAGTCTACCCTAGGATGGGTTTCATGCCTTCACACATTTATCAGTTCTGATTTTCATAATATGGACCTAACCGTTGAGTTCGGAAGGTCGGAGAAAGTCAATTTAGACTCTCTCGGCTTTTAAATCTGGGTTCGGGTATATCAGGGGTATTTCGGTCATGTTGCCGTCACAAAATTTCTATCTCGGATTCGTCATCTAATCATGTGTATAATCTCACAAGTGTCAGGTCTACCACTGGTATTAATTCAGTTTTAATCAGACTTCATTTGGGCCTTGTACAGTGTCAGGGGTATTATGGTAATTTCATATGTCGTATTTTTTTGGTACTCTATTTGCTATTACGGACCTCACCATTGAGTCCGGAATGTCCAACATAGTTAAAATGGACTATCTTTCAGTGTAATTTGGCCCTATGTGTCATTAGGGGCAGTACGATCATTTACCCTTTACATGTCTGTATTTTTCAGGACTTGGTTTCACAAATCGGACTCAGCCATTGAGTCCGGAATGCCCGAAATAGTAAGATTACACTATTCAATTATTAAATTCGGACTTCGTTTGACTTGTTTAAGGTCCAGGGGCAATATGGTAATTATTCCCTTTTAATAAAATAATTAAATAATTATTTTATTATTTTAATTAATTTTTTAGGGGTATAATTGGATAAGATTTTCAAAATGAGGGCCATAGTGTAATTCTGTTAAACAGTGGGGGTCAGTTTGTAAATATTTAAAAGTTCAAAACTGAACCAAAGGGTTCAGTCTCTTTGCAACTGAACCGGTCCGGTTCAGTCCGGTTCTGACCGGTTCTGTTACATTGCTGATGTCACGATGACGTCAACCCTAAAATAATTTAAAAACCAGTTATCCAAAACGACGCGTTTCATTAAAGCCTATCCGTTTTTAATCGGGTCAGGGCCCGACCCGACACCCGGTTCGACCCGACCCTGGTACTGTTCATCGTCCCCAACCCCTTGGTTACTGTTGCCCTAAAAATCTGCAGATTTTCTTTTTCATTTTCGTGGTGTTTGGGACACGGTTTCGTGCTGTTTTCGACTCCATTCGGTTTCTGTATTTTATACCAACCATTTAACATCGATCTCAAGCATCGAATCACTCTGACAGGTTCTGTTTTCAAGAGGATAACCGTGACCTGTAACACGATCTAGCATCCTCATTTCTCAACCATTTTGTGTGTGGTTTGAAGCTACGTGACCTACAGACCATAAGGATCAAGACCCTATCTTCATTTTTCAGTTTAGTCTCGGTTTTAGAAGATTTGGGTTTCAAACCCGTAGCTTCATTTTCAAATTCGTGGGGCTACAGTGAGTTCTGGGGTCGCGTAGGTATATATTTGAGATCCTCTTGGGGTCTATTTCAGGTCTTGACACTCAAGGTTCCATTCTACTATGGTCGATTCAGACCTGGTGTTTCAAGGTCCATTAATGGAGGTCACCTTCGGTTTTCATGGTTCTTGACCATTTTAACACCTCCAACACACACAGTATGCTCAAAACTAATTCTTAGGATAAAAAATAACCATGCATGCAGTCTACACCCGTAGCAATCCCTCAAAACAGTTCAAAATTTAAAAATAAAGGAAGAGGTAAGTTTGGAAGTTCACCTTCAACAGAGACTCTCTCCTCCTATGGCTTGACTCAGAGCTTCTCACAGTGCTTCCTCAGGTCCTTTAGGTCAAGCACTTCACTTCAAGCCTTCCCCTTGCACCTTCAAGTGGTCACTTTCTCTCAAACACTTGCATGCACAAATTTGTTTCCTCCTCCCTACACTCTCACACTCTCTCACAGTCCCTCACGTATGCACACACACGCACTCACTTTTGGTATTTCAGAATTCTCTAAAGAGAGAATTCTTTGGTGCAAGTTATGTATATATATATATATAGGGTTATACACATATATATGAGTGTATCTCTGCACTTAGTGGGGTTAGTGGCTGATTGACTTGATGGAGAAGATGTAGGGCAATGATGTAGGGAATGCATGCAAGGCCATTGGCCAGTTTGGGTGGTGGCTTGGGCAAGAATTGAGGTTATATACATATGTTAGTGCATATGTACACAAAGTAACCAACAGCCTAGTTGGTAACTTTTTGGGACAAAATTGCTTACCTTGGTAGGTCAAGGGTTCAATTCCCCTTGGCCTCCCAAGTGACCATTTTCTCATATTTTTCTGGTTAAGGCCCTATTTGGTTGTCGCGGAATTCCAGTTTCACTGTTTTGGCCTTAACTTTCAATCCGTAACTCCTTTTTCAGTGCGGTTTCTTTCTGTCACTTCCTACTCAGAATATCTTTCATTGACCAAGGTCCAATGTCAGTTTTTATTTTCTCGAGTTTCCCATAATTAGCTAATTCGAGTTTCATCACTATTACAAATAGACATTAAATTAGCTAAACCTGACATTTCATTCCCAAAACAGTTTCCCATATACAAAACATGTCAGTTAAGTAATTGGGGTGTTACATTAACTATTCATGGCACTTGATACTAGCTTGATTTTAAATTTAATTATTTATTTTAATCATAATCTAGTTGAAAATTACTAAGATGCCCACAGTAATTTTTTGGGATTTCATAGACACTACAAGAAAGAGAGTTTTAGGCTATGTAAATAAGTGTTGTAAATAACTTAATAAGTGCCACAAATAGCATCGTTGCAGAAAGATTTGCAACGAATAATTTATAAATGCCGCTAATAAAAAATATTTACGATGCCTATAAATGCTGCAAACAAGTGCTTATTTTCTTCGCAAATAACATATATTTGCAACGGATATATATATATATGTTGCCAATAGTTATATATATATATATATATATTGATATACCACAAACAGACACACCAATCACCTTGAGACACGTGTGCTTACAAAGCTGATAATCTCGATCATATAGAGTAGTCACAGCCTTCAGGGCATTCTCATATATATATATATATATATATATATATATATCATACAGAGCTGATAAACTCGATCATACAGAGCAGTGACAGCCTTCAGGGCATTCTCATATATATATATCCTACAGAGCTGATAAACTCGGTCATACAGTGCAGGCGGAGCCTCCAGGGCATTCTCATGCACATATCCTCCAGACCTAATGCTCTGGGCAATATTCACTCAGTATTTCATATGATTCCGGCCTTATGGTTTCCTTAACAACTGCCAAGCAAGGAATAAGAAAACAGTCTTTAACACGGAAACAGTCTTTAACAAGAAAGCTACTATCTATGATTATAATCTCTATCTACGACACAATACTCCACAAGGTAACTACCATCTCCGATGATCAAATCCCTATATTCATGGCACCTAATCCTAATCAACTTAGGAAGGCCACGATCTATAAATTAACCCTAAAGGTACGCTTTATGTTTATGCTCATTCTTTGACTTTCAATACCGTCTTTTCAATTCCGTTTACTTACTTAAGCATCGGAGCGGCTACCGTCGGAGCCAATCCGGTGGTCCTCTGATCATCTTTCTGAGTGTTCTACAGGTCACAGAGCCCACACTTATTGCGAGTCGAAAAGTGCAGCATCAGTTTGGCGCCGTCTGTAGGAACGACTAATCTCCAAGTGCTCTATTCAGAAACTCATCTTTTTCCTCACCGGAAAACTATGGCCCCAAATCTCCGACCGCGACAGAATACTCAGAATCCATAAAGATCTCAATGTCGGCCACCTACTCCACGAGCAAGGGGGCCAGCGGTTGATCCCATGCGACAGGAGACTGAATCGATCAAACGACACAATGAACTGGTGCAGGAACAGTTGCTTGCCATCACTAGAACACTTGCAACGCTCACACAGAACCAAGGGACGAGTCCTCCTAACCCGCCGGTCAACATTACTGCGGGAACACAACCCCCTATGACCACTGAGAATGAAGAGCCCCATGAGCAGGCTCCAAATAACCAGCCTGGGCACCCCCAGGGTGTTGCCCGGGTTGGCAAAGATCCACAGCAGTTAGCAGCTCCAGGCTGGGGGACATCAGCCTTCATTCCTAACGTCCATTACCGGAGCACTACTCGAGCCCCAACTCCAAAGGCTTTGGGAGCACATCCGGTACCACAGGAGCCTCATCCCCATGCAACACCAATCCCTCTGGTTAGGAACCCTCTTTCGTCCGAGGGACGTATTCAGCCCGGCTACCCCGAAGTCGAGGCTGCGAGGCAAGATTCACAAGATGTCCAACTCAGAGATCCGCGAAAGGTAGAAGAAATTGCCAAATCTATGGACCGAACAATTGCTTTGAGAGGTGCCCAAAACCCTCTAGAGCAAAACGAGTTAGTCAGGCTGCTCGGAAGACTTGCCACCATATTCACTCACGCCATCATGTCAGAAGAAAGGCCTAGAAAGTTCATGGTGCCAAAGTTCACCCTATACGACGGGTCTGGAGACCCAGGAGATCATCTCTCGCACTACCAAAAGACAATGGCCCTCCACGGGGCCTCTGATGCTTTTATGTGCCGGACTTTCATTACCAGCTTGAAGGGAACTGCTCTGAAATGGTTCTATAACCTCCTTCCGAACTCAATTACCAGCTTCTATGAGCTCGGTAGACAATTTCTGGATAGGTTTATTACCAGCAGAAGGCTCAGAAGGGGACCAGAATTCCTGTTAAATGTCAAGCAGACTAAGGAGGAGTCCCCCAGAGCCTACATTGCGCGCTTCAATGCCGAACTCACGGAGATCACTGACTGTAGCCCAAAATTCCTTGTAGCTGCCTTAACTGCTGGACTTGCTCACGGTGGCTTCAGAGACTCCTTGACAAAGAGCCCTCCAGCCAACATGGTGGCATTAATGGATCGGGCCAGGAAGTATATCAACTTGGAAGAAGCCAACCGTACATCCCAGAAGGGCAAAGATCAGACCCAGAGGGATAACCCGAAGAGGGAGGATCACAAGAAGGAGGACCACAGAAGAGACTCCAGCAAGAAGAGGGCCAAGAGTCCAGAGAAGAGAACAGCACCCAGAGCTGTGTACAATTTCGGACCAAAGGAGTTCACTAACTTTACTCCTCTGAACTCTACACCGAACCAGGTACTCAGACAAATCTGAGATCGAGAAAACCTGAGGTGGCCGGAACCAATCAAAGGAGATCCCAGCCTTCGGGACCAAAGTAAGTATTGTAGTTTCCATAAAGATTATGGACATATGACTAACTCATACAGGACCCTCCTGGTATGAGATAGAGCAACTCATAAAGAAGGGGCGTCTTTGGGAGTTCGTCAAGCAAGACGGAAGGCAGAAACCCCCAAGAAGACAAGCCTCAACAACGGCCAGACTAGAGGCCCGAGCAGAGACATGAGCATAAGGAAGGACGAAACGAGCCCTAGAGGCTGAACAACCATGTTATTTACGTCCTCCATGCCGATTCTCCTATTACAGAAATGTCAAACAGGGCGAGAAAGAGATATGCTCAGCAGGCCAGAGCTGCCCCAGACGTATTGCAGATCTCCAATGTGGAAAAAAGGCTCAAGCCAGCACCAGAGATCCAATTCACTGAACAAGATCTAGTAGGGGTACATTGCCCTCATAGTGATGACCTTGTCATCAATCTTAAAATTGCCAACTTTGAGATCAGGAGAGTCCTAGTCGATACTGGCAGCTCCATCAATATATTGTTCCATGAGTCACTCAAACAGATGGGAATGGACCACGACAACATCAAGCCTACTACTGCCGTGATGGCAGCTTTTGATGGCAACCTCAGCCCCCCATTGGGGAGAATCGACCTTCCTACTACTGTGGGAGAGGGAGAAGGGCAGAAGACCACCATCTCAGAGTATATGGTGTGTCACGCCCCGAATTCCAGCGAACTCGAGGTGCGACAGGAACGAACGGAAAGTAAATAAAACATAAAGTAAATAAAAGACAACTTAAATAAAATCTAACTGAACATGCGTCCATTACCATCGATACATCAAAATAACATGAAATACATCCCACCTATTACAGTGTTCACGGGTCATTCGGGCTTAAGCTCGTACATCACAATACATGCCTCACGGGCCAAATATCCTTCGAAGTTTGGGTCTTCTCCACTCTGTGAGACTTCTTCAAGTCTCAGGTGCCTGGAGTGTTATCTAAAAAATATTACCCACGAATGGGTCAGCTCAACTGCTGGTATAATGCAATGCTAATGCAAGAAGCAAAGTTAAGGCGTGGCATGTGTAAGTGTACATTTATCTCTATATGCCATGCAATATCATTAGTGCATTACATGAACAGTATGCATGACGCACCCATGCAAGCACCATGTCACACCTATGTCATCAATCCAATCACATAGTAACAGTTCTCATTCATTACTTCATTGAATTCTCAAAAATATAAGAAGTACAAAACACATAAACAATCAAATCTCAAGTCATCAAATAATCATTATCTGAATAATTCTCAAACAACAGTTAAGCATATGCATCATTCAATTCACCCATGAAATGTCCCTAAACTTGACCCCTACTTCTTACATTAGCAAAACACCATACCTGAGGGGTTGTCTCAACCCAAGAAGTCGTACTCGTAGTGTAGCAGAACTTAACAATAAGAATGCAGAAGGTCAGACCACACCTTCTCCTTGCCTTTCAGTGGTCCTAAAATCATAAAACGTAACTCAGTTTATTGCCACTTGAATTATGTTATTCATCAAATTTTGTCCTTATTTTATTGGTTTCTATTTTGCCAGAATAAATTCTACCATTGGGGCTGAAACGTAAAAAAAAATAGGTTTAGGCTTTCGCGGAATTCAATTTGGATATTTGTACTTAAAAGGGCAAAACAGGTCATTTTATAATTTCATGGTTTCTCACTTCCTGAGACCTATTCTAGCAAATCGGACTCCACAGTTGAGTCCGGAATGTTCAAAATAATAAAAATCCACTATCTTTTTATTTTAATCGAGGTTCATTTGACTGCGTTTTGACTCAAGGGCATTTTGGTAATTTTTAAATGTCATTACGGGTCTTTTATGTTTCGGGACCCCGTCTCGTAAAACGGACCTCACCATTGGTATCAGGATGGTCGAGATAGTCAAGATACACTAATAACTTGTCACATTTGGACTTCGAACTATTTTGTGACATTTAAATAATTAAATTAAATTAATTTAATTTAATATTTTATTCAAGGGGGTCAATCTATAATTATTAAAAGTCCTGGGGTCAAATTAGGATTTCCAAAAGCTGAGGGTCAAACCAGAATTTCTGGTTTGACTATTCTGAATCAACACAGCCAAACAGTGGATGGTTTCCAAAACAGGGATAGGATATCCCTATTTCAAAATTTCAATTTCAATTCAATTTGCTGAACCCGCAGCCAAACACCCCCCTATCCCCATTCCAACCCAACTTATGCGGCCCAAACCCAAAAGCCCAATGATCCTTTAATTGAAACGCCCCAATAGTGCAGGCCCAATACCTTAAAAACCACACAAGCCCAAGTCACCGAAAATAATTAAACCCAACCAGCAGCCCAACAGGGACGGCCCAATCCCTCCATCATCTTCCCCGATTCTCCGGCCAGGGAACACTAGGGTTCCGTCACTATCTTCGGCGACGGCAACCCAACTCTGGCCAGATTTTAATATTTTTTTAACGTCATTCTCTGCAGTTTTTCATAAGCTTTTTATTCCCAGAGTTTTCTTTTCTTTTCATCAATCAGAACCCTTCGAACAGAAGGAATTTCAATCTAACTCAGCTTTCCGGTGAGCCTCATTTGTGGTGATTTCATCACCGTTTTTTCCTTATTTCTTTCTCTTTTCATCTTCTGTGTCCAAGAGGATTAGTTTCTACCTAATGTAAACCAAGTTCTGGGCATAAAAACACACCAACCCGAATTATTTTCTATACCTGTAACTGGATTTTTCTACCTTGTTTCTGGACCATTTTGATTCATTCTTTTTGTATTTTAATCCACATTCTATTCTCTGTATGCCCCTATGTTCAAAACCAAGTAACTATGCATGAAAAATTTAAAACATAAGCTCAATCAGTTTACCTCTATTTCTGATTTTTTTTCTCGTGTGCAGTCTCAGTCTCTGTCCTCCTCCCTTTCTGGGTTCATCTCTAGCTTCTTCTCCAATGTCCCAAGTCGCCCCTTGTTCTTCTCCTTACTAGTTTTCTTTTTTTTTTTTCCATTTCTTCTTCTAGTTTTTTTTGACGTCTGCAGCCATGACAAAACACACGCACATATATGCATGGACACGAACCTGCTGCACCTCTATCCTTCCGTTCAAATTTCATGACAGCAACTCTCCAATTTCTTCTCCCATATCTCCACCTACCGCAGCCTCCTGATGTTACTGCAGCTACTGTACAAGCAGATCTGCTGCACTACTCTTCCATTTCCCTTATCTGTTACACATATATAAACACGCACATTAACCCAATCTCTTTCTCTTTTCTTTATTTCTTTTCTTTTCTCTTCTTGTACACGTAACCTGCACCGCCCCACCTTTTTCTTTCTTCCAACAACTACAGCTGTAGCAGCAAACCTCATTTTTCTGACTTTGTTCCCCACTTTTTCAATTCTTATCCTTTCTTTTCTTTTCTTTTGTTTTTTCTCCTTTCTTGTTTTGCTTTCTTACCTTTTCTTTTCTTACTTTATTGATTCAATTGAAATATCATATGTACATATATATTATATTATAACTTAAGTTACAGCCACACATATAATATATATACATTACACATGAACACACGCCACACACTACAGCCTACACACAGAACACACCCCTTACACACTCAACCGGCTGACACACCACTTGTCTGCTGTCCTCTGCCTTTCTTTTCTCCCAAACCAAAGCATGCAACATATATCTTTTTATACACAGATACACATACACGTATCTATCTATCTATATATATATATATATAACTGATCCTCTTTCTTTCTTATTTCCCTCTCTACTCTTTACCTATCCCTTCATAGCCCAGCTGTTATAGCCCCCCTTTGGTTGACCAACTCTCTGCCATTTCTGATTTCTTTCCCCCCATTTTTCTCTTTGCATTCAATTGTTTGCTTGTTTGTTGAGTTCCCATATATATAATATATGTATATATATATATATATTGTATTACACATACTACACACACGGCTGTGTACAGCTGTACCCACACACTCCTTGCACACGCACACAGACCACTTGCACATAACCTCCCCACTTGCATGCTTTGCATGCCTCACATATATACATATATGAACACAATACATCATACCATACCATGTACATACACAGTCTATTTAAATATATATACATATATATATGTATACACATACATGTCTTACATCAAACACATACATACATATACATGTAACACCACCCATTCATATTTCATGTATACACACATCTTTAAATAAATAATAAAAAAAAAAAATTCCTTCAAAAATTCAAATTCTTACATGGTGTTGAGTATGAAATCTCCCTACAATGTCATAATTGGGAGACCATGGTTGCACCAGATAGGGGCGGTCACCTCGACCCTCCATCAGGGTCTGAAGTATGTCCACAACCAGAATGTACACTCTGTCAAAGGATGTCAGCCAACCTCCCGGGAGTGCCATGCTATTGCACTCAAGGAGAAGGCCACCAAATAGCAATTACAGTACACTCGGGACTGTGCAGATCCAGTTCTCACCCACACTCCCGAGGAGGAAGTTTGCCCATCCAGCATTGAAGAACCCCTGAGCCCAAGGGGACGAGACAGCCGAGCCAAACCCATTGGCGAGCCCATCAAAGTGTTGGTTAGTTCAGAATCAGAGGGGCGTTATTTATGCATCGACCCAGATCTGACGCACACCGAGCAGGAGAAGATAGTCAGGTTTCTGAAAAACAACCTCTCTATATTTGCTTGGGAGACCAGAGATATGGAGGGTATAGATCCTAACCTCATAACTCACTGATGGTAGATCTAGATCACCCACCAGTCAGACAAAAGAGAAGGCCGATTGCTCCCGAACGGCATCGGATCATAAATGAAGAAGTCCAGAGGCTGCTTGAAGCCAGGATGATACGAAAAGTTTTCTATCCCGAGTGGCTAGCCAACACCGTCCTAGTCAAGAAGAAAAACGGCAAGTGGAGAGTCTGCGTTGATTATACAGACCTCAATAAGGCGTGCCCCAAAGACAGCTTTCCACTACCGAGGATAGATCAATTGGTTGACGCCACTGCGGGGCACGAGCTCATGAGCTTCATGGATGCCTACTCTGGGTATAATCAAATTCAGATGTACCCTCTAGATCAAGAGAAGACATCCTTCATAACCGAACGAGGTCTCTACTGCTATAGAGTAATGCCTTTCGGTTTGAAGAACGCTGGAGCCACTTACCAGCGGTTGGTGAACAAGATGTTCAGCTCGCTGCTTGGCAATACCATGGAGGTATACATTGACGATATGCTAGTCAAAAGTCTGCAGAAAGGTAGTCACCTCCAGCATTTAGCCTAGACCTTCGATATCCTCAAACAGCACAGGATGAAGCTCAACCTCTCGAAATGTACCTTCGGGGTTACGAAAGAAAAATTCTTGGGATACATTGTCTCTCAAAGGGGTATCGAAGCAAACCCCACTCAGATCCAAGCTCTGATTAGACTGAAGTCACCAAAAACCAAAAAGGACATTCAGGCACTGAACGGCAGAGTCACGGCACTAAGTAGATTTATCTCCAAATCCACTGATCGCTGCCTACCTTTCTTCAAAGCTCTGAAGGGAAACAAAGCTTTGCAGTGGACGAAAGAATACAAGAAAGCTTTTCAAGAACTAAAGGACTATCTAGCCTCTCCAAAACTTCTGTCAAAACCAGTACAGGGAGAAAAGTTACTCTTGTACCTTGCAGTCTCTAAAAACGCGGTCAGCTCCGCATTAGTCAGATAGGACAGAGGAGTACAGAGGCCCATATTCTATGTCAGTAAGGCACTCCTTGACACGGAAAAAAAATATCCAGAAGTGGAAAAGCTAGCCTTTGCCTTGGTCATATCAGCTCGAAAGCTCCGACCTTATTTCCAAGCCCATCCAATTGAAATCCCAACTACCTATCTTCTGAAGTCAATATTGAGGAAACCTGAGGTATCGGGAAGATTAGTGAAGTGGTCTGTGGAGCTAGGGGAATTCGACATATCATATGTGCCTTGAAACTTCATCAAAGGGTAGGCCTTGGCTGATTTTGTTGCCGAGTTCACCCCGGTACTTCAAGACAAGGCACAACTCATCGAAACTTCGTGAACTTGGCTGCTCTACATTGATGGATTGTCAACCGATCAAGGCTCAGGAGTAGGCCTGGTACTACAGTCCCCTGATGGGCTCACGTCAGAAAAAGCAGTCAGCTTGGGATTCAAAGCTTCCAACAATGAAGCAGAATATGAGGCCCTAATCTTAGGCATCAAGTTGGCCTTGGAATGTGAGGTTCAGAACCTCAAAATCTTCTCAGACTCCCAACTGGTGGTAAGCCAAGTCATGGGAGAATTCTCCATAAAAGATGATAGGATGCTTCGGTACTCCGAACTAGTGAACCAATTGAAGCATTCCTTCTAGACATTCACTATTCAGAAAATTGAAAGAAGTCAGAACTGCAGAGCAGATGCTTTGGCTAACATGGCGTCCCGTCTAAAGTCTGAAGCAAACTCCACAGTAAAAATCTCCTATCAGCCAGGACCTAGCATAGAGAAAGCCCAAGTTGCTCAAATTACTGAACAGCCCCAGAACTGGATGACTCCAATCCTCTAGTACTTGAAATTCGGGCTCCTCCCAGAAGATAAGAACAAAGCCAAGAGAACTCGAATCAGAGCGGCTCGATACCTGATCCTGAACAACAAACTTTACAGAAGGTCATATTCTCAACCTCTGTTAAAATGCTTAGCTCTAGAAGAATCACAATATGTCTTAGCTGAAATACACGAGGGAATTTGCGGGAATCATAATGGGGGCAGAACTATAGCTCACCGAGCTCTGTCTCAGGGCTATTACTGGCCTAGCATGCTAAAGCAGGCTAAGGAGTATGTTCAGAAGTGCAACAAATGCCAAAGATTTGCCCCATATCAACATCAGCCTTATAACGAGCTCATCCTAATTCCTAGTCCTTGGCCCTTTGCTCAGTGGGGGATGGATATCGTGGGTCCATTACCAAAGGCCCTACCAAACAGGAAGTACCTCTTGGTAGCCATTGACTACTTCTCTAAATGGGCCGAAGCTAAACCTCTAACACATATCACAGAAAAGGAAGTTGACAACTTCATCTGGAAGAACATCATTTGCAGGTTCGGTATACCACGTGTGATTATCTCTGACAATGGGACGCAGTTCACTGGTAAAGGCTTCAAGAAATTTTGTGAAAATCTCAACATTAGGCAACACTTTGCCTCTCCAGGCCATCCACAAGCAAATGGGCAAGCAGAGGTCACCAACCAAACGTGTAATACCCCAACCCGGGATACTGGGTCATATGACACGTATTACGAGATTTATAAAATAATTAATTAATTTAATTATTAATTAATTAAGGTATAAGACATGTTATATTAATTAAATATTATATATATGTGTATAAAGTGAAATATGTATGTATGTATATGAAAGTATGTATGTATGCAAGTATGTATATGAATAAAAAGAAAATAAGTAAATAAATATAAATAGGTAAAAGTGTGAACAGTGTGTGAATGGTGTGGGTGTGTGTCGGCTGTTGTGTGTGAGTGTGTGTAGATGAGTTTGTGTGTGTGTATATATAATATACATATAACACAAAAATATCAAGGACCCATTTAATGTAGGTTGCCAAAAATGAAAAAGCAGAATTAATGGAGTGTAAGATGGGTTGATAAGTTCAAGAATAAAGGCTGCAAACGTGTAGAGAGAGAAAGAGAAAATGAAGAGAGAGAAGAGTCGGTTTCCTTCCTTTAAAAGAAACCAATGCATGTCTTGCATGCTTGACCACTTAAGGAAGCAGAGAAAGAGAATAGAGGAAGAACCAGAGGCAGAAGAAGGTTAAAACCGTAGCAAAAGGTAAGAGATATTCAAGTTTTAATGTTTCTCTCTCTAGAAATATGCATGAATAGAAACTGTTTGAAGCTTAGTTATGCATGTATAATGTTAGATATGCATTTTAGAGTTGATTTAGCATGATTTTTAGGCTTCAAAATATCAAGAAAGTGCCAACCCATGAAGAACCGCCATGGGAGGACCTTGCTTGAAGCAGGTCTGAACCCATGGCAACTAAACCAAAAATGGTGTGTCAAGGCTTCAAGAAGAAGTCATGAGGGTTATGAAAAACCCTAGCCGCGATCACAAAACCTATGGAACAAACCCTATATGTGAAGTTGCAGGATTCGGGTTTGGGGACCAACTTTCCAAAATCGCCCCAAAACGAGTATATCAAAATGAAACTAAAACTACATGAAAAATGGATCATAAAGGATCAAACTCGAAGGGTTTTAGCTCAGAAATAAGCATTTGCCACCAACTTACAGTTGGGATTATCCAGTCCTAAACCGAACATATGAAGAGATTTTAAAGTCTAAAATGAATGCCAAACTCTTAACCAATATTCCAGAAATGGATTAGGTTAGAAACAGTAGAGATTGGTTGAGTAGAAAGTCACGAAATAGAAGGAAATGGAAAACTGTAATTAGGGTTTTCAGTTGGTCTCGTGGGGAAGAAACAGACGGGTCAACTCGGCCTTTGAATGACGTTGAGTCAACTCGGACAGGTGGCAGCCTCTGGGCTTGCCACCGAATTAATGAGACGACGGCGTTTTGAATGGGGGTAAATTAAATTGAACGCTAGGGCTGATGTCATCATGACGTCAGCCAATGTAAATAAACCGACTAAGCCGATTGGTTTATGACTAGACCGGACTGGTTCATTTACAATCACACTGAACCGTTTGGTTTTCTAAGTTATTTAAATAAAATAAAACCAAGACTTTTGGTTATTACGGATTGACCCCAACTGTTTTGGGAAATCCTACTGTGGCCCAACTAGGGGAAAATTTATGCAATAAGGCCCCTGAAAAATAATTAAATAATTAAATAATTGATTTAATTATTTAATAAATAAAGTAAAATTACTATTTTGCCCCTGGGTCATAACTAAGGCAAATAAAGTCCAAATTAAGCATATGAATAGTGTATTTTTACTATTTTGGACATTTTGAGACCAATGGTAGGGTCCGTTTTACGAGACGGGGCCTAAAAAATAAAGACACGTAAAGGGGTAAATGACCAAAATACCCTTTGACCAAAATTAACAAGCTATTAGTGTATTCTTACTATCTCAGACCTTCTGAGTCCAATGGTGAGATCCACGACACGAGACGGGGTCCCAAAAAATAAAGACACGTAAAAGGCTAAAATGACCAAAATACCCTTGGGACCCCGAAAGCCAAAATGAAACCAGAGAAGGTCTAAATTGACTTTTTTTGACATCCCGGACTCAAAAATGGAGTCCAAATTACGAAACGAAGTACAGAAAAATATGACACGTAAAACGATAAATGACCATTTTGCCCTTTTACATATAAAAGCCCGAATTAAATTCTAAGAAAGCCTAAACCAACTTTCTTCGACGCTCTAGACTCAATAATAGAGTCTATTCAACCAAAAGAAATGTCTAAAATAAAAAGACATAAAATTTGATGAATAACATCTGTCAGATGACTATAAATTAAAATAATGCCAAAGTACTAATACTAAGGCGTGTACGAGAAATGAAATACGAAAAGACACGACACGTAAAGATGTCAAATAAATAACTTTAATTCAAAGTTAATGGAGCTACCAGAAGAGTATAAATTGAAATAAATTCAATTTCTAACACATTAAGTTCTGTCATAGGTTAAGAATACGAGTTAAGTTAAATGCATATGAAATAATGAAATCGTTTTAGGATCTAATACGATTTAAGCATAAGTTGAGGAATATCGAAATGATATTACACTGAATGTGAAGTTGATGAGATGTTTATGAATTGTTCTTAGGAACTACAAGGAAAGTGGGAAAGTGCATTTTAGCACTAACCCTAAGGACCAAGGTGAGTAACCCTGTGTTTGAAGTGGAGATTTAACTCATGGATTTGAAAAGGTTTTAAATTCAAAGATATGAAGTATTTGAAGTTTCAAATTCAGTATTTACTTAATTCAGTTTTTAATTGTTCTATTTTATAACCCCATTGTGACATGCTCAGTGATGGGTTTCTGCAACAGTTTTTCCTTCAAATACTTTTCAGCGTGTCTAGTTAAAATGCAATTATTGTTAAGTATCCTGAATTTACTTATTTCAAGTATACGAAGATTTTACGAAGTTATGAAAAGTATCTATGAGAAAAGTTACATGATAAATGTTTTATAAGATAATAGTGCATAAGCACATAGACAGGATTTTGGGTTACATACGAACTCAATTGCCCTGTGACAAGATTTTGGGTTACATACGAACTCAATTGACTGTCAAATGCCCGGTAGCAGGATCTAATCCCCCAGGCAAATGAGATATCTCCATTTATAAGTAATATGGGAGTCCGGTTCAAAACGGATTCCACTAATGGAAGTGATAAGATAACAAATGATTTGAAAATGGAAGCAGGTTTTACCCTCATTTTCAATATGCATATGTTTTGAGTTTTATATACTCTATTTAAGAAATACATGTTATGTTATTTGTTTTGAAGTTCATGAGTATAAGTTTAGCTTGAATACTTTAAATGTTTCAAAGCTATCTGTTTTATGAAATGCGTATGTTTTGAGTTATATACTCTCTTTGACGAAGTACGAGTTTAGCCTGAATACTTTAAATGTTTCAAAGCTAATTGTTTTATGAAATGCATATGTTTTGAGTTATATACTCTATTTTACGAAGTATGAGTTTAGCTTGAATACTTTAAATGTTTCAAAGCTACATGTTTTAAGGAATGCATATATTCTGTATTCAAAGTATACGAATAATTGGCGGTGATTATTTTACAACTCTTATGTACTAAACCACTACTAATTGAAAACCCTATGACGAATACTGGAATTGCTCACAAGCTTAGATTAGCTTACCCGGACTTTGTTCGGACCCCCCTTTCAGGTGATTCACAGCAGACAAGGTCTTGAGGACGATGGCGATGAGTCTAGCTATTTTTGGGAGGATATGTTTGAGTAGTTTCTTTTGAGGAACCTATGAACTCTAGTGGTACGTTTTGTATTAGGAGACAATGTAAGAATATGTAATAAGCCCTCAGGGCAACCGATTATGTATTGTGTTAATGTATTAAGTCTTTAAGTTTTCGTTATACTCTGAATGTGTAACCATGTATGCTATGTATGGAGCGGCAGTATTGGACGGATGTGCATAATTTAAAAATGAGAAAAGAAAAGAAAAAGTTTTTCACGATTTCGCAAAATGTATGTTGCACATCTATTCGATACCGCTGCCTATGTGAGCCTTCGCCCAAGGGTCCTCGGGCCTGAGGGTGGCGATCGCGATGCGAGATCCGCACAGGGTGGGTTTCGGGTCGTGACAGAACTGATCCTTGATGGATTAAAGAAAAGGTTGGAACAGGCCAAAGGAAAGTGGGCAAAGGAACTCCTTGGAGTTCTTTGGGCCTACAGAACAACTAGAAGAACTCCCACCTCTGAAACTCCCTTCTCACTGGCTTATGGTACAGAAGCAGTAATTTCGATTGAGATCAGTATGCCAACCCTGAGGACTGAAGCCTTTGAGCAAGAATGGAATGATCAGCAGTTGATGGAAAATTTGGATTTGCTTGAAGAAAGAAGGGACCAAGCCAGCATCAGGATGGAAGCCTATCAGTAGAGAATGGTCGACAAATCCAAGGTAGGACTCAAGATGGTCAGCTTTCAAGTCAGAGACTTTGTCTTAAGAAGAGTCTTTCAAAACACCAAGGATCCCACTATGGGAAAGCTGTCACCAAACTGGGAAGGCCCCTACAAAGTAACAAAGGTTGTTAGGCCTACCACCTACTGGCTAGAAGACATGACTGGGAAGCCTATTCCTAGGCCGTGGAACGTGGAACATTTATGGAAGTATTATCAATAGAGATGTTTCTTTCTTTTGCTTCCATAGAATGTTCATCTATAATGCACAAGCCTCTAGAGCCTGGTCCATAATGTACAAGTCTTTGTACTTGGTCCATCTATAATGCACAGGCCTCTAGAACCTAGTCCATAATGTACAAGTCTTAATACTTGGTCCATCTATAATGCACAGGCCTCCAAAGCCTGATCCATAATGTACAAGTCTTAGTACTTGGTCCATCTATAATGCACAGGCCTCCAAAGCCTGGTCCATAATGTACAAGTCTTAGTACTTGGTCCATCTATAATGCACAGGCCTCTAGAGCCTGGTCCATAATGTACAAGTCTTAGTACTTGGTCCATCTATAATGCACAGGCCTCTAGAGCCTGGTCCATAATGTACAAGTCTTAGTACTTGGTCCATCAATAATGCACAGGCCTCCAGAGCCTGGTCCATCTATAATGCACAGGCCTCTAGAGCCTGGTCCATCTATAATGCACAGGCCTCCAGAGCCTGGTCCATAATATACAAGTCTTAGTGCTTGGTCCATCTATAATGCACAAGTCTTAGGACTTGGTCCATCTATAATGCACAAGTCTTAGAACTTGGTCCATCTATAATGCACAGGCCTTCCGAGCCTGGTCCATCTTTAATACACAGATTCTATGATCCAGTCCATCCAAAGACAGAAGTTCCAAACATCTACAAACTAAAGTTTCCTAGATCGGAATACCTCAGAGCTGATACTTAGATTATTTGGCTCATCTATCAACAAGAAACAAGTATTACAGTACCGAGCAAGTTTGAAGTACTTTGATTCAAGACTTCTACAAAGTTTCTTTGATCTATTCTTAGAACAGTTAGACATCAGAAGTGCACGAAAAGGTGTTTTAACTCCAGAAGAGCACATTCAAATACAAAGAACATCAGATCTGAGAAGAAGGAAACTCAATTTTATTGATGATTCAGAAAATTTACATCGGTACAAGAAGACTAGAAACATAACTAGTACACAAAAGCTACAACAAGGGCATCACTACGCTTTCACAACATCATGGATTTCTTCCTCGAATGAGAAAGGGGCCTAGGATCCAAACTTTCATTACCGTCGTCGCCTGGCTCCATTTGAAAGGAAGGAACCCTGAACCCCAATCTGCATCAAGAAGCACCCAGGCCATTTCATCATCACTGTCATTGATCTCAAGACCAACGGATGATGAGGGCTCTGGGTCTCAGGGGACCTCCATTCATCTCCCTCAAAGTAGTTGTCACACCCCAGTCGATTTGAGCAAGGGTCTCTTGTCACGACCCGAAACCCACCCTTTGCGGATCTCGCATCGCGACCGCCACCCTCAGGCCCGAGGACCCTTAGGCGAAGGCTCACATAAGCAGCGGTATTGAATAGATGTGTGACACATGATTGCAGAAGTGTGAAAAACTTTTTCTTTTCTTTTCTTATTTTTAAATTACGCACATCCGTCCGGTACTGCCACTCTTTACATAGCATACATGATTTAACATTCAGAGTATAACTAAAACTTAAAACTTCATAAACAATAATGGTTTAATTGCCCCGTGGGGCTTATACATAACAAGGTACTATTTTACTAATACAAATTTCATACTTAATGTTCGTAGTACTAGACACAAAAACTACCTGAACATAACCTCCAGAATCAGCAGGTTCATCATCATCGTCCTTACCTGAAAGGGGGATCCGAATAAAGTTCGGGTAAGCTAATCTAAGCTTGTGAGCAATTCCAACATTCGTCATGGGGTTTCAATCAACAGTGGTTTTAGCTCATAAAGGTTTATAAATCAATCACTATCAATTGTTCGTATCTTTTGAACACAGAATATATGCATTCATAAAACTCATAGCTTTGAAACATGTAAAGTATTCAAGCTAACATATGCTTTTTCATATAAGACTTGTAACTCTGAATACAAAATATATGTATTCCATAAAACTCATAGCTTTGAAATATGTAAAGTATTCAAGCTAAAAATGTGTACTTCTTAAAATAGAGTATATAAACTCAAACATGTAAATATGAAAATGAGGGTAAAACCTGCTTCCATTTTCAAATATCTTTTCTTCTTTCTTTTACTCTTGGAATCTGTTTCGAACTAGACTCCCGTTTTACTCTTGTCGAGATATCTCTTTGCCTGTGGGATTAGATCCTGCTACCAGGCATTTGACAATCAATTGAATTCCGTAGAACCCAAAAGCTTGTCGGCTCCACAGGATAATGGAGTCCCTTGGGAACCCCAAACCCTGTTTCTTTTAAAAAGGTGGCTGAGTTTATTGCAACCCAACCAAAAACTCGCGGTGCTTATGGACATCTTGTATTTAAATACATTTCATTTAAATACTTTCTCCCGTGACATTTTTTAAATAAATACTTTTCAAAAGTATTCAAACACAATATACATAACTTCATAATAGAACTTTCAATACTCAGAATATACGAATTCAGAATATATCTCAGAGATTTTACAATTTAAGAAAAAACTCAAACATGCTAAGGCAGTATTTAAAAGAAACTGTAAATAAATCTGTTTTTTGAACAGAATAATTTAAAACGGAAAGCGTAAGAAAACTGAATTCGATATTCAAATACTTCTCATGACTTGAACTCAAAACTTCTTTGAAATCCGAAGAGTTAAATCTCCACTTCGAATGCAGGGTTACTCACCTTGATCCTTTAGGGTTAGTGCTAATAATGCGCTTTCCCACTTTCCTTGTAGTTCCTAAGAACAATTCATAAATATCTCATCAACTTCACATTCATTGTAAATCATCTCAATGTTCCTTAACTTATGCTTAAATCGTATTAGATCCTAAAACGATTTCATAAATTCATATGTACTTAACTTAACTCGTAACTCATACTCTTAACCTATGACACAATTTAATGTGTTAGAAATTTAATTTATTTCAATTTATACTCTTCTGGTAGCTCCATAAACTCTAATTTAAATTTATTTACTTCATATATTTACGTGTCGTGTCTTTTCGTAATTCATTTCCTCGTATACGCCTTAGATTAGTACTTTGGCATTACTTTAATTTATAGTCATCTGACAGATGCTATTCAACAAATTTTATGTCTTTTTATTTTAGACATTTCTTTTGGTCGAATAGACTCTACCATTGAGTCCGGAGCGTCGAAGAAAGTCAGTTTAGGCTTTCCTAACATTTAATTCGGACTGTTATATGAAAAAGGACAAAATTTTCATTTGCCATTTTACGTGTCTCATTTTTTTGTACTTCGTTTCATAATTTGGACTCCATTATTGAGTCCGGGATGTCAAAGAAAGTCAATTTAAACCTTGGTTTTAATTTGGCTTTTAAGGTACTACGCGTAATTTGGTCATTTTACCCCCTTATGTGTCTTTATGTTCGGGACCTCATCTCGTGTCGTGGACCTCACCATTGGACTCAGAAGGTCCGAGATAGTAAGAATACACTAATAACTTGTTAATTTTGGACAAGGGGTATTTTGGTCATTTACCCCTTTACGTGTCTTTATTTTTTGGGTCCCGTCTCGTAAAACGGACCCTACCATTGGCTTTAGAATATCCAAAATAGTAAGATACACTATTCATATGTTTAATTTGGACTTCATTTGCTTCATATATGACCAAGGGGCAAAATAGTAATTTTGCTTTATTTATTAAATAATGAAATGAATTATTTAATTATTTAATTATTTTTCCAGGGGCTTAATTGCATAAAATTCTCATCAGTTGGGCTACAGTATAATTTTCCTGAAGTTCAGGTGTCAATTCGTAAATAACAAAAGTGTTGGTTTATTGAATTGGATTAAAACCAAAAACCAGAGGGTTCAGTCCAATTGAAAGTGAACCGATCCGGTTCCTTTACAAACCAACCGATGCAGTGGGTTTATATCCGTTTGGCTGACGTCATCATGACGTCAGCCCTAATATTCATTTAAATTAAAGCACGATCAAAACGTCGTCGTCCAATTAATTCGGTGGCAAGCCCAAAGGCTGCCACGTGTCCCGAGTTAACCCACCCGTTTTAACCGAGTGACGAGTTGACTCGTCGTCTTCCCCATCATCTCTATCACTATTGCCCTAATCCCGAAGTTAAAAAGCTCCATTTTTGTGGAGTTTGGCTCGAGAATTCTTGACTGTTTTCAATCAAAAATGTTTCTAGTAAATAAACAATTCATTTGGCATTTGTTTGAAGAATTAAAACTGGTTCATGTGCTCGGTTAAAGATGTGATAATCCAACCTGTAAACCCATGGCTCATGCTCATTTCTTGATCATTTTTCATGGGGTTTAGCTTGTTTTGATCCCCTATTCATGGGGATTTAGTTTTCGTTCATAAAGGTAGGTTTAGAAGCAAGTTTGTGAGATTTGTTTTGGAAACCTGAACCTGTAACTTGATATTTGGAGGGATTTTCTTGAGCTTTTTTTGATAGCGGATCTATGTTTTTAACATGCTTATAATGTCTACTTTAAGTCTTGATAAGCCAAATCAAGCTTGAAGGAAATCGATTCAGACCTGCCATGGGCAAGGTCTTCAATGGAGATTTTTCGTGGGTTAGGTGTTTTTCATTGTTTTCATGACCTGTTTTCATGCCTAATCATGTCTTAGACATATATTAAACATCATACGTGCATAACAAACTTAAAACAGTTCCTATCATGCTCAAAATCTTAGAGAGAGAAAAATGTAAAAATTTGAAACGTTTCCTGTTTACAGTGATTTCTTTCTTGTTCTACTTCCGACTCTTCCTCTATTCTCCTTAGTTTATCTCCTTTTGGTTTCTTTCGTAAGAGAACAAGCATGCTTTGCATGCCTTGGCTTTTAAAAGAGAAGTGACCGACCTCTTTCTCTCTCTCTCTACACCTCATAACCCTACTCCATAGCCCTCTTTCAGTTCCCAATTTCGGCTGCCATCCCATCTCATAAATTTCTCTTTTCCTCTTGTTGCTTTACATTTATTGTTTGATTGATATTTTGTACATAATATACATATATATATATATATATATATAATACAACACACACTCAATCCCATGGAAACATAAACACTGCCGACACACATGCATCTACACTACACACTGTTCACTCTTCTTATATATATATATATATATTTACCTATATACATGCATACATACATGCTTGGTCACATATACATACATACTACACACCCCACATGTAATGTACATGTGTGTTTAAAATATTTATTATAATTAAAACTAATTATTTCATTTAAATAATTAATTAATTAATTATTATCTTTGAGTGTAAATATTTTTACACTAATCTTCTTTAATCTCGTAATACGTGTCATATGATCCGGTATCCCGGGTTAGGATATTACATCTCTGCCAAGACACAAAGGGAAGGAGGCCTCCCACCTTCGTCTTCATCACCAATGCTCCAAGCCTCGGTTGAATCAAGGAGGATCCACCTCCCATCGAAGAAATCTCGACCGGATGCTAAGATGGACAAGAAGATCTTTGCCTCTTCTAATCCTTCCTTGGAGACTGAATCTAAGGGAAGGTTAACTCTCGGCCACAGTTTAATCATTCCCAACTCAGACTGAAAATCGTCAATCATCTCCGGGCAAACGGTAAGCCTCTAAAAGGCATTCAAATTCTCTCCGACAAGGGAGCAGTATGGGAACACAAGTGAAAAGATGGGGCGCAACCGTACGCTCCTCTATCATATATATAGACCCTCGAAGCCCAAGAGTCACCCAGATGAACCGTCACAATGGTTAAATAAAGGGTTGGCCTCGAAAACCCAAAAGACAGCTGTATAAATGAATGATGTATAAAACCGTCCTTTCAGATACTTAGACGATAAGATACAAGGCTTCCCCAAGCAGACCAAACAGATCAAAGCAAACAAAGTCTGATCCACCTTTATACAAAGGCCTTCGGTCCAACATACAAACCTCACAATCTTTGCCATTCTGTTGATCCTTGACGGACCACGTGTATGACAAAATGCCTTCAGTTCGGATGTATCTCAGTCCAGGTCTGAATGATTTAGAAGGCAGAAGTCTCAATCATCAGAGCAACAGACACAAGACATCGTTTCTACTACAAAACTTGGGTTCAGAACAAACTGCCTCAGAATTCTTCAAATTTTACTTTCAATATATGTGACACAAGATCAATGTCAGATCCCTACATATCTGATTGAAGTTACGTTCTTATCTCATCCAAAGAGGAAGAAGCAATCAGAACTAGTCTACAATCATTATCTTATCACATCTATGGTTCGGAAGATAACCGCCAACCCTTGAAAGCTGATCTGAATGGATCCAGAACAGCTTTACTTGCAACAATTGCTTACATCAACCACAAATTCAAAGGAAGTACTACACGGATCAACCAAACACAAGAAGAATGGAACGAAGACATTTGAGGAAAGAAAAACTGTTTCATTGAAGGAGTCTGTTACACTGAAGTTCAAAAAAAAAAAAAAAAACAAAAACAAAAAACCTAAACTAAGCATATTTCAAGCATGATCGGCAGAGGCAACCTAAACTAACCCTTCATCAGTGTCTGAAGTACGTCCACAATCAGAGCGTGCACTCGGTCCGAGGATGTCAGCCAACCTCACGAGAATGTCACGCTATTGCCCTCAAGGAGACAGCTCCAAAATAGCAATTACAGTACACTCGGGACTGTGCAGATCCGGTTTTCACTCACACTCCCGAGGTGGAAGATTGCCCATCCGGCGTTGAAGAGCCCCTGAGCCCAAGGGGACGTGATAGCCGAGCCAAGCCTGTTGGCGAGCCCATCAAGATACTGGTCAGTTCAAAAGCAGAGGGGCGTTATTTGTACATCGGCCTAGACCTTACGCCCGCCGAGCAGGAAAAGATAGTCAGGTTTCTGAAGAACAACCTCTCTATCTTTGCTTGGGAAACCAGGGACATGGAGGGAATAGATCCTAATCTGATAACTCACAAACTGATGGTAAATCCAGATCACCCCCCAGTCAGACAGAAGAGAAGACCGATCTCTCCCGAACGGCATCGGGTTATAGACGAAGAAGTCCAGAGGCTGCTGGACGCTAGGATGATACGGGGAGTTTTCTATCCCGAGTGGCTAGCCAACACTGTGCTCGTCAAGAAGAAGAACGGCAAGTGGAGAGTCTGTGTTGACTATACAGACCTCAACAAAGCATGCCCTAAGGACAGCTTTCCACTGCCGAGAATATATCAACTGGTTGACGCCACTGTAGGGCATGAGCTTATGAGTTTCATGGACGCCTACTCTGGATACAACCAGATCCAGATGTACCCTCCAGATCAGGAAAAGACTGCCTTCATAACCGAAAGAGGACTCTACTGCTACAGAGTGATGCCTTTCGGTTTGAAGAATGCTGGAGCCACTTACCAACGGTTGGTGAACAAGATGTTCAGCCCACTGCTTGGCAGCACCATGGAGGTATACATCGACGACATGCTGGTAAAGAGCCTCCAGAAAGGCAGCCACCTCCAGCACTTAGCCCAGACCTTCGATATCCTCAGACAGCACAAGATGAAGCTCAACCCTTCGAAATGTACCTTCGGAGTTACGAAGGGAAAATTCTTGGGGTACATCGTCTCTCAAAGAGGTATCGAAGCAGATCCCACTCAGATCCAAGCCCTGACTGGACTGAAGTCGCCAAAGACCAGAAAGGAGATTCAGGCACTGAACGTGTCACATCCCGAACCCCACCCTACGCGGATGTCGAGGACGTGATGCCAGTCAGTCGCCACGCGACCAACCGAAGGCAATTTCTGAACCTTTCAGTGAATTGCACTCCGACTGTAGGGTCAGATGCAGCGGAATTTAAAAACTTTTTGTCAAGGGAATGCAACTCATGTATCCACCGTAGGATATGTATCACACAGAGCAAGTCTAAAATCCAACAGCTAACAATTCTAACCTCAGAGCATATCTATAATCCGACATATAACAACAGAGCAGAACTATAATCTCTAGAGTACCGTTTAAATCCATGAGCCATGTCTATATCTAGTACATACCAGTCAAGTCAGTCGTATTACATCGCTCACCTGATTAAACAGATTCAATCCTCAATAATCCAGTCTCCACTGATCAGTGCCATCAGATCCAACAGATATCATTCCTGAAAAATGTTAGGGAATGGGGTGAGCTTCGAAAAGCCCAATGAGTAACACAGGTTCCCTGTCAAGGGTTTCAAAACCATTTCTTGTTTACAAAGCACAAGGGTAGTTCAGTTGTTTCTGAAATAGCAGTTTTATAAATCCACTTTAAATGCAGTTTTAGTAGAATAAAGCAGGACTGAACTAAACGGAACAACAAATCAGAATAGACGGAACAGTGCATGATGCCAATATCAATGAGAGTATAGGCAATTAATTCAAATATCAGAACAGATCAGTACTGGGCGGAACATAACAGGGCATAACAATAGTATATCAGTTAGGCACGTAATCAAGCCTACTTATGCCAGACCGCTCATAATCAGAATGGTACCCAGAGTCAGACACATCATAGCAGAACAAAATCAGATAGACCATAAAATGGAACAAGACAGACCGAACAAAATAATAGTAGGACGGGACAAAATCATGCCGCGTACAATACAGTATAAAAGTTTGCATTTAAAACATGCATTCAGACAGTTTAACTTTTAAAATCGTACAGTGCATCAAAATACAGTATCTATGCAGTAACTTATATACCAAGTCAAGAATTCGGACAGATCATAACGGAACTGGACCATATATCAATCAAGACAGATAGATTATTGACGGACGGTACATAACGGGATCAGACGGAACAAAACACCAGTTTAAGTCACAGGCATAATCAAGGACAGAGGCATAACAGGACGGATCATAACGGAACAAAGTAGAGCAATACATCAATCAGAACAAGACATATCGAAACTGAACATGGCGGATCAAAACGGTACAATATCAATCAGGACGAGTCATATCGGAACTGAACATGACGGAACAAAACGAAACAATATCGATCAGGACAAGTCATATCGGAACTGAACATGACGGAACAAAACGAAACAATATCAATCAGGACAAGTCATATCGGAACTGAACATGACGGAACAAAATGAAACAATATCAATCAGGACAAGTCATATCGGAACTGAACATGACGGAACAAAATGAAACAATATCAATCAGGACAAGTCATATCGGAACTGAACATGACGGAACAAAACGAAACAATATCAATCAGGACAAGTCATATCGGAACTGAACATGACGGAACAAAATGAAACAATATCAATCAGGACAAGTCATATCGGAACTGAACATGACGGAACAAAATGAAACAATATCAATCAGGACAAGTCATATCGGAATTGAATATGACGGAAACAAACGAAACAATACATCAATCAGATCAAGACATATCGAAACTGAACATGTCGGAACAAAATGGAACAATACATCTATCAGAACAAGACATATCGGAACTGAACAGGACGGAACAAACGAAACAATACATCAATCAGATCAAGACATATCGAAACTGAACATGTCGGAACAAAACGGACAATACATCTATCAGAACAAGACATATCGGAATTGAACAGGACGGAACAAACTGGTACAATATCAATCAGGACAAGGCATATGCTACTTTAAATATATGTTTTTCTTTTAAACAGTATAACGTTCAAAACAGTACAGTGCTTCAAAATACAGTATCTAGACAGAACTTATACACCAATTCAGGAGTCAGGTTTACTCACAAGATGCAACAGTACAGAATAAAACCAGGACAGACCATACAACAGAACAAGACAGACCCGAACTGAACAGGAGAGCAGGACAGTACAAAATCATGTTACGTGTAATGCAGTATAAAAAGTATGCATTCAGACAGTACAGTATACAAAACAGTACAGTAAATCAAAATACAGTAACTAGACGGTGTACTTATACACCAAGTCAGAAGTTCCAGGTTACTCACAAACTGTTACGGTTATCTCCTTGCGCAAACAATCCGATAACCTCCAGATACGTCAGGCATCTCCATGTATATCCTGAACAATAATCATCAATCATATACAGATCAGAACTCATCCATTCAGGTCTCATTTGTCATCTTAGGTATCTATCGGTTTACCTAAGATAGCCTAGTAGCCTATCGTCCTCTCATCGGGTTTCATCCGGGGCTATTTTATTCTCAAATTAAGCTCAGCAGTCATCAGGATTATAACCCAAGTCATTTAGACTTCAATCGTTATCAGTCAGTTACTTCTTCAGCCTTAGGGGCAAAATGGTCATTTTATCATTCTGGTCCCGGACCCTGTCGTGGTCTCCGGAATAGTCTTTATATCTTAAGTACAAAGTTCTACGTCCTTTGGACTTCAATCGGTATCAGTTAGGTTCTTATTTTAACCATAGGGGCAAAATGGTAATTTTGCCATTCTTATCCCGGACCCAGTCGTGGTTCTTAGAATATCCCATATATCGTATACATGAAGTTCTAAGTCTTTTAGACTTGAATCGCTATCAGTTAAGGGCTTACTTAGCCTTAGGGGCAAAATGGTAATTTTGTCATTCTTGCCCCGGACCCTGTCGTGGTCCTCAGAATGTCCCATATATCTCATATGTAAATTCTTAAGTCCTTTGGACTTCGTTTGGTATCTGTTTTTGATCATCGGGACACATCGGTCATTTCTCGTTTTACGCGTTGACTGTCTCGGAGTCTTATTTATCCCTATGATAATTTATCAGATCAGTTTGACCTTTATTTGACCTCTACTTTGCACTTCATGTGCTCAGGGGTATTTTGGTCATTTTACGCTTCGTAAGATTCTGATCCCGGTTCGTCATTTATTCAGGTATACAGTCTCACCAGTGTCTGGGCTCTAACCGGTATCAATTTCGTCCCAATCGGACTTCATTTAGCTTCGTACAGTATCAGGGGTAATTTGGTAATTTCACGTGTCATATTTTTCGGCACGTCAGTTCATAAAATGGACCTCACCATTGGGTCCAGAGTGTCCGACATAATTAAGTTGGACTATCTGTTATGTTTAATTGACCCTAGGAATTATTAGGGGCAGTACGGTCATTTACACTTTATGTGTCTGTATTTTTCGGGATTTCGGTTCGTTAAACGGACCTCACCGTTGAGTTCGGAATGCCCGACATAGTCAAAATAGGCTGTCTTTTATTTTTAGTTGGGTTCGGGTACCATCAGGGGCAGTACTGTAATTTACACCTACGTGTCTGTATTTTTCAGTACATAATTTCCCAATTTGGACTGTACCATTGAGTCCAGAATGCTTGAAATAGTGAAAATACACTATTTATTTAACTTATTTGGACTCCGTTTGACATATTTAATGTCTAGGGGTAAAATCGTAATTTTACCTATTTAATAAAATAATTAAATAATTATTTTATTATTTAATTAATTCTTCAGGGGCTTAATTGTATAATTTTTTCCAAAATTTGGGCCAGAGTACAATTACACAAAACAGTTGGGGGTTTAAATGTAAATTCAGAAAATAGGGGTTCAGACCTATTGGTTTTAGGGTTCACTAGCTGAACCGGTCCAAATCATCAAGAACCAACCGGTTCAGTTCCTTCAGGAAAACCGGAATTTAATATTCCAGTTAATCTTAATTAGCCCCCTATCCGTGTTTCAGTTGCCCCTAATCCCGATTTTAATTTGTTATCGCCGTAACCAAACAGGCCGAATTCAGTTTAAATTTAAAATCTTTCAAACCCAAAACGGCGTAGCATCAACACAGTGGCCGTTCCTCAACTCGGCATGACTCGGTCAACTCGACCGAGTCGACTCCGTCTTCTCCATCGAATGCCCCACTGTTGCCCTAATTTGCAGGTTCGGTTTTTCTCAATTTCGTGCTATTTCAAGCACGGTTTTCAACAGTTATTGGTTCCAAACGGTTTCTGGAAGTGATTACAACAACATAGCATCATTTTCATGCTTCGAATCCACGGATAAAGCTCTGTATAGTCGATTATCGCACAGAGTTTCAGTTCTGTCGTGGGGCCTCATTTCTCCACCAAACTTCATGCTTCTTGTCTCTTTGTGACCGTAGTAACAGGGGCTTCATTTTCCCATTCTCACATTTCAGTTTGGAAGTCCATTTTAAAGTTTGGGTTCCAATGGCCGAGACAATAGGTTCGGTTTTTGAGGGTCTTCTCATGCGATTTTGGATCGCGGTTTAGTGTATTTGGGACCCTCTCAGTGTCTAGATCATTTCTAGACCATCAAAACTTCGTTTTTGGGAGGTCGAATCAGGCCCAGTTTTGGAGGTGTCATCCATGGCGGTTTGGTCACGGTTTGGGTTTCTAGGCCTATCCGAACCTCCCAGTTAACTCATATTAGTTCCTAGACCTCACAGTAGTTCGTACATACAGTTTATATGGCCTCAAATGACTGAAAACAGTAAGAAAAAGAAGAGGAAATTTTCTAGGTTTTCATGGCATTTACCTTGGTCGACCACGGCTCCCTCATTCATGGCTCAGTATGGGGTCCTCGATGGTGCCTCAGTTCAGTCATGCATCTCAGTCCTCTATTCCCTTCTTTTGCTTCTTCATGGAACACCCTCATGCATAGACCATGGATATACACATCACCCTCACAATGGTTTCTCACATGGGTTCTCTCTCGCTCAACAGATCAGTCCTCCCAACAGTTTTTGATTTCTGAATATTTAGTTCACACACTTGTTGTTGTAGAGATCCCCAATTCATGTGTATATTAGTGTACACTCATACACATACATAATCATACATGTAGGGTCTAGGTCTAATTGTAGACACTTGAGATGTGATGATGAGGCTGAAGTGTAGGGGTTTAGGTCATGATGGAGGTTTTGCATGTAACCTCATTGGTCAGTTTGGGAGGTGGCCCCACCAGAATTCTGGTTTATATACCTTTCATTGTATATTTGTACACAAAGACAGTAGTAGCCCAGTTGGTAATTTTTGGATGAGGTTTCTTTCTACTCAAAGGTCAAGGGTTCAATTCCCTTGGCCTCCCATTTGGCCATTTTTTTCCATATTTTCGGTTAAGGCCACGTTTGGTTGCGCAGTAATTCAATTTCAATATTTCCTTCATAACTTTCATTCCGTAACTCCTTTTTCGACACGGTTTGTTCCGGGAGTTTCATATTTCAGTATTCTTCAGTGTTAGAGGTTCCGTGTCATTTATTAATCACTCGGGATTTCCGGGGTTAGCTAATTCGGATTTCGTTAGTGTTAAAGCAGTGTTATTTCGCCGCTATAATCGGTAATTGGGTTCGGGTATTTTACCCTTTTCCTCCAGACATATTTAATTATTTTATCGGTCTATCATGACCGCCGGGATTATGATTAATTCCCTAGATCATTCTATAAGCCGGTATTAATTAATAATTAATAACTAATTATTAATTACGCAAAGTCGGGGTGTTACAGAACGGCAGAGTCGCCGCATTGAGCAGATTTATATCCAAGTCCACCGATCGCTGCCTACCTTTCTTTAAAGCTCTAAAGGGCAGCAAGGCTTTGCAATGGACAGAAGAATGCGAGCATTCCTTCCAAGAACTAAAGGAGTACCTAGCCTCTCCAGAGCTCCTGTCAAAACCTGTACAAGGAGAAAAGCTGCTCCTGTACCTAGCAGTCTCTGAGAACGCGGTCAGTTCCGCACTAATCAGACAGGACAAAGGAGTACAGAGGCCTATATTCTACGTCAGTAGGGCACTACTTGACACGGAGAAAAGATACCCAGAAGTAGAGAAGCTGGCATATGCCTTGGTCATATCAGCCTGGAAGCTTCGACCTTACTTCCAGGCCCATCCAATTGAGATTCCAACTGCCTATCCTCTAAAGTCAATACTGAGGAAACCCGAGGTATCGGGAAGATTGGTCAAGTGGTCTGTGGAGCTAGGGGAGTTTGACATAGCATATGTACCCCGAAACTCCATTAAAGGGCAGGCCTTAGCTGACTTTGTAGCCGAGTTCACCCCGGCACTGTAGAACGAAACACAAATCGCCGAAACTACAGGAACCTGGCTGCTGTATATTGATGGATCGTCAACCGATCAAGGATCAGGGGTAGGACTGGTACTACAGTCCCCTGATGGACTTACATCGAAAAAAGCAGTCAGCCTGGGATTTAGAGCTTCTAATAATGAAGCTGAATATGAGGTTCTAATCTTAGGGATGAAGCTTGCCCTGGAATGCGAGGCTCAGAACCTCGATGTCTTCTCTGACTCCCAACTGGTAGTAAGCCAAGTTTTGGGAGAGTTTTCCATTAAGGATGACAGGATGCTTCGGTACTCCGAACTGGTGAACCATTTAAAGCATTCTTTCCAGACTTTCACTATCCAGAAGATTGAGAGAAGTCAGAACTGCAGAGCAGATGCTCTGGCTAACATGGCCTCCCGCCTCAAGTCTGAAACAGACTCCACCGTTAAAATCTCTTTTCAGCCAGGATCCAGCATTGAGGAAGCATCAGTTGCTCAAATTGATGAACAGACCCAGAGCTGGATGACCCCAATCCTCCAGTATCTAAGATCCGGGCTCCTCCCAGAGGATAAAAACAAAGCCAGGAGAATCCGAATCAGAGCAGCTCGGTACCTGATCCTGAACAACAAACTTTACAGGAGGTCATATTCTCAACCTCTGTTAAAGTGTTTGGCTCCAGACGAGTCACAATATGTTTTGGCTGAAATTCACGAGGGAATTTGCGGGAATCACAATGGGGGCAGAACTATAGCCCACCGAGCTCTATCACAGGGCTACTACTGGCCCGGCATGCTGAAACAGGCTAAAGAATATGTTCGAAAGTGTGACAAATGTCAGAGATTCGCCTCGTACCAACACCAGCCTCAGCACGAGCTCATCCCGATTCCTAGTCCTTGGCCCTTTGCTTAATGGGGAATGGACATTGTGGGCCCATTACCACGAGCACCTCCAAACAGGAAGTACCTCTTGGTGGCTATCGACTACTTCTCTAAATGGGCCGAAGCCGAGCCTTTAACGCATATTACAGAAAAGGAAGTCGAAAGCTTCACCTGGAAGAACATTGTCTGCAGGTTTGGCATACCACGTGTAATTATCTCGGATAATGGGACACAATTTACTGGTAAAGGCTTCAAGGCATTCTGCGAAAATCTCAACATCAGGCAGCACTTTGCCTCTCCAGGCCATCCATAAGCAAATGGGCAAGCAGAGGTTACCAACCGAACAATCCTTGATGGGTTAAAGAAAAGGTTGGAACAAGCCAAAGGGAAGTGGGCAGAAGAGCTCCCAGGAGTCCTTTGGGCCTACCGTACAACCAGAAGAACTCCCACCTCTGAAACACCCTTCTCATTAGCCTATGGGACAGAAGCAGTAATTCCGGTTGAAATCGGTATGCCAACTCTGAGGACTGAGGCCTTTGAGCAAGAATCCAATGATCAGCAACTGATGGAGAACTTGGATTTGCTCGAAGAGAGAAGGGATCAGGCCAGCATCAGGTTGGAAGCCTACCAACAAAGAATGGTCAATAAATCCAGGATAGGACTCAAAACAGTCAGCTTTTAAGTTGGAGACTTCGTCTTAAGAAGAGTCTTTCAGAACACCAAGGATCCCACCATGGGAAAGTTGTCACCAAATTGGGAAGGCCCCTACAAAGTAACGAAGGTCGTTCGACCTACCACTTACTGGCTTGAAGACACGACTGGGAAACCTATTCCTAGGCCATGGAACGTAGAACACTTGCGGAAGTATTATCAATGAAGATTTTTTTTCTTTTACTTCCTTAAAACTGTTCATCTATTAATGCACAGGCCTCCAGAGCTTGGTCCATCTATTAATGCACAGGCCTTCAGAGCCTGGTCCATCTATTAATGCACAAGTCTTATGACTTGGTCCATCTATTAATGCACAGGCCTTCAGAGCCTGGTCCATCTATTAATGCACAAGTCTTATGACTTGGTCCATCTATTAATGCACAGGCCTCCAGAGCCTGATCCATCTATTAATGCACAGGCCTTCAGAGCCTGGTCCATCTATTAATGCACAAGTCTTATGACTTGGTCCATCTATTAATGCACAGGCCTTCAGAGCCTGGTCCATCTATTAATGTACAGGCCTTCAGAGCCTGGTCCATCTATTAATGCACAAGTCTTATGACTTGGTCCATCTATTAATGCACAGGCCTTCAGAGCCTGGTCCATCTATTAATGCACAGGCCTCTAGAGCCTGGTCCCTCTATTAATGCACAGGCCTTCAGAGCCTGGTCCATCTATTAATGCACAAGTCTTATAACTTGGTCCATCTATTAATGCACAGGTCTTCAGAGCCTGGTCCATCTATTAATGCACAAGTCTTATGACTTGGTCCATATATTAATGCACAGGCCTCGAAAGCCTGGTCTATCTATTAATGCACAGGCCTTCAGAGCCTGGTCCATCTTCAACTAGCGGATTCTGTGATCCGGTCTATCCAAAGGCAGAAGTTCCGAGCATCTGTCAACTAAAGTTTCCTAGAACGGAATACCTCGGATCTGACACTTACATTATTTGACTTATCTGTCAAACAAACCAGCACCATGGTTTCAACCAAAGGTGAAGTACTTCGATTCTGGCATTTTTCTAAGTTTTTGATTTATTTTCAGAACAATCGGCAATGCATTAGAAGGTGCTTAAGTTTCAAAAGAGCACATTCACAGAAAATATCAGATCTGAGAAGAAGAAATTCAACTTTATTGATAACTCAAAAGATTTACATCAGTACCAAGACACTACTACAGAAGCTATTACAGAAGCTATTACAGAAGCTACGCTTGGCAACATAATGGCTCTTCTCCTGGGATGATAAAGGGGCACAAGATCCAAAACCTTCAAAACCGCTTTCATCGGCTCCATTTGAAAGGAAGGAACCCTGAACCCCAGTCTGCATCAAGTAGTGCCCAGGCCATTTCATCATCACTATCACTGGTCCCATGACCAACCGATGATGAGGGCTCTGAGCCTCAGAAGACTTTTCGTTCTCCACCTTTGTAATCGGCATAACGCCCCAGCCAATTGAAGCAAGGGTTCCTGCCAAGTCACAAAGGGGAGGAGGCGGCCCCCATTCATCTCCCTCAGAGCAATTGTCACTGCCAAGTTATAAGCGGGAGGAGGCAACCCACCTTCAATCTTCTTCTTCACACCATCTGTTTCACCCCAGCCACTTGGAGTAAGGGTCTCTGACAGGGCGTAAGGAAAAAGAGGCAACTCACCTTCGTCTTCATCACCAACGCTCCAGGCCTCGGTTGAATCAGGGAGGGACCACCACCAGTCGGAGAAATCTCGACTAGATATCGGAGGAAACAAGAAGACTTGTGCCTCCTTCAATCCTTCCTTGGAGATTGAAAATAGGGGAGGGTTAACTTTTGGCCACAGTTCAGTTATTCCCAACTCAGGCAAGGAATCATCCATCATCTCCGAACGAGTGGAAGAACTCCAGCAGCATATAAAAACCTCTCTTACAAACAATTCGGGGAGCAGAAGGGTTGAGCACAACCATATGCCCTCGTTTCCATATATATAGACACTGGAAGACCAAAGGCCACCCAGTTGAACCGTCACAACGGTTAAGCGAAGTGCTAGCTTCGAAATCCCAAACGGCGAAGGTGCAATAAATGGAGTATTAAACCACCTTCTCGGGAGAAACAAAAGGCAGGTCCATACACGTAATACACAGGCTTTTAATCTTTCCCATGTATGTGACGTGACGGTTTCTCCATGTCATTAACACTTACAGGACCACGTGTACAACAGAGGTCCATCAACTATGACGTTTCTTGATTTCTAACAGATCTGGAGACAGAAGATCTGATCAACCAAACTACAACCGCAAAGATATCCACTTATTATTATGTCCCCGAATTCAGAACGGTCAGCTTTGAAATACTTCAAAACAGAAGTCTCCAATTACTGGCCTAAGGCAAGTAAAGAAGTTCGGAACACAACTTCCTGCAGAAGAAAATCTGATCTGGTATACACTAAACTCCAGAGCAGTGTAACTTGCAACAATTATTACCATCAACTACATGTTAAGGCACTACAGAGCTACATAACTCAAAGATACGCACAAATGCTACAGAGCAATATAACCAAAGAGGCGAGCATTAACCAAAAGACTGTTCCATTAAACAAATGTATGTCTCAAGTACATTGAAAAATAACAAAATATGGATCCTAAGCCTGATCAGCAGGAACAGGATCAACGACAAGAGAAGGTTCGGCAGGTACAGTATCAACCACCTCAGTCGGTACAACCACTTCCGTGGGATCGGCCGGGAGGACATCAGCCACTTCGTCCTGGTTGACCTCTGGAGGTTCAGACCCAGGTGGCACAATAAAGGAGACATCTTGATCGGGAAACTTGGCAAGAAGCCGAGAGCGGAAGTTATTAAACCCAAACGTAATCAAGCGATGGGCCATTCCTTCCAGCTTCGACCTCATCTCATCCTCATTGTCCATCAGTGCCTGCTCCACGGCTTCATCGAGCTGCCTACGGTGCTGGTACCGCAAGCCGTTCATCTCCACCTGCAACCTCCTCGCCCGCTCAACGGCAAGGTTCCTCTCCGACTCCATCACAGTCAAGGAGTTCTGATACTCCTTCAACTTCTCCGCAGAGTCATGAGCCTCCGACCGAGCAGTACCCAACTGGAGTCCCAGTTCGTCCAGATTGGCCCTAAGTTGGTCGAGCTCCTCCACAGATGGAGAAACCTCCACCAAAGCAGAAAGGGTATGCAAGGTCTGCATAACACAAAGAAAACGACTCAAACACCAGTAGAAACGCTTAAAGGTAAGAAAAATATGGTCCTAACGAGCTCACCTTAACCTGAAGAGCGGTCAAGTCAGCAAGAAGCTTCCCAGACGCCTGAGGCTTAATTTTAACTGAGCCTTTGGCCCAGAACTCACTCAGAATCTTCTTGGCTCC
This sequence comes from Nyssa sinensis, assembly GCA_008638375.1. Classification (NCBI taxonomy): domain Eukaryota; kingdom Viridiplantae; phylum Streptophyta; class Magnoliopsida; order Cornales; family Nyssaceae; genus Nyssa; species Nyssa sinensis. Next base: position 36,325,242 of record CM018031.1, read on the forward strand.
CTGACCAGCAACGTCAGGAGCCACCGATGATGATGCCTCCTTACCCGCTCGACGAGACGGGATTGGAGGAACCACCGTGATAGGGACGGGAGCCTCTTCCTCCCTCTCAGCAGGCCCGGGAGAGGACGAAATCAGCCTCCGCTTCTTCGGAACGGGAGGGACCACTGGAGAAGAAGCCTCCCCCACCGCAGGCGGTGATGGCCCGGACTCCCACTGAGCCATCACATTATCAGCAATCTCCTCGACACTACCCCTGGCAGCCATTAATTTATCAGGGTTGACAATGGAAGAATGATCCCTAATGCTGGGCTTCAAAAGCTTCTTATACTGCTTCTGAATCACGGGAGAGAAATCTGGTCTCTTCCACGCACTCTTAACTGCAAAGCAAACACAGAAATTGATCAGTTCAACAAATTGGCAAACAAAACAGAGTCAACGCAGCCACGAAAAAGTTAAACCTCACCCCTTGGCCCAGTGGTTCGAGGGAATGTGGAAGGTTGACCCTCGAAGTTCTTGAATTCCCATCCTCCTTTAATAAAGAAGTACCATTTCTTCCAGGTCTTGTTGGAGGAGGGCACAGAAGTAAGGGGTCTGAACCCACTATCAAAAGACATGTAATAAAGGCCTTCCGCCTTTTGAAGTTTTAGATCCATATTGCTACGGATCAGGTCAAGGGACACCTCGACATTATTCATATGCCCTAATACGATAAAGCTCAACAGATGTCTCCAACTGTTAAGGTTCAGGTCTGCGGGGCACAGATCAAACCAACAAAAGAATTGTTTTATTATATCAGGAAAGGGGAGTGTAAGACCCAGTTCAAACCAGGCCAGATAGGCACAGATTTCTCCATCTCTAACATCGCCCGGGCGATCTTGAGAATCTGGGACCCTGAAAGCGACATTTTTGGGAAGTTTGAACTTCGCCCATAACTCCTTCAGCATACTTTCAGTAATTACACTCTCACCCTCTTCTCTGTGACCAGACCGACCAGAGGTCTCGCCAGCCCTGTTCGGGGGATCATCAAAAGCATCGACAATCCTGACCCCCGGACTAGAGGGAGGAACTACCATTCTATTTTCGTCAACATTCACTAATTGCATTTGAGGATCAGTCTCAGAAGGACTTCCCAAACCAGAGTGTGATTCTAAGCCAGACATGGCGAACAAGAGAAAGAGATGAAACAAACAAGAAGGAATGAAGAAGAGGACTAAAAGTCGAACCTGAAACCAAGAAAAAGTTATGAACACCGGGGATCCTCCAAAACTTCAAGATATGTCGAATGGCGGTCTGGTACTGTAGAAGTAAATGCAGAAGAAATGTATGAAAGGCTTTTCCCTCTCTCTATATACACATTCGAAATATGAGCCTTCCAAGACGAGCCGACACAACGGTTGAAAGTAATGATGAGTTCTCGAGTATCGGCTGCGCAATAAATGACGCGTTAAACCGGCGTCTTGAGAAATGGGAAGGCAAAACGTATGACTCTTCACAAAACCCTCAACCCTAGTTAAAACCCTAGCTTTTGACAAGGGCTCGGGGGGGGAGTAGCTGATATACCATAAACAGACACACCAATCAGTTTGAGACACGTGTGCCTATCAGATTAACAAATCTCGATCCTACAGAGCTCATATATTTCGGTCATACAGAACAGCTACAAGCCTTCGGGGTATTCTCATATATGTCTATCATACAGAACAGCTACAAGCCTTCGGGGTATTCTCATATATGTCTATCATACAGAGCAGCCATAAGCCTTCGGGGCATTCTTATTTATATATCATTCAGAACCGATGAACTCGGTCATACAGTACAGATGAAGCATTCAGGATATTCTCATGTACATCGTCCAGACCTCCTGTTCTGGACAGTATTTATTCGACACTGCATATATGGTTTCCTTAACAGCCGTTAAGCGGGGAATAAGGAAACAGCCTTCAACACGGAAACTACTATCTATGGTTATCTCCATCTACGATTCAATGCTCCACAAGGTAACTGCAAATCTCTGATGATCAAATCCCGATATTCGTGGCGGCAAAACCTAATCAAAATTAGGAGAACCACGGCTTATATATTAAACCCTAGAGGTACGCTTTGGATTCTTATGCTCATTCTTTGACTTTCAATACAGTCTTTCAATTCCCTTACTTACTTAAGCATCGGAGCGGCTACCGCCGGAGCCAATCCGGTGGTCCTCTGATCATCTTTCTGAGTGTTCTACAGGTTACGGAGCCCTCACGTGTTGCGAGTCAAAAAGTGCAGCATCATTTCATTTTCTGAATCTGGTCTGGACAGACATTCGAGATTATGAAAAACCATCCCAAAATAATATTATTTTTAAAAGAATAGATTACCTAAATTCAACTAATGACTTATTGATTCGATACCAGTACGTATTTTTAAAAAATAATTTTAAATTTCAAATTTTTACATCTTAAATGATGCGACATAAAATGATGGATAAATTACACTTACCTTTTATAAGGTTTCTGAAATCACACTGACTTCTCATATTTTACAAAATAATTTACAGATATATCCCTCCTACCAATTTTTTCTTCAAACTAACAAAATTGTCCCTTTTATTTATTTATTTTTCTATTTTTCTAATTTTGACTAATTTATTCTAACTTTTTTTAAAAGATTTTTTAATTTTTTATTTAAAAATAAATTTAAGGTAAATAACTTATTTTTATTTTATATAAAAAATAAGTTTTAGGTTTTTATCAATATTTATTTGAAAAATGAAAAAAAATGATCAAGATTTAAAAAAAATTTTAAAAAATAAAATGGGTAGTTTTGTCATTTTGAACAAAAAAATTTACTGAAATAAGGTATTTGTATATTATTTTGTAAAATATGGAAGATCAGTATAATTTTAAAAATCTCAAAAGAGATCAGTGTAATTGTCATAAATTTCAAAAAAAATTAATGTAATATAGTAAAAATATTGTTTAAGATAATCATTTAGAATGCAGGATTTGGTACATAAATTTAAAACACCTAGTATTACTTGTTTAGAAAACTTCATTTGAGTAATTATACACCGAAAAAAAAAAGAAAGATAATTAACTATATAGATATTGTGCTACAATTATATATAGATTTTTAATACGGAATCCATTTAATAACTATCACCTAAAAATTAACTACCCATCCACAAGCTTGTAATCACAAAAATATCACTGCCACATTATTCTATTTTGAGATGGACTATAATAACTTTTATCTTTTCCATTTTTGATTTTTATAAAATAATAATATGGCTCCCAAATAGATGTCTCAACCACAACTATTACGTAATTAATGCTCATTTAATTTTTTCTTTTTCAATTATAAATAAATAGTTATATGAAATTTACATGATTAATAGAGATACATAATGTGGCAAATGAGATTGTTTATACTAAATTTCTAGACAAAAATTTTATTTTCTATATATTTTGAACAACTCTATTGTTAGAGTAAATTTATTTTTCACCAAACAACATATATATATATATATATATATAATTGTTAAAACAGCTGGTACAACTGCTTATTGCATATAGTAGCAAAAGTCTATATTGCCCCAGCAATTATGGTCAGCCTCTTAGAATAAAACACTTGACAGTTTATCCAAAAATGAGTAAATAAATAGAGAAAATTTCCTGAATTTTACAAAATTTCTGAAGTTTTAACCCTTTTTTTGTGGTCCTCTCTCATGTGATTTTGCTTATGTCTGGGGCGTTGAATTTTGAAGTTTTACTTTGGGGCGTTTTCAAGGTCTGAAGTGAATAAGGTTGTGGGCGACATTCAAAATTAAAGAATGGAATTCAATTCCGCGGAAATGACTGAAATCAAAGACTAAAAGTAAATTCCGTGAAACACATTTGACACGTTCCAGCAGGACTGGAAGAGGAGTTTCAAGTTTGTATGATATTGCATCAATTTCCTTGCACATTGCAATTTCTTTTCATGCTATGTGGGCCACAATAAGGGAACAAGACACGCTTGAAAAATATATTGTTGTTTCTCCATCCATTTTTATGGAGATCGATGAAACTAATTGCAACATGTCATTCAATATGAATTCCCTCTTGATATATGACCTGTCAAGACTCGAAACTCATTTTCTATGTGTAATATCCCGACCCGAATTAGGAACTGTTAAGCTGTTGTGTTAAAATTAGAAATCGACGCCTTTAGTAACGAGGCCGGTGTCGACCCTGACGCGCGAACTTTTAAGTAAATGTCCTGAAAAGTCAGGACGACTGTACATCACTTTCGTTACAATTACCAACATGTCGATTCTGTGATAATTATAGTTTCACGTCAACTACCGATTGTTGATACGAGTATGAGAATTGGGCACGTATTACGAGGATACGAAGATTAGTACCAAGATGATACATTTAAGAAAATAATTAATTTTTAAAGTAATTAATTATTTTAAATATTATTATAACAACTAATATATATAAGTAAATGCAAAAATATATATATACTATATAAATGATTATAACCTTAAATATATATATATATATATATATAATTATACATGAATATATATATATATATATATATATGAGTATGTGTATGCATGCATGCATGTATGTTAAAATATGAAATGTATGTATGGGATAAGAGGGCATGCTATTGTCTAAAGTGTACAAAGGTGAGTGTGTGTCAAAGAGAGGTGTGTGTATTACCCAAAGTGTATTAGGTTTAAACCATGTATATATACATATATATATATATGTGAGTCAAACACCACACACACACACAACCGGCCACTCAATGGCCTGCCCAACAGTGGCAATTCAGACCCACTCACGAAGAAGCCTGAAATTGGCTAACCCAAATGGAGGGGCAATCAGATTTGCCATGATTCACTCTCCTTATACAATATGCATGGTGCTTGTACACACATAAACACAATCATCCGAGAGAGAGAGAGAGAGTTCTGGGCATTCAGAGGGATAGAAGGGAGGTCTCGGAGGAAGAAGGAAAGAGAGAGAAAGTCACTGTTGGAGGTAAAACACAAAAAACCCTCATTTTCTCTCTCTAGAAAATTTCCTTATGCATGAACTGTTTTAGCTTCTAGATTTTATATACATGATGTTTAAAGTAGATAAACATAATTTAGCATGAAAATCTCGACCTAAAACGCCTAAGAAACACAAGCCGTACACCAAACCGCCATTGGAGGACCTTGCTTATAGTAGGTCTGAACCAATGGCGACCAAACCCTATTTGGTATCATGAGACCTCAAGAGGACCCTAAGAACATTCCGAAAACCTATGACCGCGACCCAAAATCATAAGACAAGCCTTCCAAAAACCAACTTGCAGGTTACGGGTTTACAACCCAAACCCTTGAACTCTCATTTAAACCAACACCTTTGAATGGGAATTGAATCCTCATGAAGAGGGGATCAAAATAAGCCCAACCTCACTAAAAATGGTGAAGAAACGAGCATGAACCATGGGTTTACAGGTTCAGGATTATCGTGGCTTAAACCGAGCTTTTGAGTTACATTCGAATCTTCAAATGAATGCCAAAACACTCCATGATGTTTTAGGAACGTTTTGAAGTGAAAACAGTAGGTCTTGGATTGGCCAAAATCCACGAAATAGAAGAGAAAGGAAAACTGCAACTAGGGCAACACGGGGGGAAGAAATGAGGAAGAAGACAGTGAGTTGGCTCGGTCTTTTAAAATTTTCGTGTCGACTCGGACGCGTGGCAGCCTCTGGGCTTGCCACCTTATTAATGGGGCGACGTCGTTTAGGGGCTTATACGGTTATATATAAAACTGTGTTGAAATTTAAAGGAAAAGAAGCAGAATTACTGCTACGGGGTATCGAACCCCTGACCTCACGCGCCCCACACGTTCCTTTCCACTTGGCCACGCATGCGCGTGTGTCACATATGGGGCAGTATTTATATATATATATAATATATATATATATAAAATAAAACCGAAAATAAAAAAGGTGTATTGCACCTGGTGGGACTCGAACACGGGTATATGGGGAGGGAGGTGACACGCTGGCCAGCGTGCCACCCTATTCAACCTGTCACTTATTCCTCTTTAAAAATATATATATTACATTTTATAATTTAATTTAATTAAATGAAATTAATTAAATTAAATACTTCGAAAAGGCCCGTTGTCCAAAAATTACAAGTTATATATGTAACCTTACTATCTTGGACCCTCTGGGTCCATTGGTGAGGTCTGTGACATGAGATGAGGCCCCGAAAAATTTAAGACCCCTAAAAATGTCAAAATGACCAAAATGCCCCTGCTCCATAACAAGTCAAACGAAGTCCAAATAAAATAATTAAACAGTGGATTCTAACTATTTCAAACATACTGAATCTAATGGTAAGGTCTATTTCACGAGGCGGGACTCTAAAAAAATTTAGACACGTTAAGGTATAAATTACCAAAATACGCCTAACATGTTCTAAGCCGAATTAAATTCTACGAAAGCCTAAACTGACTTTCTTCGACGCTCCGGACTCAATGGTAGAGTCTATTCGACCAAAAGAAATGTCTAAAATAAAAAGACATAAAATTTGATGAATAGCATCTGTTAGATGACTATGAACTGAAATACTGCCAAAGTACGAAACTAAGGCAATGAAATATGAAAACACACGACACGTAAATATGTGAAGTAAATAACTTTAAGTTAAAGTTAATGAAACTCCCAGAAGAGTATAAAATAAAATAAATTTAATTCCTAATACATTGAGATGTGTCATAGGTTAAGAATGAGTGCGTAAGAAATTTATGAAATCGTGTTAGGATCTAATACGATCTAAGCATAAGCTAAGAAGCATCAGTAGGAGATGTTTGAAGTGAATGTGAAGTTAATGAGATTATTTATGAATTTTTCTTAGGAACTACAAAGGAAGTGGGAAAGCGCATTATTAGCACTAACCCTAAAGGACCAAGGTGAGTAATCTTACATTTGAAGTGGAGGCTTTAACTCCACGGATTTCAATGGATGTTTTTAAGTTCAAAATATTTACAGCATTGATATATCAAATTCAGTATTCATGATTTCTGTTTTCTTAAATATTCTGCCATGACATGCTTCACGATTATTTACATATTATATTCGTAAATGTTTCCTTTTCAAAATAGTTAGCATGTCTGATTTCCTCAAACATCCTGAATTTGATTACTGCAAGTATTGAAGCATCACTGCAAGAGTTATACGTCACATGTTTTAAATACTTATAAAAGGCTTTTATATAAAAGTCATATGACAAATGTTTTGCAAGATAAATAATAAGCACATAGGTAGTGTTGTGAGTTGTACGGAACTCAACGGACCTATCATGTGCATCACCACATAGGTAGTGAGTAGGGTCGTATTGAACCCCGCGGATCTATCATGTGAAATGCCCGGTAGCAGGATCTAATCCCCCAGGCAAATGAGATATCTCCACGTATACGTAAAATGGGAGTCTGGTTCGAAACAGATTCCACCTAATTAGAGAGAAAATATGACAAACGATTTTGGAAATGGAAGCAGGTTTTATCCCCCATTTTCACTATACATGTTTACATGATTTTAAGTTACATGTTCTGAAATTCACATACTCTTTTATGGAAATATATGTTCTAGCTTGAATACCTTGAATGTTTCAAAGCTATATCTTTTAAGAATGCATGTTCTCTATGTTCGAGTATACGACCAATTGGTAGTTGAGTATTTTATAAACTCTCATGTACGAAACCTCTACCAATTGAAAACCCATGACAGATGTAGGAATTACTCATTGGGCTTTTCGAAGCTCACCCCACTCCCTAACATTTTTCAGGTGATGATCAAGGTTGGACACTTGCTCAATTTGGGGAGCAATGAATGGCAACTCCAATAGGTCCTTGGAGATATTTTGGTAGTAGTAGGACCCATTATCAGTCAAACTTTTGTAATAGAAATTTTTGGACAATTATGTACTTAAGCCCGAGGGGCATTTGGATATGTACTATGTAGAACCTTTAGTTAATATTATTATGCTCTGATTATTATCTTTATGTGTACCGCTATGAAGAGCGGCAGTAGCAGATGGATATGCGGCAGATGTTTTATTCTAAAAGAAAAGAAAAAAGTTTTTCACGCTTCCGCAACCATAGGTCGCATCGCTGTCTGATATTGTTGCTTATGAATGAGCCTTGTCTCGAGGCCTTCGGGTTTCGGGGCGGCGGTCGCGATCCGGTAATCAGCACAGGGTGGGTTTCGGGTCGTGACACTGTGGATCTCGAATCATGAACCCCGAACCGACGTTGTTGCTGAACCGGGTCTCAACTGAAACTTGAAACTGCGAAAACTCAATTAGTGTTACTAACATGCAATAAATATCATAACATAAATAACAAAACTCTCTAAATAAAAGTTGCATGTATAGAAAATCTAGTTCTCAAAATACAGACTTTAAAAAGTCTAATATATTACATCCCCAAGACGTGAATGACATGGGAGAGTTACAAGACTATACTGAATATTATACATTACATTTATCTCAAAAATGTCCACTGCTATCTAGCTGACTGCTACTGCTACTGCTCCTCTACAGCTTCCTTTCCTGAAATGTTTTAATAAGTTTAGGATGAGCTAACTTAAGCTCAGTAAGTAATTCTCCTTTGCTCTGCCATGTGTACAAGTGAATATAGAAAGCATTATCCATAAAAGAACTAGGATAAATGCAAATGTGCTAGCTAGTCAAGAAATATAGAACTCATTAATGAATATCAAATGATAGGGAGCTCAAATGATAAATCAAGAAAAATCTGTTTGATAATATAATCATACTACTACAGTCATGAGCTGTCTCAAGTATAATCATATGCACTCAATAAAAAGTTATGAAATCTCATGATCATTCATAATGATATAACATGATCAAATTATGATAATCGATAATGATAGTGATATTAACAAAAATGATGCATTCGTGGGGCCCGAAATTCCCCCTGAGTTCGTATATAGTTTTATGCGAGCTTTCTGAATAATACTGCTCTTTATACAATGTGACTTTACATCCCATGCCTCACATAGCAACGTAACTAGTGTTCCTTCTAGAACCTTGACCTATAGGTTGTAATAAGCATCAGATGGAGTTTGTGACTGAACACAAATCCGACACTAATAATATATCAAGATTATGCTATTTTCCATAAGGAGTATAGTGGAATCATAACTGATTCTAGGCAATCTGATGTAACGATAGTTTTTGAGGCTATGGTTACTAGACTGCTTCGAATATAACTATCTCACCCTCACGGCCCTAGGTACAAAGTGTACAAAAAGAACTCTATGCACAAGTGTACAATTATGATCGAGATATATATAGAAATCAATAAATGCTTCCCACATGATAGGGCAATATCAATGTTGTCACGACCCGAAACCCACCCTATGCGGATCCCGAGGACATGATGCCAGTTGGCCACCTTGCCAGTTTTCTCCACTGACAATGCGACCAACCAAAGGCAACTTTTGAACTTTACAATGAATTGCATTCTAAGTATCGGGTCAAAATAGCTAGAAATTAAAACCTTTTTAAATTTGGAATGCAACTCATCCGAACACATCAGAGCATGTTTAGAATTACTCACCAAATATCTCTAAAGTATGATATACATGCTCCAATGCATCCATTCTATATCAATGAATTACTTAAAGCGGAAGTTACACCAATACAGTCAATTAATTAAACTCATCTCCAATGATCAACAATCAGAATGTCTCCAAGTACCACTTAATCATAATGATCCGACATACTGTGCTAACCTCATCACTAATGATGTAACATTCTAATACAAATTATGAACTTAACCTTACAGAGCACGTAGTCGACTTGACTTGGAGTTCATATCGTTAGTGTGAATCATTTGTGCTTCACTAGTTCCACTAGTTATCTCACTGTATATCATCCGTCGTAAGCTACCTGAAAAATGGTTAAAAATAAGGGGTGAGCTAACAAAGCTCAATAAGTAAAGTCCCTTCCTTTGTCATGGGTCAGGATCAGTCTAAGAAATTGGTATGAGCAAACACCAATAAAGTGTGAAATATGAATGTCAGAACAAAAGACATGATAAAAGTCACAATAGCCAGTCACCAATGTATAAATCGATGGAAACGACCCTCAAGTCCTATAGGCATATCCCAAAAGGGGTACACAAAATCACAACAAGGGATAACCGAATAATATGCTGCCGAAATCAGAAAACGTCTATATAGGCATGTCATCATGTCGAATAGCACAACAAGGGTATTCCAAGGAAAAGCTCACAAGCATATCAAGGATCCAAGGAATACGATATCAATAGTGTTCAAAAGTATATAACATATTGAAAACCAAAAACATGTCATATAAGAGATAAAAAGACACTATGTGTCAGATGCTATCTGTTAGGGCCCGGCATACCCTTTCGTGCTTATAGCACAGCGCTATCAACTTTTCAGGTCCTCCAGGATTCAAGTCGTACGTCATGCCTTGCATGACTATGTGTCGATCGTGCGAAGTGATGCTCACACCCACGCGTAGCCCAGTCGTGCGATGTGACGCTCACAACCACGTGTAGACTGTCAGCATCTTGCCCCTAAGGGCTGAAGTGTGTAATGAGTCAAGTATTACCACAGAAATATCAGGTCATGCATAGATAATTTCACAAGTTGTGGAGTAGTACTTTTCTTATCATATAACATGTACGGTTCAATATTCAATCATCAAGGAATTACGTATAAATTGTATTAGGGTATCGACATGCAATCACTCATCAAGTCCACAAGATAGAACAATATCAATTGTGGAGATCAAAACATATCAAATAGTGGAGTACAAGTGGTAGCATGAAGAAAGAAACGTGGCATGGCTAAGGAAAGACCACATAACAAAGTCCAGGTTTTACTTACCTTTGTTCAAAAGGTTATTCGGGTGTTTAGTTTTTCGTACTCAGCAATCATATTTGGTTTTCATCACATCCTCAATTTACAAATCTGTTCTCCTAGAGAACCTCTTCAATCGTATGGGGAGTTCTTATGCATTCTGTGACCTCAGTGTCACACTATCACATGATCAGTTTCATCCGTAACCAAGGATTTAACACCATGCTGGTACTTACTCAAGAATTTCTATTCACAATCTTGTCCACTCTTGGACTTCATGTCATGTTTTAGAATTGTTTAAACAATTTGGTCATCTTGTCATTAGATCACTACTTTTGGCATTTAGAATTTTTCACGATTAATGAAGGTTTTTTTAATCATGGAAGTTGACAACTTCCTCTAATATCGCCATTTTAATCATTCTTACATTCTCCCCAATTACAGTTGTTATCATAGTACCTCAAGGAACCTCGTATTTCTTATGTCTTAATTGTTGTCCCCACAATCCTTCTGGACATTTACTACAAGTTCAGCCTCTATTTAACCATTAGGTCACATTGATCTTCAAAGGTTATTTAGGATCATCAATCGTTTACCTTTTGAAGCAATTCGACTAACTCAATAGAGTATTATTCACAGTTGGGTTGTACCGTCATCTAGTTTAACAAGATTCATTGAATTTCACCCTAATAGTCGTTTATCATGGGCCGTCTCCAAAAGAATCATCACATTATGATATTATCTTTAACAGTCTCGCCTATTCAGTAGTTATCTCTCAAGGCTCTATTTGTCTTTACCCTGTTAGGGTCTATTTATGATTCACTCAAGAATCCTCATATTTCTGATACGCCATCAATCTATTTGAAGTCTCAAATTCATCATGTCACCATGTGTTTGACCATCTCTATTGTCCATGAGTCATCAAATCCAATCATAGTATAGTCTTTCTCAAAGACTGTTAATCTCATTACTTAAACACACTATCGTCCCCCAAAAGCCAATGACCATTTAATCGCTTAAATCATCTAATCCTCAAATCCGGTGTTGGTATGATCTTTCCCAAGAATTATTAACCTTAAGCCCTGATATAGTCTTCAGATTCTTGAGATCATCAAATTCGTAAGCCTATTATTGTCTCTCGAGGATTATTGTTCATCTGATCATTTTAGTCACCCAAGAAACATCAACTTTAATCATGACTTGGTCTTCCCCAAAGACCTTTAACCTAAGCTCTGATACCACTCTGTCACGACCCGAAACCCACCTTACGCGAATCCCGAGGATGTGATGCCAGTTGGCTACCTTGCCAGTTTTAATCCCCATAAGCCAAATTAGCTTTTACTTAAGTTGGCTTTTAGGCAAGCTTTTAAGCTTGAACGATGGCAGTTTTGTGAGTTTCGAGGTTCTAAGCCTTGTTGGGTCTCTTTGTTTCTTTTAAAACCCTAACACATTATAATTATTATTCATGCATGCAATACAATGCCTTCTAGTAGTGAGTTTTGCACTCTTTTTCTAGAGAGAGAATTTTGAAGGGTTTGGGATTTTTACCTTCATAATGAAGCTTCTTCTCTTTTAGGTTCGGTTCTACACCTCCCAAGCTGCATGCAGCCTCTCCTTCTTCCCCATTTCTTTTTCTTCTTCATTTTTCCTCTTCGTCCTTCACTTTTTCTCTCTACCTTACTTTCTCTTCCTACTTTCTCTCTATAGTTGAGCACATGCATACACCCCACTTTTCTAATTTCATGTAATCCATATATATAGATATATTCATACATATTTTTTTGATTTTTGATGAGGTGTTGCATGCAACCTCATTGGTTGCTTTGGGAGGTACGGTGAGTTTTCATGTGCATGTATATATATCTTGTGTAATATAGGACATAAAATGTGGGCAGCCCAAGTGGATTTCCTTTTAGGTTCAAGTTCTTTCATCATTTTTGGTCAAGGGTTCAAGTCCCTTGGCTAACACTTTCGGCCTCACTTTCCCCATCTTTTTCCCTTTATGCCTTGTTTGGCATTTTTCATTATTTGCCCCATTTTTCCCTTGCTTATTTTATTTTCATTTTCCCCCCTTGTAAACTTGTATTCTTATTTATTTTTCTTCACGCATCGATTTAATAAATCAAAGTCTTAAAATTTCGTTCATGTTCTTCACATGTCAACTTCGTTAGTTGATGTCTTGTTGTTTTATTTTCCTTACGTATCGTTTTTATTCGTTGTATATCTATTTTATTTTTGCCTTTTTCTTTTTGATCTAATTGTTCTTTAAGCCCATAATATTTAATTAGTGACTTGATTTTTACTAATTGGGTTGGGGTGTTACTTGTCACATCCCGCACCCCACCCTACGCGGATGCCGAAGATGTGATGCCAGTTAGCTGCCTTGCCGATTTCTCGACCGACAATGCGACCAACCAAAGGACAAACTTCTAAAACTTACGAGGAGTTGCATTCCAAATGTAGGGTTAGAACAGCAGAAATTAAAACATTTTTATCTCGGGAACGCAACTCATCAATATACCACAATAAGAGGTATGTACCACAAAGCAAGTCTATAATCAAACAGTTAATAACTCTAAGCCACATAGTACATCTATCACTAGTTAGAGAACACAGAACATATCTAATTCCTCCAGAGTACCATTACCATGAGCCATGTCCCTACTTATCTATTGTACATGAATAAAGTCAACTATATCATCGCGCTTCACCTGAATAGCTAGAGTCAATCCATCAGAATCCAAGTCTCCACATTTTATTGCCATCAGATCCTCACTTGGGAATGCCTTTCAGTCTACACGTATCATGTCCTTGTGCTTTCTAATCCAATGGAGTTATATCCTGAAAAATGTTAAATAAATGGAATGAGCTTAAATAAGCTCAGTGAGTAACATAGGTTCCTGCCATGGGTTTCAAATCCAGTTCATATATACATGTATGCTCAAATGCAGCTCAAATAGAATAATGTAGCTCATGTAGAACAAATGCAGCTCAAACAGATCATATCAGAACAGACTGATCGGACAAATCAGAACAGAGCCTAAGACAGAACAAATTAGAACATAACAGAACAGAACATATCAGAACTGACCAGATCAGACAGATCAAACAGAACAAATCAGGACAGAATAGGTCAGAACACAACAGATCAAAACTGAACAGATCAGGAGCAGCCGCCTGGTCCCTCTAGAGGTAAGACTTATACTCACTCCTCATCAAGAGAAGCCATCCTGGTCCCTCTGGGTTAGGACTTATACTCACTCCTCGTCAGAAGCAGCCGCCTGGTCCCTCTGGGGTAGGACTTATACTCACCCCCTAACAGAACAGATCAGATTAAAACTAAGCCAAAACAGAACAGATTCCAAATGGCGTATAACAAAACAGGACAAACCCGAACAGTATCAGAACAAGATACATCAAAAGGCAAGACAGAATGGAATCATGCCATGCACAATGTAGTATAAAGAATATGCATGAAAACATATGCATTAAAACAGTACAGTGTATAAAACAGTTCAGCATATAAAGCAGTATAGTATGCAGAAAATATACACCAAGTCAGGAGTCCGAGTTACTCACCTGAATATCACGCCCATTCACAGATATCCTCCAGATGCATTGTTAGCCACGTCCATGCATATCCTAGGCATTATCCTTCTAATGGCCATCATAATTGATTCAACATCCAGAAGATCATGCTCCATAAATGTGAACATATCCAACCTTTGGAGAATTGCATTCAGCATTCTACCGGCATCGCAATCCTCTTTTAACCCTTCAGTTAGCTTGGCAGGCAGATTCTCTTGTTTCTCCATTCCCAATCCCAACCACCTGAACTTCAGTGGAATCATAATTTTGGGAGTTGCAATATCCAAGTCCAAGAAAACCGGACATGATCCTTTAATGCTCTGTTTACTTGTTGCTAGGCAATTTGCTTAACTTCATCAGTTGTCATCTGTACTGCAGCAGTAGGTTCCAAAGCTATGATCTGACTAACAGCAGCATTGCTTCCAAAATAATTGATAATTTGGTCCATGGAATCCTTCAGATAAGTCATATAGCAAGGAAAAAATTTAGCATTCAAGCTCTAGTCCACATCTGCTGTTACTGAACGCTTTACAATTTCCTTCCAAAAGGCCAATGGGCATTTCAATCAACTGCTGAAGCTTGTCCTTCACGTTTCCACAAGTTTCATTAATTAAATCAATCGCCTTACCCAACCAATAACGCCCAATTATGTATCGGGCTATAGCTGTGCAATAACATAGCATAGCCTTGGCCTGTACAGACCCATTACGTACAGACTTTATAACATTCTCCCTCTCAAGGAGCTTGCTCATCACCAAATTCATCATATTAAGTTCTTCATCATGAAAGGGAAGTGTTGCAGGGAAACCAGAGAATCAGTTTGCCTCCACAGCTTCTGAATTAAACTCTCGGCTATCAATAAAATTCTGTCCATAGACAACCCATATGCACCATCCGAACACTGCTGCACTACCGCACACCTTGGCCTCCAATGACATGAACTGCAGCAACTCTTGTAGTGCCATCAAAACAGGTTAAATTCATAACTGCCGCAGCACCGTCATCGCAACACACACACATATATTTAAATATATACACATCCTTGTTGAATCCCTTCCAATAATCTACAATCAATCCAAAAACTGAACTCTCCTAACCTAAAACCTCTGATCTCTTTCAATTTATCCATCTTCAGATCGCTGCTGTTGCTGCTTGGCCTTCGAAGCCAATTCTGTCACTAACCGTCCCTCGAAATAGCATCCATCCAAAGATCACCACTCCGTGCAGTGAACTGCTCCCAATATTCTCATCGACCTTCCTTCTCTACACCGCTATACACACAAACACACACATATACTTCATGCACCATTTCACGCATACACACATATATACCACTTGCTGGTTCTGCTCCATGGCCGGACAGCAGTTCTGCCGCTACACTCGCCCCCATCGCAACTCCAGTAACAGCCACTCAAATGCAGAACGATTCTCAATTTGTAGGACTAGTGGCCTCCGTGTACATATACTATAGCCGAGAGGAACAGAGTCGCACCTCACAAGTGCTTCAAGTGCACCAATTATGTTTGCATTGATGATCTGGAGGCATTATCTCTATGTAGTGACATGTGAGATTTTTACAGACCACAAGAGCCTCAAATATCTGTTTTCACAAAAAGAGTTTAACATGTGGCAGCGCCAATAGTTGGAATTGATCAAGGATTATAAGCTTGATATACAGTACCACCTAAAGAAGGCTAATGTGGTGGCAAATGCTCTCAGCAGGAAGTCATTAGGGAGTCTTGCTTGCCTGTTGACTACATAGCGATAGTTACTAAAGGAGCTGGAAATGATGGAGATAGAAGTGGTTCTACTAGACTCCGGCGTAATGTTACCAATGTGACAGTCAGACAAAAGATTGTGGATAACATTAAGAAACTGCAGTCCCAAGATGAGAAGTTAGTCAAACTTCGTGAAGATGTTGAGGCTGGTAGGAATTTGGAATTTGTTGTCCGGGATTGGGTGTTATGCTTTCAAGATAGAATCTATGTACCAGATGTGCCCGGAATTAGGGAAGAGATCCTTGATGGGGGGCATAACTTGAAGTTTTCCATACACCCATGAAACACTAAGATGTACCACAATGTTTGAAGTACTTACTGATGGTCAGGGTTGAAGAGGGACATCGTTGAGTACATAACATGATTTGTGAAGTGCCAACAAGTCAAAGCCAAACATCAGAAGCCTAGTGGACTTTTGCAGCCTACTCCCAATACCTGAGTGGAAATAGGAGCACATCACTATGGATTTTGTATCAGGGTTACCCAAGACACCGCAATGGAGTGATTCTATATGCGTGATTGTGGACAGATTGACAAAGACAGCTCACTTCCTTGCAACCAAGACAACCTAGACATTAGAGCGATTAGCTGCATTCCCTCGATTGCATGGAGTCCCAGTTTCTATAATGTCTGATTGAGACCCAAGATTCGTGTCTCGATTTTGGATTAGCCTACAGAAAGCAAAGGGCACGAAACTAAGTCTTAGTACCCCATTGGGCCACACTCTCACCCACTTTCAATACATGCAACACATCAGCATGTATATATATATATGAGACAATGTGTATATATCTATGTATAGTGTGTGTGTGTGTGTGTGTTGTGCATGTAGTGCGTGTAAAAAAGATAAACATTGATGTGTGTTGTGTGCATGTCAAGAGAGAGAGAAAAAGAAAGTGAAGAAGGAAAAAGAAGAAGAATAAGAAGAAAAGGGAGAGAGGAAGCTGAATGCTGAGCATGCTTAGAAGCTCAACAGAACCTAAGTAGAAAAGAGTTGTAGTTTGAAGGTAAAGGCTCACAAATTCTGATTTTCTCTCTTAGAAAGAAAATAAATAATATATTGTTGTTTTATGACCATTGGTAACCCCAAATTACATGCATGTGCTTGTGGCGTGTGCTACTAGAGACTAGAAGTAAATTTGGGTTAGTCTAATCGAGGAAAATACAGTGGACGCCATTGATGGACCTTCAAAAAGTTCAGACTTGAATCAACTAAAACCAAGTTGAGTTTGGCTTATTAAAACCTAAACTAGGTCTTCTGATGGTCATGAAAATGATGGTCTGCGACCATAAAGCTCAAAGATGAGCTTAGAACCTCGAGTTGTAGGTCGCGGTCAACAAACCCAACCTCACAATTTGATTACCAAACTTACTTTTTGGAACGTGGCTTTGAATCCCCTGCAATAAAGATCACCATAAGCTTAAAACCATATATTTTCATGAAGTATGGAGCATAAATGAAGCCATTATTATAGAGAGCATCGAAGCTTCAATGGAGTCATTCGGCTTGATTCAAAGCTCCGAACCAGCGTGAAAACTTTCCTAAGAGTCCTAGAAAGTCATTAGAGAAGAAAGCAAAGGCAATGGACTCTTGAAACTCCACGAAATAGAACTTAAAAATTGCAAAAATTAGGGCAATAGTTACTTTAGGAAGGAGGAAGAAGATGAATAGTGACGGATCAGGTCTTCGGGTCAGTTCGGGTTCAGGTTCAGGTCGGGACCCGCTCAGTCACAAATATGGTTAAGTAGGACTGCGTTGTTTAGGTTGTTAAGTTTTTAAAATTTAAAATAGAATTGACTTGTTTGGTTACATGGATAAGGGGCTTGATTTAATAGCCATGGATGGAATAGGGATAGCCTATCCTTGAATTGATTCCTCGTCTGTTGTTTTTGACTTATCAAAAATCAAAAAAATAAAGGGGAGCCGCAGCTCCCCCAGATTCGAACTGTAGACCTCACGCATGTGAGGGTTTTAACCCCTACACGCGAGCCAGTGTGCCACTGTGTCTTTTATTTAAAATAATGATTAAATAAATATATAATATAAAATAATTTAATTAATTGAATTTAGTAAATTATTCCAATTGTCCAAATAAAATAAAAAGACAGTGTTATCTAATATTTTTGGGCATTTTAGGCTCAATGGTGGAATCCAAATTGCAAAATAAAATCTCAAAAAATGTGAAAGGACAAACTGCATTAATTTCAAAAATGTCGTAAAAGCCAAATGAAGATAGCAAATGACCTCCAAAAATTATGAGAGTACGTACCCTATGTTTTTTTGAAGTTCCGGACTCGATGGTGGAACCCGTTTTGTCAAATAAAATACCTAAAATACTAAAATATAAAATTGGCCTATTTTTAGGACACCGTGAAGGTACAACGATGAGACTAGGAGGGGGTAATGACTCCAAAGACTTAAAATACGATACATAAGACTAAAAGACTGTAGATTCATTAATAAAATCAGATTAAGTTTATGAATGATATTGAAATAAACAATATTTCTTGGTTTATGGGGATCTCAAAAGGGAAAGAAAAGGAAGTCTGATTTCCTCTTGGAGGGAGGAGGGACTATTTTGAGGTAAGTAAAACACGAACTCTAACATGTGGTAATTCCTAGCCATGTCACAATTTTATTCTGTCGATGCTACCAATTCGTATTCTATACATACCTGACATTCTTGAATTCCACAATTTGATGCTTGTTCTACTTTGTGGACATGATGAAAATTTGATTGCCAATATCCTAATATGATTTGTTATTCATTTCTATACCTCACTTTGGATATTACAAAATTGCTATGTTTCTCACTACTGAGAATTTATTATTCCACATATAAGTACATCTCCTATGAAATTCTGTTAATCATGATATTATTATGAATGTCGAGAGTTGTGTCTATCACAACATCCATCTGATTCCATAGATGCTCATGTGGACCTGCAGGTCGGAGGTTGGGAATGATGCCCAACAGTTAGTCCATGGAGGATATGATATATGTAAAGAACTCTTGTGCTATCCAGGAACCCGATAGAGGGGTGAACTTGAATGAGTGCTTTTAAGGGTAGCCGGGCCCTTCTGTTTGATATCATCTATTTTATTAGTATCTCATAGCTTTTGTTGAACATATTTTGATAATGCACTATTTGGTTGTTGATACGCCTTGCAAGCCTTCTTTGGATTATCTGATGATGCACTCTTTGGTTGTTGATATGCTATGCAAGCTTATCCCTGGACTTGAATTGCTATCTTCTGATTTGTGGCATTTGACTATTGTATAGGCCAATCCTTATTATTGTTTTGTTGCACCGTTTGCATCATTTGTATCAAACTACTATGAGATGTGCCTTTTGGACCTACGGGTCATTTCTAGTGATTCACACTCTTGGTGACTGACTATTCTGATATTATATCTTTTGCAAGTAATGGTGGACGCTTTTGCTAAAATTGTAATAAACTAAGTGTAATGTAGTCTTTGCTCTCCTATGTGTCCACATCCTGGCTGTGGTTTTCATATTAAGGATCTGTAAACTAAATACTTATTTTATTATGGCATGTATAACTATACTCTGATGATGGTATTGAATTAACATATGTCATGACATGTGTCACAACCCGAAACCCACCTTATGCGGATCTCGTGTCGCGGGGCCGACCCGAAAGTCATCCCTACTTTTTCCATTCCTGTATCATAGAACTAATATGCAAAGTACTAAAATCTTAAAACAATAACAGCGGAAGTCTTATCAATGACCATAATCAGTGGAAGTCTTTCAGTACACAATGTCAGCGGAAGTCTATTCAATACATGATATGGTTCTACAATAACAAAAATAAGAACCAGACATAACCAGCACCCGTGGGTGGTGAATACATGGGAGAACTAAAACATAGACTGTTACAGTTCCTCAAAATGTCCTCCTACGCTTGTAGACTCCTACTGGGGTCTTGCAGCGTCATCACTTGAAATGGGGGTAAGTAGGGTGGAATGAGCTACGAGAACTTAGTAAGTAAAAACAGATCTCTGACACTGGTATCGGTGAAACATGAATCCATGAATAAGATTATGATAGCCAATCATAAGAGAAGAGATGCTGCGATAGCCAATGAGAACAGTTGCCTTAATGGCCAATGAATCATAGGTCACAATGTTCAATTAGGAGTAATGGAAATAACATCAATATGAATCTCTCTATGATAATATAACAACAAGAAAGTACTGCCACAATAAACCGATCACAATAAATTAAATGAAGAGTGTCCTCTTAGTTTAAGATAAGTCATAAGGAATAGTTTCATTTAATAACGTAATCATATCAATCCCTAAGAGATGCATTTACTCTGTTCTCAGGTAGAATGCCAATGGAAATGCAAATGAAATGCCAGTGGAAATGCAATGAAAATACTAGTGGAAATGCCAATCAATTGCCGGTGGAAAGCCTTCGAGGAATTCATTCCTGCCACCTGTCCATTCATGTACTTGACCCTTAGGTCTCCAGTCAATCAGAAAGCATCAGATGGACGTTGTGACTGAGCACAAATCCCGTATTCAGAACATATCATGATTATTCATAATTCCATAGAAGTATAAAATGGAATATCATATATTCAATAAAGACATAGCAGTAGGCATTTCAAGGCATGGTTCAACATGATAACAATGACATAACAGTCAATCAATAGTCCACAAGATAGAACAATATCACATTGTGGATAGTAATAACATGAGGTACTTTTAAGAGTACAAGTTTGGCAGTAAAGAATAAACTTGGCTTGGAAACACCATATGGAAGAGAAGGTGAATTTACTTACCTCTATCGTGATTCTATATCAGAAATCCATGAGTGTGCCCTTGCCTTTCGAGTTCCCTATATATCAATAGATCCGTCTTAGAATTAATGCTATTCAACAAATTTTATGCCTTGCTATCATAAGTATCTCTAACACTAATTTAGACCTTACCATTGAGTCCGGAACACCGAAGAAATTCGGTTTAGGCTTTCGCAGAATTCCATTTGGACTTTTGTACTAAAAAGGGCAAAATAGTCATTTTGCACCTTTACGGTTATTTCTATTTTTTGGGACCCTGTCTCATGAAACAGACCTCACCATTGGACTTAGAATGTCCGAGATAATAAAAATTGACTATTCATTTGCCTCGTTTGGACTTCGTTTGACCCATATTTGAATTAGGGTTATTTTTGTAAAAATTAATATTTTATTCATTTTTCTGTTTGGGCCATAGTGGAATTTCCTAAAACTTTTGGGGTCGGTTTATAATTTTCCAAAGTTACAGTCTGAACCAGTGGGTTCACCATTTAGAAACCCTAACTGGTCTGGTTCTTTACTGAACCAAACGCTTCAGTCAAATCTTGAGAACCAGAACAAGATAACCAGTTCTCCTATGCTATCCATGGTTGGGATAATCCCAAACCCAATTTCAATTTCCTATATCTGCATCCAAACAAGCCCAATCCATTTTAATTTTATATACAAAATGACACAGTGTTGGCTCCGTTGTTGCGGTCGGTCGGATCTCAACCCGAACTGGCCCGGACCTGGTTCGTCTTAACCCGAAATGCCACCCTAACATTCCGGTCATCTTCCCCGACTGTTTTCCCGGCCACAGTCGCCAGAATAGTAAACCCTAGCTACTGAACTTCACCATTTTACATCTTTTTTTAACTGCTTTTTGAATCTTTCCATGCCAAATCATTCCCTCAGTCTTAATGTCCCCTCTAAACCGTTTTAAACCTTAGAAAACCAAGGTTTCCATCGCTGTTCTTTCCCAGTTTCCGGCGTAGCACCGGTAAGGATTACTAGACTGTAACTCAGTTATTTTTGGGTCATTTTTCTTGCTTTTTGTTGCGTTAGATTCCTATTTGAATTTCCTACCCACTTACAAGCTCACAATTAAGTTTCATGTATCAGATGTCATAAAACACAAATTATCCCTAAACCTGCAACTAAGATTTTCTCCCTCATTTGTGAACTAAATGAAGTACGGTTTGTTCCCATCAACACCATTTTTCATGCTTTTTTAGACCCTATATTCAGAATAAATTGAATCATGCTATAAAATTATGAAACAGAAACAAACTTCTTACCTATACTTTCGGTTTCCTCAGTTTTGTGGGTCTCTTCCCTTCCATTCCTTCTTCCGATTCCACCAAGAGTTCTCTAAGTTCCCTCTTGATTTCTCCCCTTTGATTTCTTTTTCCGTAAGTAGGAGATCACGTGCATATATATATATATATATATATATATATATCATATCATGCCTATTCCTTCCTCCCTTCTTTTCCTCTACTCCTCTCCTTTTCCGACCTGCTCCATACCTCTACTGATTTCCACCTCACCCCTCTCTATGCCTATTAGGTTAGGGTTGGTCAACTTATTTTATTATATGTATATATATATATATATCTATATATATATAAATATGTATACTTACCTATATAACATTCACCTAACTCACACACACACGGCTGCCTTGGTAGCCCACTTGCTTCCCCCTTTTCTTTTCGTTTTATTTTTATTTAATTTATGCATGTATGTGTACCTTTATATGTGTTATTATCTACACATACGTTCACATGAGTATATACTATATTAGCTCCATACATGCATCTGATTTTTGTGTTTCCTTAATTCACAATTGCACATGTGCACTTTAATATTTATATGAATATTGCATGCGTTTACGTATGCATGCATACACGATTACGAGGCTAAGTTTCGGGTCACTTGTCCTGACCCAGCATTGGTCATGTATTACAGGGTTCTTATTTTAAGGCGATGCAGTGCAATTGATATTTCATAAAATATAGAGTTCAACAGTTTTGAGTACAATTGATAAAGTGTTACCCGACCCGGTTACCTCGGTATACGTGCTAACTCAGGTCAAGGTATTACAACATGCATTAATGATTAATTAATTGGTGTTTGAGATCCTTTAGCAGGGGATGACTCGTGGGCTGCTGCCCCTCCGTCGCGGGCCCTTGATCCGTACAAGGTGGGTTATGAGTCGTAACCGAAAGGCTACATTTTGAAGCCATATAGCTGTAGCCCTCGAACTATGGATCACAATGGTTAAAAAATGGGCCACTTTAGTAGAGAAATGAGGGAGAAACAGTGAGCTTTTAGGGGTGACCGGAAAAGCATGAATTCGAGAAAACCATTTGATCACTAAGATTCGAAGGGCTAAAATGCTACCTAAGCTCTAAAACATTTTTAGAATGAAACAAGATCATAAAATAACTTCAAAACAACAAGAAAATGAGTTTTAAAAAATTTAAAATTTTGTAGTTTTCGGCCACCATTAAAGGAGAGGGTGACCCGAGACTCACTAGAAAAATGAAGAAGAAGACTATGCGGGTTAGGTCGGTTTCGGTTTAGGGTTCGAGTCCGAACCCGCCCAAGCCCAATAATGGGTAAGTAGAACTACGTCATTTTGGGCATTGGGTTTTAAAATTAAAAGAGGAATTGGTCTGTTTGGTTACGCGGATAGGACCCCTGATTTAATAAACCTGTTAAGACCCGGGATATCCTATTCCTGGTTTAGCCCCTTGTCCACTGTTTGGCATATTGAAAATAAAAAAAAAAAAAAATAAGGGAGCTGCAGCTCCTTAGGTTCAAACACCCAACCTCACGACCGCGAGGGACTTAAACCTTCACGCGTGGCCACTGTGCCAGCTTCACACATGTGTAGTTTTATTAACAGAATGTGTATATATATATATATATATATATAATATTAAATAAAATAATTTAATTTTGATAAAATGTTTCCATTGTCCAAATAAAATAGAAAGGTAGGGTATTCAAATTTTTTTTTTGACATTTTGGACCCAATGGTGAGGTCCATTTTATAAGATGGAATCCCAAAAATTAAGATAGGTAAAATATAAAATTTACTATTTTACCCTTAGTGTTGCCCGCAGCCAATTAAAAATAAAAAGAGCCCATCTTGATTATTTTGGACAATTTGGACTCAACGGTAAAGTCCATTTCATCAAATGAAGTACCAAAAAAAATATGACACTTAAAAATGTAAAATTATAAAAATGCCCCTAGGCTTAGGATAAGCTATAGAAACGTAAATTTAGATCTGAAAAATCCTAAACCGACTATCTTCGACAATCTGGACCTAACAGTGACATCGTTTTGGGACAAATAAGACCTAGTAATAAATTGAAAAATGACCAATACCCCAAAAAATTTAACGAAGCTACCGAAAAAGTGTAGTTGGAATAGAAAGAGCTCTAAGTTAACAGTTAAATTGTACAATGCTTTAAACAAGAATATAACAACACCTTGAATTGTGATTATAAAGACCTTCGACTAAAGGAAGGATTTTTTAGTACAAGCTTTTAGACCTCAGGTGAGTATTTCATACCATGTTTAAAATGGATTTTATTATAGATATAAATATTGAACTCTTTTATAAATTTGGTAATAGACACCTTTCATTTAATATTTTTTTGAATGACTCATCGATATATATATATATATATTGTCATTTTCATTATGGCTTTGATAATAGATACATTGTACCTAGTATATGTTTTGAATGATCTATCGATATCTATATTGTCTTCTTTGATTTAAGAAAAAATGTTTCGTAAGATATTTAAAAACTGTATGGTTTCTCACTGATCTTTGAATTTTTTTGACTAAATACTAGACATAGAACTCTTATTTGGATAACTGAGTTTGTTATTGATGATTATTGATTTTGGATATGATTTTGATGTTTTGCATGGAACACCCTTCTATGATTGGACATTATTGAATATAATGTGACTTTATCGAACCCTACCCACGGGGTATATTGATGGTGAGCCGTAGAGACGACATTATCGAACTAGTTTATCGAATATCGATCTCAGTTAGCGAAGTTCTAATTTGCTAGCCAAAGAATCTTCTATGATTGGTCATTATTGAAAAGATTGTGAGTTTATCGAACCCTAACCATGGGGTACATTGGTGGTGAGCGGCACAAAACGACATTATCAAACTGGTCTTATCGAATATCGCTCTCAATCAGCAAGGTTCTAATTTGCTGGCCATAGAAGAGGATTTTATTGGTTTGAACTTTTATGAATATTGAATATGAACCATGATTGAACTTTGAATCATCGAACTAAGAATTATTGAACTATGATTTTGATATATCCAACAATGGCTAAGATTGAACTATGATATTGTCTATTGGATTTGAAATTGTTTATCGAACTATATTATTGAACTATGATTAAGATTGATCCATGATATTGATTTTGAACTATGACTATTGTTATTAAACCATGACTTTAAACCATGATTATGATTGAATTGTAATATTGACTATTGTTATCGAACTATGTTATTCATCTATTCTTACAATTGAACTATGATATTAATTATTGAACTATAACTATGATCGGACTGTGTTGTTGATTATTGATTTACGACTATGATTGAACTAAGGTCTATTAAAAATGAATTTGCTACTATTCTCTTATCTGTTGTATTTTGATATGACGTATTCCAATTCTATACGAGTATCAGGGTTTTCAGTATAGAACTACATAGTAGTTTTGAAACTCTTGGCATGTTATGAAATTCTTATGGAGCCGTTGAGCTCATTACAGATGTTTACCATATTTTTAGGTAAGGATTAGACAGACTTGTTTTGAAGTGATGATGACTAGGTACTTAAGGGATGAAACGAGTTTTTTTTTTTTAATGAGTCCTTAACTGAAGATAACTTAGATAGCTTTTGATTTTATGAATTAAGATTGTGTAATGTTATACTACTCAATTGCATGGTGACATGGAAACAGTATCCTTTAGAACAATGCTTAATTGACTGATCAGGTTGTGTAACTTACCTTATGAATATGAAAAAGATGTTTAAAGAAAAGAAAAAAAAATTATTCTGCTTTGTTTGACTAAATGGTAATAAGAAAGGTGTTATGATCATTGAAAGGCCTTTGTGGTCGATTACAGGACCCCTAATCTGCATAGGCAGGGTTCCGGTTCGTGACACATGAGATTCCTCCGCGAGAAGTTAAGCTGGGAGTCCAATTCAAAACGGATTCCACTAAAATAAAGATGAAAAGATGTTACATTCAGAAATGGTAGAAGGTTTATCCCAAATTTTCTAAAGGTGATTTATATGTTCTGATTTCATGATCAAAGGATTCTTGTTTTCATAATTAATGGTAGAAGGTTTTCGAACCCCCATTTACGTAAAAATGGTTTGTTTTAAATGGCCATTTTGTATATGTTTACAAGTTTTCTACTGCATATTAAATGCTTTACTCGAATGCTTTAAATGCTTCGTGTTACATGATTTGAAGATTCTCATATTCCGTATTGATAAACTAAATGTTTTACTCGAATACCTTGAATGCTTCATGTTATATGATTTGAAGATTCCTATATTATGTAATTGAAGTATACGAGCGATTGGTAGTGGCTATTTTTATAAGATTTTTTATACGTAACTCACTATTAGTTGAAAACCATGGCAAAGGACTGGAATTACTCACGAGCTTAGTAAAGCTCACGTGGATTTATTCATGATATGTACAGGTGATCTGATGGTGCGATATGGGACCCACAGCTACAGTGAAGTACAGGTTCAAAAGTTCAGAAGTGCGTGAGGTATGGGACTCACGGGTAAGGTAATATGAAGTTCAAATGTAAACGTGGGGTATGGGAGCCACAGTGACTGTAATGATGCATGTAATGTATGTTTCGAAAAAATTCTAGGGAATTCTAGATATTGTAAAGATCATAGTAACATATGTAATTGCTTCTGCTGCAATGATTAAACTTAATGTGATGTATGAATTGAACAAATTTGGTTTTAGAAAGAAATTCCACGATCACGGTCCCCTAATTCGCACAGGGTGGGTTTTGAGTTATAACAATGTGGTATCAGAGCAAAGTTTAATGATTTTTGGACTGTGGAATGGTTGAAATTTTAAGGATATTGGAAGACATGAGTGTTTGTGTAACACCCCGACCCAACGACGTGTCATAATGGGTACAATTTCGAACTTCGATACGCAAACTTTCAGTAATTAGGCAAGTTAAAAATAATATACGAAAAAATGAATGAAATAAAATATAATGATAATAAGATTAAAAATAACATTTGCATATATATATATATATATATACATCTAAACTAATGCATTGGAGACAGAAATATATATAGATATCTATAGATATATATGTGTGTGTACGGCTGTCTATATATATGTGTATTTATGTATAATGGGAATTCAGGAAATGAAAAGAAAAATGAGAAGCTACAAGAGAGAGAATTAGTGGATGCCTTATAGTGGGTCTCTATTAAGTTGAAATGATGAAGAGATAGGGGCGGCTGGTAGCTGTTATCTACATGCAGAAAAAATGATTAAGGAATTACATTGGATTTTAAAAGGAAATACAAAATTAGAAGCACCTGGAGGCTCATTAGTGGTGGCATAATGATGGCATGTAATAAAGGAAGGTATGACTGCCATGTGAAGGAAAGAATGGAGGCTATGAGGTGGTCTTCATGCATGGTTTTAAACCAGCAGGTGGAAAACCCAAATCTCCACAAGGCTGCATGCAACATACATGTTGCTTAATGCAGTAACATATATAAGTTTAAGGGTCTCTGAACATGAGAGTTAGAAGAGAATTAAAAGCTGAGGAAGAGAAAGAGAACTAGACGGAGCAGGAACGGAAGAAGGAAAAAATTTAGAGAAACCCACTAAGCAGGTATAAATTTTATTGGAATTTCGTTGGGTTATGTTTTGATTTAAAAACATGCAATACTATAGCCTTGTTGTATATACTGTAAGCTTTAATTTACAAAAGAAAAGAAGGAAAATTGTGTAGAATCAAAGGGGAAATTTAGAGTTACAGGTTGAGTGAAAATTCAAAATGTTAATGCAAGTATGAACCAAGTTAAACTAAACTCAAATTGGTGTGTTGGAACCCAAAATAGACCACTCCTATGTCTTAACAATGCTCAACCGTGACCATATAACCTGAAGAATGAACCTTCAAAATTTAGTTGCAGGTTTCGGTCGTTTGACCCAATTCAAATTTTAGACTTCTAAAACTGCTTTGGAGAATAGGGACTGAAACTATATGTCATGAAGGCCACGTTGAATCAAACCTCATTAGAAATGATCATGAAATGAGGATTTATCGTCAAGTTGCAGGTTCGAATATTCAGGGTTAAACCGAATGATTGGGTTAGTTTTAGGGGGTCAAATGAATGTTAAAAGGTTACCCTATCTGTTAGGAGCACTAAACATCCAAGAACAGAGAACATTTGTGATTAAGAATACACAAAATTGGAAAGAAATAACCCAGAAATTAGGGCCAACACTGGTAGGGACGGTGAGGAAGACGACCGAGTTGACTCGTCATTTAAATCGAGTCAGACGGGTTAACTCGGGACACGCGTCAAGCGGTGGGATAAGCCACCGCATTTATTTAAACGGCACCGTTTGAATTAGTTAACACGATTCAAGGGGCTAAGCTGAACCAGTCAGTTCAGTCCCTAAATGAACCGGCTTAGGGTTTTAAATTAGGAACCCTCTGATTCAGTAATTAAATCAATTAAAGTAAAATCGGAACTTTGTTTAATTGCACTCTAACCCCCAACCTTTTACAGAATTCAGTTCTGGCCCAAGAATTTGAAAACTTGTTCACTGACACCCCTGGAAAAATAAATTAATCTTTAAAGAATTAATTTAATTATTTAATAAATAAAATAAAATGACTATTATACCCCTAGGTCAAAATCAAGTCACACGAAATCCAAATAAAGTAAATAAATAGTGTATCTTAACTATTTTGGACGTTCCAAACCCAACGGTAGGGTCCGTTTCACGAGACGGAACCTCGAAAGATTAGTGCACGTTAAAGTATAAATTACCAAATTACCCTTAATGTATCCGAGGTCAAATTAAAAGCCAAGGAGGTCTGAATTAACTTTCTTCGACGCTCTGGACCCAATGGTGAGGTCCGTACTATGAAATGAAGAATGGAAGAATATGACACGACAACACATCAAACTCAAATTATCAGAAGTGTATAAACAAAATTTCTGACTCATAAGTTGTTCTTAGGTAATAATTATGGATGCGCAGTCGTAGAAGTTTTCAATTATGACTAAGGCTCAAAGGGCGGTGGATAAAAAACAACAGAAATTTATGGAACAATTTTTGTGAGTAACCTTGCATTTGAAGTGGAGGTTTTAAGTCCACGGATTTGAAATGTTTTAACCTTCAAAATGTGAAGCATTGAATGTTAAATTCCATATTTCATGATTCTTGCTGGAAATATTCCGTTCTTATAAATCTTATGGTGACATGCTCAATGAGTGATTTCTTTTACTATCTTCTTTAAAGTATTTAGCATGTCTACATATTCTGAACTCCTTGTTCTAAATATTTGAAGATTTTATCATGAAGTCATGAACACCACATTTTAAATACTCTTGAAAAGTATTTATCCAAAGAAGCCATATGAAAAATGTTTTTCAAGATAATACTAAGCACAGAGGTAGAGCTGTGGGTTCTACGGAACTCAATGGACCTATCATGTGCATCAGCACACGTAAGCACAGAGGTAGAGTTGTGGGCTCTACGGAACACTTCGGACTTATCGTGTGCATATGCCTGGTAGCAGGATTTGATCCCACAGGCAATGAGATATCTCCACGTATACGTAAAATAGGAGTCTGGTTCGAAACGGATTCCACCTAATTAAAGAGAAAAGATGACAAACGTTTTGAAAATGGAAGTTGGTTTTTATCCCCATTTTCATTATGCAATGCTTATGTCTTTTGAAGTAACATGTTTAGAAATGGAAGCAGGTTTTTACCCCTATTTTATTACACATGTTTATGTATTTGAAATGCATATATTCTATTTGAACGAATGTATAGTTAGCTTGAACACTTTAAAAGTTTCAAAGCTATCTTTATGAAAAGTGCATGTACTCTATGTTCAAATGTACGAGCAATTGGCAGTGTGTATTTTATAAACTCTTATGTACGAAACCGCTGCCAATTGAAAACCCATGACAGATGTAGGAATTACTCATTGAGCTTCTCGAAGCTCACCCCATTCCCTAACATTTTTTCAGGTGATGATGATGGGTGGACCCTTGCCCAATATGGGAAGTGACGTTGACAGCTTCATTAGGACCTGAAGATATTATGGAAGTATTAGGACCTATAGTTGGTCAAAATTTTATAGTCGTAATTTTGGGACAATCATGTAATTAAGCCCGAGGGGCACACAGATATGTATTATATAAAATCTTTAGTTATTATTATGCTCTGATTATTATATTTATGTGTACAGCTATGAAAAGCGGCAGTATCGGATGGGTGTGCGACAGATTTTAAAAAGAAAAGAAAAAGTTTTCACGCTTCTGCAACCACAGGTCGCACCGCTGTCCGATACTGTTGCTTATGTGAGCCTTGCCCTGAGGCTTTAGCCGAAGAGTGGCGGTCGCGATACGAGATCCGCACAAGGTGGGTTTCGGGTCGTGATAGTATGTGAAGGATAAGACTTGAGGATTATGAGTAGTTCAAGGATCTAAGGTAGAACTACAAGTCAGATAGTCATTAAGGAGACTAGAAACGTAATAAGACTAGAAACGTGACGAAGTTAAGAAGTAGAAGTTCGACATCGAGAGAAAACTAGAACATTGAATGGAGATCTTTGAGGACTCGATTTCTGGTGTTATTTTCTAACAATTGATGACCTGATGGAGACATGTAGTGACACAGGATGCGCTGAATTTTTGAACATAGACTATGAAAGTGAATGATTGTGATTATAGACAGGATAAAAGGGAAAGGGAGGATTACGACAGTTATTAGTGTGCTATCAAGACCTCTATTACCGGTAAGGAATGACTGCCTTATCATGTGACTAAGGGAACTGAGAAACACGTAGTGCTACTCCATCTAACCACATCGAGGAAATCCTTGGGTAGTTAAGAGACATGAATCAAGTATGTGACATGGAAAGTTAGAAATCGTACGTTAGTGACTGGAAGGAAGGAGTGGAACGAGTAAACACTGTTAAGTTATATGAGTGATCGAGTTTTAAGGACAAAACTCTTTTAAGGAGGGAAGAATGTAACACCCCGAACCAATTATTGATAATTAAATCGCTAATTAAATATTAGAGGCCTTAAGAGCGAAAATAATAGTTAAGAAAAATTGGATCAAGAAAATAAAAAGCTAAACTATAATAAGACCGCGATTTACGAAGTTGACACATAAAGAAAATAAATAAGTAATACAAGCACATGATGAAGAAAAGAAATAAAAAGAATGCAATAAAAAAATGGGATAAACTACAAAATCCCAAATAAGGCATAAAAAGGAAAAAGAAAGAAAAAAAGGCTAAAAGTGTTAGCCCAAAGTCTTGATCTCAAGACCAAAAAGAGGGAGAGAACATATACCCAAAAATATAGCCAACTTAGCTACAACACTTTTGTGCTATATATCTCACAAGATATATATATATATATAACCCATATAAAACACCATTGCACCACCCTCACCCCCAATCAAAATACATGCAACACCACATCAATATATATATATATGTGTGTGTGTGTGTACTATACGTGATATTGCATAAGTTAAGAGACAAATCAGAAGTGTGTGCATGTGTGTGTGTGGAGGCCTAGAGAGAGAGAGAGTGAGAGAAGGAATGAGATGAAGACGAAGAAGAAGAAGTGCTTACATGCAAGCACTGATCAAGGCACAAGGAGGCCTAGAGAATTCAGCAGCAAACAATAGAGAGAGAAGAGGCTCACCAAAGGAGGTAAGACCCTAGAAACCTAAGCTCTCTCTCTCTCTCTCTAAAATTTCTATGTAGGAACTCACAGTAGGAGGCCATGGTCGAGTTGCATGTGTATGAGATGATGTATATATGTGTCTTACATAAATAAAATGAGAAAATACAAGTCAGAATACCCCAAAATAGTCACTAGACCTTATCCACCATTGTTGGACCACCTTGAAGGTAAGTCTGAAACAACTAGTAGGAAACCTATTTTTACTACTTAGGTCTTGACCCTGAAGCCACAAGGATTCCAAAATAATTGGAATCACTCCAAATAAACCTAAAACGAGGAAGAAAAACTGATTTACAGGTTGTAATCTAAGAACTCGACTCTAGAAATCGAGCATTAAGCTTGATTCTGAGAATGGGGTTTTGAAGCTATTGGGATGGGGATCACAATAAGCCTAACCACACTGCTTTTGATGAAGGAAAGACCATGAATGAGCCCCATAACCAAACCTGCACCAAACTCCCAACCGAGCCTTTGAGCTCACTTCGACCTCCCAAATCAATGAGAAAACCTAGGTTGAACCATTTGGAGTTTATTAGGCTTGAAAATAGAACAAAAGGATGCTTGTAGCTACAAAAAATAGAGGTTGAAGTTCTGTGTTCTTAGGGCAACAATGACGGAGACAGGGGAAGAAGATGAACAGTAATGGTTTAGGTTAGTCGAGTCAAATTTCGGGTTCGGGTCCAGGTGGACATATGAGTAAGTAGGACGGCGTTGTTTAATAGGCTTTAGGTTTTAAATTTAAAATGAATGTGGGATCTATTTGACTACATGATTAGAGGCCTGATTTAATAACCCATACAAGATTGGGATAGCCTATCCTTGTTTTGCCCCCTTGTCCATCGTTTGGCAACTGAAAATCAGAAAAAATAAAGGGGAGTCGTAGCTTCCCAGACTTGAACTCCAAACCTCATGCACGTGAGGATTCTAAACCCCACGCGTGTGCCACTATGCCACCGTGGCACTTGTGCCAAAACAATGACAGAATATATGTATAATATTAAATTAATTAATTTAATTATAGTAAAATGTCTCATTACCCAAATAAAATAAAACGGTAGTGTATTTTGACTTTTTTTTTTAATGTTTTAGACCCAATGTCAAGGTCCGTTTTACAAAATAGAATCTCAAAAATAGAACTCTTATTTGGATAACTGAGTTAGTTATTGATTTTGGATGTGATTTTGATATTTTGAATCGAACACGCTTTTATGATTGGTCATTATTGATTAGATTGTGACTTTATCGAACCCTACCCACGGGGTATATTGGTGGTGACCCATACAGGCAGCATTATTGAACTAGTTTATCGAATATCGATCTCAGTCAGCGAGGTTCTAATTTGTTGGCCATAGAATCTTCTATGGTTGGTCATTATTGAATATATTCTAACTTTATCGAACCCTAACCATGGGGTATATTGGTGGTAAGCCGCACAGAACGGCATTATTGAACTAGTCTAATCAAATATAGATCTCAGTCAAAAAGGTTCTAATTTGCTGGCTATAGAAGAGGAATTTATTGGTTTAAACTTTTATGAATATCAATTATGAGCCATGATTGAACTTTGAATCATCGAACTAAGAATTATTGAACTATGATTTTAATTTATCGAACTATGGCTACGATTAAACAATGATATTATCTATTGGATTTGAAATTTTTTATTGAACTATGTTATTGAAATATTAAGATTGATCCATGATATTGATTTTAAACTATGACTATTGTTATTGAACCATGACTTTGAACCATGATTATGATTGAACTGTAATATTGACTATTGTTATCGAGCTATGTTATTGATCTATTCTTATGATTGAACTATGACTATGATCAGACTGTGTTGTTGATTATTGATTTACGACTACGATTGAACTAAGTCTATTGAAAATGAATTTGCTACTACTCTCTGATCTGTTGTCTTTTGATATGACGTATTCCAATTCTATATGAGTATAAACATTTCAAAATAGAACTACATAGTAGTTTTGAAACTCTTGGCATGTTATGGAATTCTCATGGACTCGTGGAGTTCATTACAGACGTTTACCATGTTTTTAGATAAGGATTAGATAGACTCATTTTCAAGTGATGCAGACTAAGTGCTTAAGGGATGAAGTGAGTTTTTTTATGAGTCCTTGACTGAAGATAGATTAGATGACTTTTGATTTTGTGAATTAATATTGTGTAATGTTATACTACTCAACTGCATGGTGACATGGAAACTGTATCCTTCAGAAACAATGTTTAATTGACTGTTTAGGTTGTGTAGCTTACCTGATAAACATGAAAAAGATGTTTAAAGAAAAGAAAAAAAAATTATTTCACTGCGTTTGACTAAATGGTAATTAGAAAGGTGTTATGATCATTGAACGACCTCAGTGGCTGATCACGGACCCCTAATCCACATAGGCTGGGTTCTGGGTATTGACACATAAGATATCTCCACAAGAAGTTAAGTTGGAGTCGCGTTCGAAATGGATTCCACTAAAATAAAAGTGAAAAGATGTTAAGTTCAGAAATGGTAGAAGGATTATCCCCTATTTTCCTAAACGTGATATTCATGTGATCAAAGGATTCATGTTTTCATAATTAATGGTTGAAGGTTTTTAAACCCCCATTTACATGAAAAAGGGTTTTTTAAATGGCCCCTCTTATAAAATGATAAAGGGTCATACCCTCCTATTTACAAGAAAAATATTTTATCATCTTATTAACAAGTAAAGGATTTAAACTCCCTTGGCCACCAAATGGCCTTTTTGTACGTGTTTACAAGTTTTCTGTTGCATATGAAATGCTTTACTCGAATGCTTTAAATGCTTCGTATTACATGATTTGAAGATTCTTGTATTCCGTATTTGATTAACTAAATGTTTTACTCGAACACCTTGAATTTTTGTGTTACATGATTTCAAGATTCCTGTATTCCCTATTGCTGAACTAAATGTTTTACTTGAATTCCTTGAATGCTTTGCGTTACATGATTTGAAGATTTTTGTATTTTGTAATTGAAGTATACAAGCGATTGGTAGTCCCTATTTTTATATGTAAGATATGTTATACTTAACTCACTACTAGTTGAAAACCACTGACAAAGGACTAGAATTACTCACGATCTTAGTGAAGCTCGCATGGATTTATCCATGATATGTACAGGTGATCTGAAGTTGGGGTATGGGACCCACAGCCACAGTGAAGTACAGGTTCAGAAGTTTAGAAGTGTGTGAGGTATAGGACTCACAGGTGAAATAATATGAAGTTCATAAGTTCAAAAATGCGTGAGGTATGGTACTTACGAGTGAAATAATATGAAATTCAGAAGTGGATGAGTTATGGGACTCATGGGTAAGGTAATGTTAAGTTCAAATGTAAACATGGGGTATGGGACCCATAGTGATTGTAATGATGAATGTAATTTACATTTCAAAAACAATTCTAGTAACATGTGTAATTGCTTCCACTGTAATGATTGAACTTGATGTGATGTATGAATGGAACGAATTTGGTTTTAGAAAGACATTCGACGATCACGGTCCCCTAATCCGCATAAGGTAGATTTTGGGTCGTGATATCAAGTATATGTGGATGACATTATTTTTGGATCCATTAGTGCCAAACATACTCAGAAGTTTACCAAAGATATGAAAATAGACTTTTGGGATAAGAGTAGCTGGTGAGCTTACTTACTTCTTAGGGCTTTAAGGGAGGCAATTAGGTGTAGGGATCTTTATCTCTCAAACCAAGTATGCCAAGGAATTGGTTAAAAAGTTTGGGCTTGAGTTAGCTAAGCATGCTTGAACTCCTATGAGTACTAGTACCAAGGTTAGCAAAGACACTATTGGCAAAGATGTTGAGTCTACTCTTTGTAGAAGTATGATAGGTAGCATTTTCTACCTTGCCTCTAATAGACCCGGTGTTACGACCCAAAACCCACCCTGCGCGGATCTCGAGTGTCGACCGCTGCCCCAAGACCCGAAGGCCTCGAGACAAGGCTCGCATAGGTAGCGGTATCGAATAGATGTGCTTCATGTGGTTGCGAAAGCGTGAAAAACTTTTTCTTTTCTTTTCTCATTTTAAAATTTGCACATCCGTCCAATACTGCCGCTATTCACGATGGTACACATAATCATACATTCAGAGCATAACTAGAAACTTAAGGACTTATCAACAGTACATGCTTAGTTGCCCCGTGGGGCTTATACATAACAGAGTACCACTTTACTAACATAAGATTTCATACTTATGTTTGTAGTGCTAGACAAAATAACTACTTGATCCAATCTTCCAAAAATGGCAGACTTCATAATCATCGTCCTCAAAATCAATACTACCGTAAGTCACCTAAAAAGGGGATCCGAACAAAGTCCGGGTAAGCTAATCTAAGCTTGTGATTAATTCCAATATTCGTCATGGGGTTTTCAATTAGTAGTGGGTTTTGCTACATAAGAGTTTGTAAAACATTCACTGCCAATTTCCTCATATACTTGAACATAGAACATATGCATTTCTTAAAACAGATAGCTTCGAAACATTTAAAGTATTCAAGCTAAACTCGTAGTTCATCAAATAGAGTATAAAACTCAAAACATATGCATTTCATAAAATAGATAGCTTTGTGATATACCATAAAAGAGCAGGCCAATCAGCACTTGACACGTATGATTATGAATCCAACTCATGCTCGGCTAACTCAGCTCTCACTCAGCTAATGGCTAAGCGCTCGAGCATCCAGATCAGCACAAAAGGTCGGAAGTGGCCAAGCATATGCCTCTAGAGCACATATATATATCCGGATAAGGATCTCATAGTTAATTACAGGGTCCAGACCAACACTCCAAACCTCGTCACCGCCTTAGCGGATGCCGAGTAGGGAATAAGGAAGCAATCCTCAACACGGAGACAATCCTCAACACGGAGACAGTCTTCAACAAGGAAACAGTCTTCAACAAAGAAACAGTCTTCAACAAGGAAACTACCATCTATGGTTATCTCTATGCAATACTCCACAAGGTAACTGCAATCTCCGATGATCAAATCCCTACATTCATGGCTCCGAATCCTAATCAACTTAGGAAGGCCACGATCTATAAATTAAACCCTTAAGGTACGCTTTATTTTCATGCTCATTCTTTGGCTTTAAATACAGTCTTTCAATTCCTTTCACTTACTTAAGCATCGGAGCGGCTACCGCCGGAGCCCAAGAGCCCAGAGAAGATAACAGCACCCAGGGCTGTGTACAATTTCGGACTAAGGGAGTTCACCAACTTCCTCCTTTTTACTTCCAGAGGAGGATCAGACTCAACTCGGAAGGAAGTCTCCCCCACCGCTTGGGCTTCCACCTCCGCCCATTTCGATGTCAGCCTTTTCCCGAGCTCAGCACTACGAGCAGCCATCAAATTCTCTGGAGTAATAATAGCAGTGTGAGCTCGATTGAGAGTCGAAAGCAGCACACGGTACTGATCTCGTAGCACGTCAATGAACTCAGATCTCCTCCAAGCTCTTTTGACTGCACATAAACAAGAAATGGCGTATCAGATTATCAGTTCGGAAGGCATAACGAAGTTAAAACAAACCTAAGGGAATAAGCCTCACCCTTATGACCCGTGGTACGAGGGAATAGCGAGACATCACCATCCTGGAAGTCTTCATGCTCCCATCCTCCTCCAACAAAGAAGTACCACTTCTTCCACGTTTTATTAGAAGTGGGAACGGAGGACAAGGGTCGGAACCCCTTCTCAAAGGACATGTAAAAAAGGCCTTCTGCCTTCTTGAGCTTCATATCCATATTACTACGGATCAGATCCATGGACACATCTACCTCATTTTTATGTCCCAACACTACAAACCCTAGAAGTTGCCACCAACTATTGAGATTCAGGTCGGCAGGGTAGAGCTTATACCAACAGAAGAATTGCCTGACTAAATCCAGCAATGGGAGTCTCAAACCCATTTCGAACCAGGCAAGATAAACACATAT
This sequence comes from Nyssa sinensis, assembly GCA_008638375.1. Taxonomy (NCBI): domain Eukaryota; kingdom Viridiplantae; phylum Streptophyta; class Magnoliopsida; order Cornales; family Nyssaceae; genus Nyssa; species Nyssa sinensis. Next base: position 36,363,373 of record CM018031.1, read on the forward strand.
CTCCCCGGCTTCAACATTATGGGGACTGATCCATTGGGCCTGGTACTCTGCAGGTCACGTCTGGGGGAAAATTATACTTCACCCTCCACTCGTTCAGAAGGTCTTGAGTAGCAGCACTCTCACCCTCTTCTCTATGGGAAGACCTACCAGAGGTCTCCCCATCCCTATCTCGGGGCTCTTCAAAGGCATCAACTATCCTAACCTCAAGACTAGGGGGAGGTTCAACAGGCCTCTCCCCAACATCTTCGGGGGCAAGGTTACCTACATTCTCTACAGGAGACGGCACAACCATCTCAGAGGGATTTCCTACCCCCTCACTTATATTTAAGGATTCAAGAGGAGCAGACATTACTCCCGGACTTAAGAAGAAAGAAGCAAGAGAAGAGGAAAGATCAGTCGAACCTGTTCTAACTCAGGAAACCGGTGTCGCACAAACCAACAATGGCGGACAAGATCTTCTAGCACAGTGAAAATGATGGGGAAAAGGTCATTTCAAATCTCACCCCATATTTATAAGCACAGTATTAGAAGGGAGCCACCAAGCCCAAACGCTATGGCGGTTCGGAACAGTGATGATTTTGAGAAATCCAACCATCGGCCCAGTATGACCTTGAAAAAACCTAATCTCTGGCTGCGCAATAAATGACACCCCAACAGTTGCCTTGGAAGGCAAACAAGCAGGACACATGACTCTCCGAAAAAGGCTTAGTCCTAGTTGCTTGTTAGCATCAAACTAAGACTTGGGGGGGGGGGAGTAACTGATATACCATAAAATAGCAGGCCAATCAGCAATTGACACATATGATTATGAATCCAACTCATGCTCGGCTAACTCAGCTCTCGCTCAGCTAATGGCTAAGCCCTCGAGCATCTAGATCAGCACAAAAGGTCGGAAGTGGCCAAGCATATGCCTCTAGAGCACATATATATCCGGATAAGGATCTCATAGTTAATTACAGGGTCCAGACCAACACTCCAAACCTCGTCACCGCCTTAGCGGATGCCGAGCAAGGAATAAGGAAGCAATCCTCAACATGGAGACTATCCTCAACACGGAGACAGTCTTCAACAAGGAAACAGTCTTCAATAAGGAAACAATCTTCAACAAGGAAACTACCATCTATAGTTATCTCTATGCAATACTCCACAAGGTAACTGCAATCTCCGATGATCAAATCCCTACATTCATGGCTCCGAATCCTAATCAACTTAGGAAGGCCACTGGTCTATAAATTAAACCCTAAAGGTACGCTTTATTTTCATGCTCATTCTTTGGCTTTCAATACAGTCTTTCAATTCCTTTCACTTACTTAAGCATCGGAGCGGCTACTGCCGGAGCCAATCCGGTGGTCCTCTGATCATCTTTTTGAGTGTTCTACAGGTCACGGAGCCCATACTTATTACGAGTCAAAAAGTGCAGCATCACTTTGAAACATTTAAAAGTATTCAAGCTAACATATACTTCTTCATATAAACTTCAAAACATATAACATAACATGTATTTCTTAAATGGAGTATATAAAACTCAAAACATATGCATATTGAAAATGAGGGTAAAACCTGCTTCCATTTTCAAACTCATTTGTCGTTTTATCTCTTTCATTAGTGGAATCCGTTTCGAACCAGACTCCCGTTTTACATATACGTGGAGATATCTCATTTGCCTAAGGGATTACATCTTGCTATCGAGCATTTCACATGATAGATCCGTTGGGTTCCGTACAACCCTCCTCACTACCTATGTGATGATGCACATGATAGGTCCGTTGGGTTCCGTACAACCCTCCTCACTACCTATGTGTTTATTATTTATCTTGCATTTCAAATACATTTAACATATGAGTATGTCAAATAGATATTTCTCGTGTGTACTTTAAAACATAACATTCATAACTTCGTGATAAACATTCGTATACTTGAAATAGGCAAACTCATAATATTTAACAAGATTTGTATTTTAACTTAGACATGCTGGAAACACATTTTTGAGAAAATTGTAAGGAAAACATTTTCTAAGCATGTCACAATAGGGTTTGTAAGAACAGAAATAATTTAAAACTGAGATCATGTAATATACTGAATTTGGAATTTAAATGCTTCGTATCTTTTAAACTTAAAACCTTTTCAAATCCATGGAGTTAAATCTTTACTTCAAATACAGGGTTACTCACCTTGGTCCTTTAGGGTTAGTGCTAATAATGCGCTTTCCCACTTTCCTTGTAGTTCCTAAGAACAATTCATAAACATCTCATCAACTTCACATTCATTGTAATATCATGTCGATATTCCTTAACTTATGCTCAAATCGTATTAGATCCTAAAATGATCTCATAATTCATATGTACTTAACTTAACTCGTACTCTTAACCTATTATACAATTTAATGTGTTAGAAATTAAATTCATTTGAATTTATACTCTTCTGGTAGCTCCATTAACTTTAACTTAAATTTATTACTTCACATATTTACGTGTCGTGTCTTTTCGTAATTCATTTCCTCGTATACGCCTTAGATTAGTACTTTGGCATTACTTTAATTTATAATCATCTGACAGATGCTATTCAAAAAATTTTATGTCTTTTTATTTAGACATTTCTTTTGGTCAAATAGACTCTACCATTGAGTCCAGAGCGTCGAAGAAAGTCGGTTTAGGCTTTCCAAGAATTTAATTCAGACTTTCATATGTAAAAAGTAAAATGATCATTTATCGTTTTACGTTTCACATTTTTTCGTACTTCGTTTCGTAATTTGGACTCCATTATTGAGTCCGGGAGGTCGAAGAAAGTCAATTTAAACCTTCTCTGGTTTCATTTTGGCTTTAGGGGTACCAGGGGTATTTTGGTCATTTTACTCCCTTACGTATCTTTACTTTTCGGGGTCTCATCTCATGTTGTGGACCTCACCATTGGACTTAGAAGCTCCGAGATAGTAAGAATACACTAATAGCTTGTTAATTTTGGTCACAGGGTATTTTGGTCATTTACCCCTTTACGTGTCTTTATTTTTCGGGTCCCGTCTCGTAAAATGGACCCTACCATTAGCTTCAGAATATCCAAAATAGTAAGGATACACTATTCATATGTTTAATTTGGACTTCATTTGCTTCATATATGGCCCAGGGGCAAAATAATAATTTTGCTTTATTTATTAAATAATTAAATTAATTATTTAATTAATTTTCTAGGGCCTAATTGCATAAAATTTTCATCAGATGGGCCACAGTGGGATTTCTCATAACAGTTGGGGTCAATCCGTAAATAGTGAAAGTTTGGATTTATTTATTTTAAATAAAATTAGAAAACCAGGTGGTCTAGTTTAACCATAAGTGAACCGGTCCGGTCTGGTTGTAAACCAACTGGTCCTGTGGGTTTTGTGCATGTTGCTGACGTCAGCCCTATCATTTTAAAGAAGACAAAACGCTGTCGTTCCATTTAATTCGGTGGCAAGCCCAGAGGCTGCCACGTGTCCCGAGTTAACCCACCCGTTTTAACCGAGTGACGAGTTGACTCGTCGTCTTCCCCATCATCTCTATCACTGTTGCCCTAATCCCGAAGTTAAAAACCTCCATTTTCGTGGAGTTTGGCTCGAGAATTCTTGACTATTTTCAATTAAAAATGTTTCTAGTATATAAACAATTCATTTGGCATTCGTTTGAAGAATCAAAACTGGTTCATGTGCTCGGTCCAAGTCGCGATAACCGGACCTACAACTCGAGGGTTCATGCTTGTTTCTTGATCATTTCCTATGAGGTTGGGCTCATTTTAATCCCCTCTTCATGGGGTTTCGTATTTCATTAACAAGAATGGGTTTAATCTCATGTTTTTGAGATTTGCTTTGGGAACCCGAACCTGTAATTTGGTTTTTGGAAGGCTTTCTTTGGGATTTTTGATTGCGGGTAGGTGTTTTTAGGAGGCTTGTGAGACCTACTTGAAACCTTGATACACCAAAAATGGTTTAGGAGAAGTTGGTTCAGACCTGCTATAAGCAAGGTCTTCAATGGCGTAGCTTCTGGGTTTGGTATTTTTAGTTGTTTTCAAGCTGAAATTTCATTCTTAAACTTGTCTAAACATGTTCTACATGTCATGTATACACCATAAAAGCTTAAAAACAGTTTAAACATAATGAAATTCTAGAGAGAGATCAAAATGATAATTTGCATTTTCTTACCTTTTTCCACTGTTTTTCTCCTTCTCCTTGCCCTGATTCTCCTTCCTCCTCTTTCGAGTTCTCTCTCTCTCTCTCTCTCTCTCTCTCTCTCTTTGTCTATGTATCATGGGTGTGTATATATCATATATGTATATATGTATATTTCTCTCACTCCCATACCCCATCACAATTAACAGCCATACTTCACTCCCATTCTCCATCAAATCAGCCCATACCTCCCATACTTTCTGATTTGGGCCATTCTTTCTTCCATAATCCTTCACCCATTTGCATATATCATATACATATATGGTACATCTCCCCATACTTCACCTTAATTTGATTATAAAATATGTATATATATATATATATAATATACTACACACATACACACATATACATATATATATTTAATTAATTTTTTATGTTTAATTAATTAATAATTTAGTAATTCAATTAATTATATTTTATAATCATCACATTTTATATTAATTATAACTAATACTTAATTTCTCATATTAATAAATTAATTACATTAAATTAATTTATCATATTCTTAAGGGCATAATATTTACACTCATTTTTTCATAACCTCGTAAAACATGCCTCATTACCCGACATTCTCGGGTCGGGGTATTACACCCGGCATAGCCTTTTGTGTTGGAGTATGTGCACATTTCTAATCTTGTCCTAAATAGTCACATCTCATAGTCGTAAAGAGAATAATAAGATATGTGAGTGGGACTTTAAGATATGGCATTTGGTATCCTTTTGATACAAATGTCACATTGGCAACATACTCTGATGTTGATTGGGTGGGGAATATGGATGACCAGAAGAGTATTGCTGGTGGTTTTTTCTATCTAGGAATTCCATAGTCTCATTGCATGGTAAGAAGCAAAACTTCATTTCCCTCTCCAACGCCGAGCCTGAGTACATTGCCATGAGGAGTTGTTGTGCCCAACTTTTGTGGATGAAACAAATGTTGGCGGATTATGGAGTTGATATAGGCACCATGACCATTCATTGTGATAATTCAAGTGCCATAAGTATATCCAAGAATCCGGTCTAACATTGTAGGACAAAGCACATTGATATTCGACAGCATTATATTAGAGAATTGGTGAAGGATGGTATTATTTCTTTGCTTTATCTTCCTACCGAACATCAACTTTCTGACATTTTTACCAAAACCTTAAATTGTCTTAGGTTTGAATATCTTAGGAAATCTATTGGCATGTGTACCCTTAAGTAAGTTGTTTATTTTCCATAGTCTAGGTGAGCCTTATGTTAGTCATTTATTATAGGTCTGGATATTTTATTTCTTTTGTTTTTCCTTTTTTAGTGGATTTTTGACCTTTCATAGTTAGCTGCATTTCATATCTTAATGAAGTCAATAATCCAAAAACATTTTTCTTTCATTTTCATTGCTAATGATAATCCCAATTTTTTTAAAAAAGGAAAAGTGAATAGAGATGCATTGTTAGTGCTTAGGACTATGACATGTGTACTTTAGTTTATCACTATATTCACTTAGTCTTATTCACTTAAATCCATTCAATCTTTCAATCTTCTTGTGATCTTATAGTGTTTAGTCTTGTATATCTTCATGCATGAGATTTTCTTATAGATAGTTTGGACTTAGTGGTTTAATGTTTACGCATCAATAAGCCTATGGCTATAAAGATTGACTTAGGTTAGAAAAATCAAAGGACCAAAAGAAAAGGCCTTAAAAGATAATGGCACACACACAAAATCAAAAATCAAAAGTGTTACATCCCAAAACCCACCCTATACAGATTAGGGATATGCGACCGGCCAGTTAGGAACCCATCGTATTTTTACTTATCAAAATACCAATAGTAATCCTAACCTCAGGCCATTCACTTGTAACTTCCAAGTAAGATGGATTCATTACACAAGACTTAAGTAGCGGAAATTAAATAAGAGAATGCATGCTAACTTGGCAGAGCAACTACATATGATCATGGATGGCTTATACAAAGTCTAAACTACAAAAGTTACATCATTGTTCATATAGTTATACAAAATATCCAAAAATGAGGTAGGTTACAAAAATGAAATGGCTTCACAACGTCCTTTTAAATAACTTTTGAGGATCTTAACCTTTTAGTGCTTGCCACTCGAATCTTCACCTGAAAAATGTTAGGATTATAGAGTCAGCTTTAACAAGCCTAGTGAGTAACATAAGTTCCCTGCCATGGGTTTCAAAACCAGTTCTTAGATATAAAGCACATGGATAGTTTAATCATTTTAGAAGTAACAATGCCAAATAAAATTCATGATTAAATCCAGTTCAAGTAGAACAAAACAAATTATAACATAACAAAACAGAATTGAGCGAAACAGAATAGAATAGAATGCCAATATATCAATCCGAAGTATAGGCATATCATCAAGTATGTTTGTGCCTTTCCTAGTTGCCCATAAGCGGACACTCATGGGGCCTCTACCCTCTGGGTTATGCTCTGGCCTACTCATGTCATACCGCTCAATTCTTGAATAGGGCCCGAAAATCATAACAGAATAGAATCAGAACAAAATAGAAGAGCAGAACAAAATGGAATCATACCAAGTTTAATGCATTTAAGTAATATATGAAAATGCTATGACAGATAAAATATCACCAAGTCAGAAGTTCCAAGTTACTCATAGTTTATTGGAAATAGCTCAATATTTTTTCTTGTGGCTTAAATTAACTTCGAGAGTCCTATAACAGTGATTAGATACACATTAGTTACCAAATAATGGTTTATTTGGCATATATCACTAGCTTAGGAGTCAAATTTGAGAAACCCGATTCCACCGTTGAATTCGGAATGTTGAAAAACGTTACGCTAGCATTTTCTGGATCTCAATTTGGATTTCATTTGCATTATTTAGTGTTCAAGAGTAAAATAGTCATTTTACCCATTTTATAAAATAATTTAATTCATTATTAAATTATTTTTTAGGGGTTTATTTTAATTAAATTCCCAAAAGTTGGGCTATAACAAATTATTCAAAGTTTTGGGCCAAAAAGTAATTTGTAAAAGTTGTGGTCTATTTTTAATTTAAAACCTTTGAACCAATGGGTTCATTGGTTCTGCCCCTAGAATGGCCCAAGTGGCTTCTAAACCAGCCGATTGAGTTCCTTCTAGTGAACCAGAATGACATGCTCCAAATGTCCTCCTTATCCACGATTTGGTTAATTTTTATTCGAATTTTTGATTTATTAACTTTGTAACCAAACAGTTAGATTTCAAAATTAAAACCAAACCTTATACGCCTAAAACGATGCAGTTTAACGTACCCACTTTACGTTCGGTCGGGTCTCGACCCAACCCAACCTAAAATTTGACCCATCACTCAAACAAACCTGTTCTTCCCCCATTTTTTTGGTCCTTTCCTCCAGCTCTGGTCGTCGGAGACCGCCAACTTCTCTCTTCATTTTCTACATGTTTTTACTTCTAATTTTAGCATATTATACATCAAATCGACCATATTTTTACCTATGATTCATTTGGGACTATTTTAAGCTTTAAACAATACAACTTTCGACACCCACTTTGATTTTTCGGCTAAGCACCCATTTCTATATTTTAGCCATGAAATGGTCATTTCTTTACCATTTTGCATCATTCAAAGTGTTCTAGAATCCTTAGAACATCCTCTATCATTTCCCGTTCACACAACCAAGTTTGGTTTCCATTTCATAATCTAACTATTTTTGTGTAGCCTCAGTTTCTCTACAATATCTGGGTCATTTTTGGTTCATTTACCATGGTTTCAATTCTATTATACTCTATTTTTCATTGTGGTTTAATTCATCAAGGTAGAGGACCATTTGATGAGGTTTGGTCACAGACCCAATTTGGGCTGTGAAATAGGGGCGATTTTTCTTATGAATTTTTATAACTTTTTAAACATCTATGGCCTTTATAAATAAATACATATTGTATTCATATTAAAAAGATTGGGTTTGGCTACTAACCTTGGGTGGTTTCCTAGAATTTTGAAGCTTCTTCCCTCTCCGTCAAAGGCAAAATTCCTCTTTTTCCCTCTGATACAGCAGCTTCTATAGGTATATATACATATATGTCTCACGCATGACCCTCTTTCTTTACTTAGAATTAGTTGCCCATCACCAACAGCTTGCATATATTTATACTTGAAGTTTGGCTGCATACACACACACACATATACATTTATAAGATCATTCCAGAATGCCTCAGAAATTTGCCATGTTTTCTTTTCCATTGTCAAACATTTCGGTTGCCTCTGTTCTTGTTGGAAGCTTCATGAATTTTTTTCACACACATACACACACACACACACATATATATATATATATATCTTGTGTTTTAATCTAGAAGTTTCTAGATTTGCTGCCTTATATATATATATATATATATATATCATCACCTCACTGACCTTCCTTGCTGTACACATATATACATTCCATATTATGTAATGTATACCTAATATAACCATATACACATGTATACATGTATATCTATAAGCGTATTTTCTGGCATCCATTACCGTATTTGTTTTCGCACGTATATTGGTCGAATTAGATGTATCAACAATTTAGGAAAAACTTCATTTAAATTCTTAATTTTTAGTTGTGCTATTTTGGGTTGTCGTACATCATGTATACTGAATTATATAAGTAAAAAAATTGGGGAGTTTTATTTATTTCAGATTTTTGGGGTATTACAAAGAGTGGAAGGAAAAGGTTGCCTTTGGGCTAGTATGTATGCTATTAAATAGAAATCCTTTGAAAAGAGTAGCCTACTCAACTATTTAAAAGCCTCTTTGCAAAATGTGAGAATTGTGCAATTCAAATTGCAAAAATTTGGCTTTGAAGTTGAGAGAGAGTTTTGATTGGGAATGGTCAAAAATTCCTAAGTTGATTGATTATGGTTGTATGCTAATATTGTTGTGTAAATCATTCAACACCATAGAGTCAATCTAGATATAAGAACATCACATATTTGAAGCTTAATGCATATGTCTACACATCATGGTTGAGTAAGTAGAGAGATAGATTTCATGGACTTAAGTGTTCTAGGGCTAATTGAATATCTTGATTCATTTTAAAACACATATTTCATACTCTTTAAGTCACTCAAAAATGTTCTTATAATTTAGATTCAACTCAAAAACATTAGAATTAGTTTTAGTATTGTTGATAAAAGAATTATTTTCAAAATTGTTTCGTGCTAGAAACTGATGCTTTCATTAAAAATCCATGTTTTCCTATTTTTGGTCTGTTGAAATGGGTAGAGGAGACAAGTAGAGTATGACACTATTTTTCCTAATAAAAGTGAGATTTTGAGTGCTTGTTTGAACGAGCTCACTTAAACTCGTTTGGATAAGTGATTGATCAGTTTCAAAAATGTGCAACAAAGGCGCGAACTCTTCATTTCCTCTGGCTTCACTCTATATTCTCTCAGACTCCTCATATTACATATTGATATTTTGATTTGATATTTGTCATTTGCATATTCCTTTTTGGTTAGGTCGATCTCTACGTCAAGGGCTTCGTTTTAACCGTTCGTTTGTTCGGTAAGTCCTCGTGTCTTTTATAAATTACGTTGGTCTATTTGATTGCTTTCATCTAAATCTCAGGGTTACTGTGGACCGTTAGATCAATACACTTGACGTAGTGACATATTAGGATCGTCCTATTTGTTTCTCATTCTAGTTTACGTGATCATGTATTTCAAGATAGTACTCATACCACGGGATCTGTAATACCTTGACTCGGGTTAACACGTATACCAAGGTAGACCGGGTCAAGTAGTGTACTATCAGTTGTAACCTGAGCTGTTTAAGCTCTATATTATTATATCATATGTACTATATGATTTTGGAATATGAATAGTATCAATTATACAGTCAGTGTCGGTCAATGCCTGAGCAACTCAGAATTATGCCTCGTAATATGTGTACGCACATATTTTCATGCATGCATATAAACATACACATGCATAGCTCATGAAATATTAGTGTATGTATACGTGCCCAGAATTTAGTATATATATATGTATGAGATATGTATATATAATATAGTATAGTATATATATGTGTATTAAAATACTAGTACAAGAAAAGAAAAGAAATAAAGAAAAGAAAGAAATAAGTGAGGCATGCAGCAAGCATACAATGTGTGTGTGTGTGTGTCGGTTGGTGTGAGTGGTGTGTGTGTGATATAATATGTATATATATATATACACAAATATAATGCACCCATTAATGCAAAGCTGCATTTAGATAAAAGGGAATCAGAAATAAAGTCAAGGAAGAGGGCTTTAGAAGGGGTGAGAACCGAGAGGAAAAAGGAGATGGGACTTGGGTGGTGGAGTGTGATGATGGTTTTGGTATATATATATATATATATGTATATGTGTGAGGTAGGAAAATTAGAAAGAAGAGGCTCATTGAAAGGCTAAGTTAGAAGCCGAAAGGCATTGGGGGAATACAAAAACTGGAACAGAAAAGGAAAGAAGAAACAGCAAGGAAAAAAAAGAAATTTTAGGTGAGTTCATGAAGTTCTATTCTTTAAAATTTAAGCATGATGGTTTGATTTGATTACTAGGCCTTGTTAAGCATGAAATATAGATCAAGTAGCAAGAAGAATCAAGAAAAATGATTGAAAATTGAAAGAGAAAACAGTGGTTGTAGGTTTAAGATGATTCGAATTGCCCTAATATTTTATGCATGAAACATTTTTTAAATGGCCTAAATATGATTCTATAAGGTGCAGAAGAATATTATAACAAAATTTGAGTGAAAATTGTAAGGAAACCATAGAGAAATAGAGCTCACCGGAAAAGTGCATCTTCTGGCCGGAGCTACTGTGTCTTCATTTTTGTGAAGATTGAGTGATGTAAATCAAAAACAAGACTTAGAAATGAAATCACCATGAAAAACTAAAGAAAAATACATTGAAAATGGGGGAAAAAATGACCAAAAATAGTTGGCCGTCGCCAGAAAAGGCAACGAAACCCTAGTGAATCCTACCGGCGTATTGTCGGAGAAGAAGAAGACTGTTTGGGCTTGGGTTCGGGTCATGGGTCGGATCCAGGTCAGGACCCAACCGAAACAGAAATGGGTATGTCAAAACGGTGCAGTATTACTTAAGTTTAAAAGGTTTTAAAATTGAAATAGGGTTGTTTGGTAACAGGAGTAATAAATTGGAGAAATGAGGATAGGGATATCTTATTCCTATTTTGTGCTTATTCGCTGTTGGATAACCTTAGTTGGGATAGGGTTTTCTGAAATTACAAATGAACCCAGATGTTATGGAAATTATAATTAGACCCTCAAATTTTAGTTATTATGATTTGACCCACAGAATATAATATTAATTTAATTAATTAAAATAAAAGGGGGAAATTGTCAAATTGCTCCTAAGTCAAAAAGTAGTCAAACGGACTCCGATTAAAATAAAAGACTAGTGCATTTTTATTATTTCGAGCATTCTAGAGTCAAATGTGGAGTCCGATTTGTGAAAAAAGGTCTTGAGAAGTGAGAACCCGTGAAAGTGCAAAATGACTATTCTACCCTTTATAGTAACGATGTCCAAATTAAACATATGAATAGTGTATTTTAACTATCTCAGACATTATAAGACCAATGGCGCGGTCTATTTTGTGAGATGGAGTTCTGAAAAATAAAAGACTCGTAAAAGTGCAAAATGACCATTTTGCCCTTTTAGGTAACGAAGTCCGAATTGAATTTTGCGAAAGCCTAAACCGACTTTCTTCGACGTCCCAGACTTAATGGTAGAGTCCATTTTAGTAAAAGAGAAACCAATAGTAAAGGGACATAAAATTTGATGAATACCATAAATTATAAAAAGGTAAACTAAGATGTACTATCTATTGATAAATAAGGAATTCAAAGAGGAAGGAACATTGACTTGATTTTATTGTGAGAAAACAAAAATGGTTTGAGAGGTAAGTAAATGTCTGATCTCTGCATGTGTTACATTCCCAGCCATGTCAACAGTTTTCTTATATTATCTATTGTACTCCATACAGGCTAGAACATTTATTGAGTCCACATTAATATTGCTCTATCTTGTGGAAGATGTTTATTGACTGTCATATATCTTGATCATGATTTCTATATGCTCTGTACATTGGCCTATTAAGGTAACAGTTTCATTTCACTGCTGAGATAGTGTCATTTCATTTACTATTTATGGGATTTAGCATGATCTTGATATATTATATTGTAGCCGGATTTGTGCTCAGTCACAAACTCCATCTGATACTTACTAGACCTACAGGTCGAGAAAACAAAATCAAAAGTGGCAATTAAAATGGCAGCTAAAGTGGGATCTGCGAGGCGATTACTAAACTGACAGGTTAGTGCTTGGCTGAGAGATCGAGGAAAAAGGGAATAAAGTGAATTAAGGGGTATGCCGGGCCCCAAGTTAAAGTGCATCCACATTTGTTGTTATCAGTATCTATTATTGATTTTCATAGCTAGATCATAGTATTTCATTATAAATGATCTTGAGATTTCACAGCTTTTTATTGAGAGTATACAATTTATGCTTGAGACAGCTCATGACTGTAATAGTATAATATTGTCAGTAGAACAAATTTCATTTCCTTATTGTTTGACTTCTATCATTTGATATTGAGCTATATATTCATTGATTGGCTAGCATCTTTATATACACCTGTACACATGGCATCGTAAAGGAGTATTACTTACTGAGTTTTCATAGCTCATCAGATACTACACAACATTTGACTTACAGGCACAGATATCGAGGACAGACAGTAGAGTTTGATAGCTAAAAGTAGACATTGCTTTTGAAGTTGCAAGTGTAATACTTAGTAAAGACAGTCTTATAGCTCTCCCATGTTATCCACGTCTTGGGGATGAACAGTTGTATTAAGAAAATTTTGTATTCCGTATTTTATAAACATTATAGATATCACATGTAGCTTTTATTTATTTTCTTCTGCATTTTAATTGTTGCATGTTAGTAACACTGATTGTGTGGCAAGTTAAGACCCTTGGTTCGACAAGCAGCATTGGATCGGGCGTCGCGACACTAGATCCGGAGAGGGTGGGTCTCGGGTCATGACAAGATCACTTTTTCTATGCTATCTAGTTGGGTGTAGTACCCAGAGGAGTCACTCGGTTTTCTTCATCGATTTCCATCATTAGGGATGGTACTGTCCTATCCTGACTTGTATTCCCATATAGAGTCGCCACTATAGATGATATCTATGTGATACTCACGTATAGACTCTTCGAGTCTCGTGGTTGGCTAACTTCCTTTATTGTCATGGGTTCTACTGATGAGATCATGGTTCGAGAGTTTTACTCAAACCTTGGTGCTCGTGATGCGCAGGAAGGATACCTCATTACAATTTACCATGTTAATTTCACCCTCACCACAAATTTGATTGCTCAGACTTTTAGGCTACCTTGAGCCAAAAAGCCAGGTTTTCCATACCCTCGGGATGCTATTCTATCATTCACTAAGCTCATCGCTTCTACCCTCCACGCTAACGGTTTAACAGTCTTCTATATGAAGGCTACTACTTTAAAGCAAGGTTATTTTATGAGGGTTACCGTATCCTCAATCTCGTAGTCTGTAGCATTCTTCATTTAGCCAATCATATAAATACACTGACTCTCTTCCATGCTAACCTCTTGTATAGTATCGGTGCTGCTATTTCGATCGATACACCTTCTTATATCTTAGGAGTCATCGACTCGTCGATTGTAGGTGTCAAACGCACTGCCATACTTCCATTCGACAATTTGATCACCAGGATATGTGTTGCACAACAGGTTCTTTTTTTCACTTCAGATATGCTTGTCCTTCCTCCCAGACCCTTCACTTGTTAGACATTTGGGAAGACCCAAGGATATGTTATTACATCTCCGTTGAGGATGACAATATGCCTCAACATGAGCAGATAAAGTGTCACGACCCGAAACCCACCCTATATGGATCTTGTAATATCCCAACCCGAGATACGTCACGTATACCAAGGTAAGTCGGCTATATAGTGTAACTTGAACGGTAAGATATGTATATCATGGTATTTCATGGAAATGTATGACTGGAAACTGTAAATGATGGAAATGAATGATCAAGGCTGGGTAACACCCGAGCCCTACAGGGCATTACATCGTAATGCTGTGCATGCACGTATTCCCATGCATGCATACGTGAACATAGATGAGTAGCCCAACCAAAATAAATGTATGCGTATATGATTTAAAATGGATTTATATCCCTACACATACATGTATATACATGTATAAAACATGTATTTCATGTGTATATGTATACATGTATAATATAATGTATTGCACATATATTATGTATATATGTATATGTATAAGAAATAAAAAGGAAAAGAAAAGGGGAAAAGGGAAACTGCCCTTGGGCAGTATGTAGGTGCACTGAATGAGGGTGTGTGTGTGTCGGTTGGGTGAAGTGTGTGTGTGTGATATATATATAATATGATATATGTATATAGGTGTGCAACACAAGTCTCCCAAGCCATTAAATGCAAAGTTGCATTTGGCAGAGGGAACACCAGGATTTGAGTCAAGGAAAGGGGCCATAGAAGGAGGAGTAACCGAGAGAGAGAAAGAGAAAGAGGGAGAGAGGCGGTGGAAATCTCTCTCTTTATATATGTACATACGGGTGTGAGTTGAGAGGCAAAAAGAAAACTGAGATTGAGAGGAGCATTGGCAAGGAACTCAGGAACAGAAACAGGAAGGTTTGGAGGTTCACAGTGGGCTAAAATCCGAACACCCAGGTAAGCAATTTAAGTTCTGTTTTTGTGAATTTAAGCATGAATGTTTGATTTAAAGCTAGGGTCTTGATAAGCATGATTTTAGCTTTTAAATGCAAAAAGAATGATAGGAAAAGGTTAAGAAACTAGGGAGATATTCATAGTTGCAGGTTGTAGAGAATAATCGGACATTTGACAATTTCATGCTTTAAACTTTGTTTAAATGAACCAAGAATGATCCTATGAAGTGCAGAAAACTATTAGAAACAAATAGGGGTCAAAATAGTGGGTAAACAAGCATGAAATAGAGAAAGTACAGTTGGCCTGGAGCCACGGTTTTTCTCTATTTCATGAAGAACTAGTGGGTCAAATTGAAAACTAAGGTTAGAAATATAATCTACATGAAAAATGGAAAAGAATGGCATTCAAAACGAGAGGAAAAACCATCAGAAATTGGTGACAGTCGCCGGAGAAGACGACTATTCACCACCGGAACCCTACCGGAGCAGTGGGGAAGATGACCGGAATGTCGTGGGGGCTACTGGGTTAAATCTAGACCGGATCCGGGTTCGGATCGGGTCGGGACCCAACCGGAAATAAGTGGGAACACGAAACTGTGTCGTTTGGGTTTTGAATTTAAATGAATTGGGCTTGTTTGGCTATGGAGATAGGAAATGGAAATTGGGTTTGGGCTTATTCCAACCACAGATAAGGATAGGGACTAGGATATTGGAATCCGGTTCTTGAATTAAACTGAACCGTTTGGTTCAGGGGAATGGCAGACCGGTTTAGGGTTTTCAGGTTCTGAACCAACTGGTTCAGACCGCAGCTTTCGGAAATTGTGAACCGGCCCCAAATGTTTTAAGAAATTCCACTAAGGCCCAAATAGGAAAAATTAATAAAATATTAATTTTACAAAAATGCCCCTATTCCAAATATAGGTCAAACGAAGTCCAAACGATACAAATGAATAGTCAAAACTTATTATCTCGGACGTTCTAAGTCCAATGGTGGGGTCCGTTTTACGAGACGGAACCCCGAAGGATAAAATACAGTAAAAGTGCAAAATGACCATTTTGCCCTTTTTAGTACAAAAGTCCAAATGGAATTCCGTGAAAGCCTAAACCGACTTTCTTCGGCATTCCAGACTCAATGGTAAGGTCTAAATTAGTATTTGAAATACTTATGATAGAAAGGCATAAAATTTGATGAATAGCATTTATTCTGAAACGTATTCACTAATATATAGGGAACTCAAAAGGCAAGGGTACACTCACGGATTTCTGAACACGATAGAAGTAAGTGGATCACTCCCTCTTACATGTGGTGTTTCCACAAGCCAAGTTCATTCTTTTACTGCCAAACTCGTACTCTTGAATGTATTAATATCCCTGTGTTCCACAATTCGATATTTTCCTATCTTGTGGACATTTGATTGACTGATGTATCATTGTTATCATGTTTCACTGTGCTTTGAAAGCACACATGTTATTGCTATCCACAATGTGATATTGTTCTATCTTGTGGACATTGATTGATTGCTATATCATTGTTATCATGTTAAACCATGCCTTGAAAGGCCTACTATTGTATCCTCATTGAATGAATGATATTCCATTTTTATATTCTAGGGAATTACTTATGATCATCACATGTTTATAACACGGGAGTTGTGCTTAGACACAACACCCATCTGATGCTATCTGATTGAATGGGACCTACGGGTCAAGTCCGTGAACGGACAAAATGGCAAATTACTGGAATTAACTAGGGGGTATGCTGGGCCCCAAAAGATCGAGGGTCTATCGAGCCCTGAAATAGAATAACAACATCTTTTATGATTGACAAAACTTGATTGTTGAATGGCACTATTCCTTATGATTCTTCAAGTCTCGAAGGACTTGCATTGATTGATTTGATTATGATCGGTTCATTGTGGCAGTACTTCATTGTTGTTATATTATCATTTTACACCCATACTTCTGATTGTGTATTGTGATTACTTTCCATTGGCCCTCGTGGCAATTATGTTCATTGGCTATCACAGCATCTCCTTCCTTATGATTGGCTATCATTATCTTATTCATGGATTTATTGATCATCGATACCAGTGTTGGAGATCTGTTTTACTTACTGAGCTTTGTAGCTCATTCCACCCCATTTACCCCCATTTCAGGTGATGACGCTGCGAGACCCCAGTAGGAGTCTGAGAGCGTAGGGGGACATTTTGAAGTATTATATCAGTCTATGTTAGTTCTCCCATGTATTCACCACCCCGGGTGCTGGTTACGTTTAGTTCTCATTTTGTTTTATGTAGAAGTATGTCATGTATTTAATAGACTTCCGCTGTTTAATTTATTTAAAAGACTTCCGCTGGATTACTGTAAGTGATAAAGACTTCCGCTGTTCATTCTTTAAAATTTTTATTACATTGCATATTAGTACTATGATACAGGAATGAAAAAAGTAGGGACGGCCTTCAGGTCGGCCCCGCGACACGAGATCCGCATAGGGTGGGTTTCGGGTCGTGACAAATCTCGTGTCGCGGGGCCAACCCTAAGGTCGTCCCTACTTTTTCCATTCTTGTATCATAGTACTAATATGCAATGTAATAAAAATTTAAAATAATAATCAGCAAAAGTTTTTTCAATACAATAATCAGCGGAAGTCTATTCAATACATAATATGGTTCTACAATAATCAAAATAAGAACTATGTATAACCAGCAACCGTGGGTGGTGAATACATGGGAGAACTACATCATAGACTAGTACATTTCCTCAAAATGTCCTCCTACCCTCTCAGACTCCTACTGGGGTCTTCCAGCATCACTACCTGAAAAATGGTAAGTAAGATGGAATGAGCTACAAAAGCTCAACAAGTAAATTCTCATCTACGACACTAGTATCGGCAATCATAAAAGAATATGAATCCATGAATAATAATATGATAGCCAATAATAAGAAATAAGATGCTGTGATAGCCAATGAGAACAATTGCCACAATGGCCAATGAACATTGGGGTCACAATATACAATCAAGAGTAATGGATATAACATCAACATGAAACTCTCAATAACAATGTATCAACATGAATGTAGTGCCATAATAAATCGATCACAATCAAAACAATAAGGAATGTCTCTAAGTATAAGATAAATCATAAATGATAGTGTCATTCAACAATCGTAATCATATCAATCATATAAGAGATGCGTTTACTCTGTGTTAGGGTTTGGCACACCTTCGGTTTTTTGGGGCCCGACATACCCCCCAATGAACTCCAATGAATTTCTATATGTTCGTTCATGGACTTGACCCATAGGTCTCTAGTGAATCAGGAAGCATCAGATGGATATTGTGACTGAGCACAAATCTTGTATTTATAAACATAACATGATCATTCGTGATTCTATAAGAGTATAAAGATGGAATATCATATATTCAGTAAAAATATGACAGTAAGTCTCTCAAGGTATGGTATTACATGATAACAATGATATAGCAGTCAATCTATGTCCACAAGATAGAACAATATCACATTGTGGAAAACAATAATATCTGGTACGTTCAAGAGTACAAGTTCAGCAGTAATGGAATAAACTTGGCTTGGAAATACCACATGAAAGAGAATAGGTCTTACTTACTTTTAAATGCATTCCTAGATCAGTATCCTTTGATTTTGCCCTTTCCTTTCAAGTCCCCTATACATCAGTAAATACGTCTCAGTTTTAATGCTATTCATCAAATTTTATGCCTTGCTATTATAAGAATCTCTATCACCGATTTAGACTTTACCATTGAGTCCAGAATGCCAAAGAAAGTCGGTTCAGGCTTTCGTAGAATTGCATTTGGGTTCGGGTACCATTAGGGGGTATTTTGGTCATTTAGCATTTCTACTGGTCTTTATTTTTTCAAGTCTTGTCTCATAAAACGGACCCCACCATTGGGTCTGGAATACCCGAGATAGTCAAAATACACTATTTACTTATTTTAATTGGACTTTGCATTATTTTACTATTATTAAATTTAATTAATTAATTTAATATTGTTTTTATATAATATATATATATATATATATATTCTGTCACTATAATTCACATGGGCGTGCCTGTCACAGTGGTCATGCGTGTGGCCTTAGGTTTATGTGTGTGTGAATGGTTGAGTGTTCGAATCTCCAGGTGCGCAGCCCCTTTATTTTATTTTATTTTTTTTGATTAGTTAATTATATAATATATATATATATATATATATATATATATTCAGTGATCATATGGCCACACGTGAGTCGTTGCTCAATGGTTCGTGTATGCCTCATTCACCCAAGATCCATGGTTTGATTCGCGGGGGCAGCAACCCCTGCGTATTTTTTTCCAAGTATTCCTAAGTCAAACGACATACAAGCTGTAAACAGGAACAAGCTAACCCTATTCTAATTTAATAGCCCAATTTGAATTTCACAATGCTATAGCCAAACAGACCCAATTGACTAAATATTAAAACACTGCGATATTAAACAACATAGTTTAGGCAAAACGCAACACTATACGACGATAAGTTTTTTAGTTTTTCTCAATGCAGTCTTCTTCACAAACTCATGGAGATCATGAATCCACCCTTAGTTTCCCATTTAGACTACTTGAACTCTACGAATAAGCTCAAACAGTAACTCCGACGAAGCCTTCTCTCTGAATTTTGTGGCTCTTGAGTCACTAGTTTCACCCTAAATTTGCCCTACACTTATCCTGAACATGATATCAATAGTTCTACATACTTAAAATAGAGTTTCATGAAAATATTTTCTCAAGACCCTGATTATCCCTCAACCCTGTAACTCCCTATTTCTGCCTCTTCATGGCATCATTTTGGTTGACACTTTTTCCAAAATACTCTACAAATCATGCTGATTCAGGCCCTATAAAGAAATCTAAGTTTCATGCATTGAATTGAAAAAATAGAACTGGGCAACTCACCTTATGTTTTCTCAGTTTTGCTCGTAGTAGCCCTTCAGAAACACCTACTTCTTTCTTCTGATTCCTTGGGAAAAATTCTCCTTCCACTTTCAGCTCATCAATTTCCTTTTTTGTTTCTTAATTCTCCTCAAAACCTCTTCTGTATTTATAGGCACAATTCTTCCCACTTGCCCCACTCTCACGCCCACCTTTTCTCTCTCTTCCTTCATTTCTTGCAGCCAAAATGGACTGCCCTTTAACCGCCCCTCTAATCCTTATCCTCCATGCTAACAAATATGCACTATATATGTATATACGGTGTAATACTCCAAAAATTTAAATAAAGGAAATGATTAATATTTCTGACATCCACTCATATGGCATATTTAAATACATGTCTAAATATATATATATATATACGTGCATATAATATTAAAGTGTGCATATATGTGTGACCATATGAACAAGCATCATATGTGAACATGTGTATATATTATATGATTATATTTGAAAAGTGGGCTGCCATGCATGCAACTTGTGTGTGTGTAATTAATGTGTATGTAGTTCTTGTGTGTTCATGGGGGAAGGTTCTATGAGATTACAAGGTATATTATACTATGTATATATATATGTGTGTGTGTGTGTGTGTGTGTGTGTAAAAGTCTTCAGGGAGTTAATGCATTGAACCAAATGAAGAATATATATACAGTTGTGTGCAGAATTTGAAAGCGATGTGTGAGGGTTGTCGGAGTGTCGGCAACTAGTGTGTGTGGGTGAGTGTGTGTAGTGTGTGTGTGTGTGTGTTTGAATATAATATGTATATATATATATGTATATATATATATTTGTGAGCACAAAATGTCAGCACCCATTAAATGCAAAGTTGAAAAATGAAAAAAGAGAAAATTTAAGATCGGAGAAAAAATAGTCAAAGAAAACTGCAAAAATGGTAGGAAGAGAGAGGAAATTATGGGTATTGCAGGTGGGAAATTTCCTATATATAAAGATGAGGTGCCCAAAAATTTAAATAAATGAAATGATTAATATTTCTAACATCCACTCATATGGCGTATTTAAATACATGTCTAAATATATATATATATATATATACATGCATATAATATTAACGTGTGCATATATGTGTGACCATAAAAACAAGCATCATATGTGAACAAGTGTATATATTATATGAGAAAAGGGGGCCGCCATGCATGCAGCTTGTACTGTGTGTGTAATTGATGTGTGTGTAGTTACTGTGTGTTCATGGGGGAAGGTTCCATGACATTACAAGATATATTATACTATGTATATATATATATATGTGTGTGTGTAAAAGTCATCAGGGAGTTAATGCACTGAACCAAATGAAGAATATATATATTGTTGTGTGCAGAATTTGGAAGTAGTGTGTGAGGGGTTGTCGGAGTGTCGACAAGTAGTGTGTGTAGGTGAGTGTTTGTAGTGTGTGTGTGTGTGTGTGTTTGAGTATAATATATATATATATATATATATATATATATATATATGTGAGCACAAAATGTCAGCACCCATAAAATGCAAAGTTGAAAAATGAAAAAGTGAAAATTTAAGATAGGAGAAAAAACAGTCAAAGAAAACTGCAAAAATGGTAGGAAGAGAGGAAATTATGGGCGTTGTAGATGGGAAATTTCCTATATATAGAGATAAGGTGTTTGAAGGAAAATCAAGAAAGGAAACGAGAAGCTAAGAACTTGAGGAAGTTTTTGAACCATTCAGAAGTAGAAACAGAAGAAGAAAGAAGGAGAAACAGGAAGAAAAAGGTAAGAAAAATTTACTTTATTTCAAAGTTATAGATTTCTGGGTTTTTTTTAGACTTGCTTAAAGCTTAGAAAAAATTACATGGTTATATTCTATGAGAAAAATGGAGCACATAGGAAGAAACCACATGAAAAATGGTCAAGAAATGAAGGAGATATTAAGGATTATTGAAAAATTGTTGATTAAGAAATTTGAGATTTAAAGGTGTTTTCGATGTTTAATTTGCTATATAAATGTCTTAAAACACATTTTCAGCTGTATGGAACTGAATTTAAGATTCAAAATCACGAAAATAATGAAGAAAAAAAATGGAAATTATAGCAGTCCGGTCACCGTCGCCAGAGAAGGTGACTGGAGCTACTAGTCTCTCACTAGAATTTCGTGCAGGGAGAAGAGGAAAGGAGGTCACCTACGGGTTGGGCCGTGGGCTGGGTCACGGGCCTGGCCTGGGTGCAGTAACTAGGCTGCCAAATGCTGCACCGTATGTGTTGGTTCAATTTGAAATTGTTAAAGCAGTTTTTTTTAGGAAAAATTTTGAAGAAGTGCGGCTGCTGGGTATTGAACTTGGAGCCATAACTTATGAAGGGGGTATGCTACCATTGTGCCACATGAGCAGATGTGTACATATTTGGAAATAATATATATTTAATTAATTTAATTAGTTATTTATTAAAATAGTTCCCGATGCCCAAATTAAACAAATAAATAGTGTAAGTTTATTATCTTGGGCCTTTTGGACCCAATTCGATCGACTTGCAGGCTTAAATTATCGAATCCAAAACCGAATACATGAATCCATTTTTATCCCTAAAACGAATGCCAAATCCTTCCATAAGACCCTAGAAGTAATTTAGATTAAAAACAGTGTGGTTTGGGTGAGTAAAATGGCACGAAATTGAAGCTTTTTAACTTAAAAAACTAGGGCAACACGAGGGATTCGATGGGGAAGACAATGGTGGGTCAACTCGGTTTTAAAAGCCTTGACCGAGTCGACTCGGACACGTGGTGGGTTCTAGAGCTGCCACCGAATTAAAAACGACGACGTCGTTTTGGGCTTGTTATGTATGTATGTATCTATATATATATATAACAGTTTAAGTTTAAAAGAAAAGAGGAAAATTTGCGGTCAGTGGGGTTCAAACCCCTGACCCACGCGCCCAAACCAACCTCCCTTACCACTCGGCCACGCACACGCGCGTGTACACATTTGGGGCAACATTTATATATAATAAAATCAAAAAAAAAAAATAAAAGGTGCGTTTGCACCTGGTGGGATTCGATGGCAGTATCTTTTGGGAAGGAGGTGACACGCTGGTCAGCGTGCCACCCATTTCATCCGGTTATTCTATGCAAACAAAATGTGTATATATATATATCATATTAAATAAATTTAATTTAATTAAAATTATTTAATTAAATTAAATAGTCAAAAAATGCCCGGTGTCCAAATGAGATGAGTTATATATGTATTCTTACTATCTCGGACCTCCTGAGTCCATTGGTGAGGTGTCACATCCCGGACCCCACCCTACGCGGATGTCGAGGACGTGATGCCAGTCAGCCGCCACGCGACCAACCAAAGGCAATTTCTGAACTTTCCAGTGAATTGCACTCCGACTGTAGGGTCAGATGCAGCGGAATTTAAAAACTTTTTGTCAAGGAAATGCAACTCATGTATCCACCGTAGGATATGTATCACACAGAGCAAGTCTAAAATCCAACAGCTAACAATTCTAACCTCAGAGCATATCTATAATTCGACATATAACAACAGAGTAGAACTGTAACCTTTAGAGTATCGTTTAAATCCATGAGCCATGTCTATATCTAGTGCATATCAGTCAAGTCAGTCGTATTACATCACTCACCTGATTAAACAGATTCAATCCTCAATAATCCAGTCTCCACAAATCAGTGCCATCCGATCCAACAGATATCATTTCCTGAAAAATGTTAGGGAATGGGGTGAGCTTCGAAAAGCCCAACGAGTAACACAGGTTCCCTGTCAAGGGTTTCAAATCCATTGTTGTTTATAAAGCATATGGATGAAACAGGCATTTTGGAGAAGACAGTTAAGTACTGTTCAGTTGAAACAGTATTCAAGACGAAAATACAGTTAAAACATCAGGGTAACAGAACAGATCAATTGAAACATCAGAGTAACAGAATAGATCAGTAATGAGCAGAGCAGAACAGTATAACAGAATAAACAGTACAGTATGAACAGATTAAACAGTGCAGTATGCTCATATAGTGCTCAAGACTGAGCTGGTACCAGGAGTCAGTTGTTTATTCAGAACCAGTTTAAAACAGCGATTTCAGTACAGAACAGAGAAGCCAGACAGAGTAAAGATCATGCATTTGGGTAAGAGCATGAAATTAGTGTATCAGATAAAACAGTACAGTACAGTATTTTAAAATACTGTAACTAGACAGTGTACTTATACACCAATTCAGGAGTCAGGGTTACTCACAAGACGCAATAGAACAGAACAAAACCAGGACAGACCATACAACAGAACAGGACAGACCCGAACTGAACAGGAGAGCAGGACAGTACAAAATCATGTCACGTGTAATACATTATAAAAGAGTATGCATTTAAACAGTATGGCAGATGAAACAATACAGTGAATCAAAATACAGTAACTAGACGGTGTACTTATACACCAAGCCAGAAGTTCCAAGTTACTCACAAACGCAACAGTACAGAACAAAACCAGGACAGACCATACAACGGAGTAGGACAGACCCAAACTGAACAGGAGAGCAGGATAGTACAAAATCATGTCACGTGTAATACATTATAAAAGAGTATGCATTTAAAAACATGCATTTGAACAGTATGGCAGATAAAATAGTACAGTGAATCAAAGTACAGTAACTAGACGGTGTACCTATACACCAAGCCAGAAGTTCCATGTAACACCCCGACTTTGCGTAATTAATAATTAGTGTTAATTATTAATTAATAACCGGCTTATAGAATGACTAGGGAATTAATTATGATCCCGACGGTCGCCATGGACCGATTAAATAATCAAATGTGTCTGGGGGAAAAGGGTATGATACCCTAACCCAATTTCTAGTTAAATCGGTAAAATAATGCCGTTTTAACACTAACGGAACCCGAATTAGCTAACCCGGGAAATCCTGGATGATTAATAAATGACACGGAACCTCTGAAACTGAAGAATACTGAAATATGGAACTCTCGGAACAAACCGCATCGAAAAATGAGTTACGGAATGAAAGTTACGAAGGAAACACTGAAACTGAATTACTGCGCAACCAAACGTGGCCTTAACCGAAAATATGGAAAAAATGGCCAAATGGGAGGCCAAGGGAATTGAACCCTTGACCTTTGAGTGAAAAGAAACCTCATCCAAAAATTACCAACTGGGCTACTATTATCTTTGTGTCCATATATACAACAGAAATGTATATAACACTGAATTATCCTAATCTGCCACCAAAACTGGCCAATGGCCATCCATGCAACACCACACCCTTGCATCACCCCTATGCTCCCTAGCTCATCATCACCCTACTTCAGCCATGATGACCTCTCCTCCAACCAAAATACATGCAGATTTATCATGAGATTTGCATTACAAGTCTCCATATGTGTATTGGAGGGGGGAGAAATCAGAAATGGGTGCATGAGATCTGCTAAAGAGAGATTGGGTTAGAGAGAGAGAGACTGCCAAACCAAGTGTATGTGTATGTGCATGTCCATGTGTGTGTGGCCATGGAGGTGCCCAAAGGAGGAGGAACTAAGGAGGCTATGTGCTGCATGGCTGGGACTGAGGCACACCTGGGGTGCCAAGGATCCGAACTGGACCATCGAAGAGCAGGAAGTAACCACTGATTGAGGGGTAAACACCTCAAACTACAAAACCGTCAAATTTTCTGTTTTGATTTATTGGTACTGCTCTGATGATTTTTTAGCCATATAAACTATATGTATGCACTACTGAGAGGCCTGGGATTGTTATAGAACAATTGGGAAGGTCGGACAACCCTAAAACCCCGAAACTATAGCAAACCGCCATTTATGGACCTCGGGTTGCAGGTTTGAATCGACCTTAACCAAACGACTTTCCGTTTGTCAATACCCGAAATAGACCATCCTAGGACCCTAAATATCACCATCCGCGACCTATAAACCTAGGTTTAAGCCCTCAAAATCGAGGCTATTCCTTTCGGCCCAAAAACCAAATCTCTAAATCAGACCCCTAAACTGAGATTTAAGGATTGGTAATTGAATACCTTGTTGTGAGGGTTACAAAGGACCAAACCTCGTGCAAAATGGTTGAGAAACAAGGCCGTATGACCGAACTGAAATTCCGCACGATAATCGGCTAAATAGAACTCCATGCATGGATTCGAAGCCCCAAACCGTTTCCAATATGTTGGTTTCACTTCCAGAAAGCTTTTGGAACCAAAATCAGTTGAAATCCATGCTTGAAACTCCACGAAAATGGTGAAAAACCGGACCTGCACTTATGGCAACAGCGCCCTGCGCGTTGGAGAAGATGGAGTTGACTCGCCAACTCGTTCGAGTTGGGCCGAGTCGACTCACACACGTGGCAACGCAAGACTATGCCACCGAATTAATGAAACTACACTGTTTTGGGCTTCGCTGATTTGTTTTAAAATCTGATTCTGCCTGTTTGGTTACGGGTTTTAAAAATTAAAATCAAGTTTTGAGAATAAGCCATCCGTGGATAAGGGGGGGCAATTGAGGTTAAATGGAATATGTAATTCCGGTTTTCTGAAGGGTCAGAATCGGTTGGTTTTTAAGTGTTTTGAACCGGTTCACTTGGTAAACCCTTGAACCCTGTTGGTTGAACCCCAATTTTATGTAATTATATTTTGACCCTAAAACTTTCTAAAAATTTCAGATCTGCCCCAACAGTTCTGAAAAATTATACAGTGGCCCAAATTTTGGGAAAATTGTACATTAAACCCCTGCCAAATTAATTAAATAATAAAATAATTATTTAATTATTTTATTAATTAGGTAAAACTACGATTTTACCCCTAGACATTTAATATGTCAAACGGAGTCCAAATAAATTAAATAAATAGTATATTTTCACTATTTCAAACATTCCGGACTCAATGGTACAGTCCGATTTTGGAAATACAGTACCGAAAAATACAGACCTATAAATGATAAATTACTTGTACCTGCCCCTGATGGCACCAGACCCAAATAAAAATAAAAGACAGTCCAAGTTAACTATGTCGAACACTCTGGACCCAATGGTGAGGTCCATTGTATGAACTGAGGTGCCGAAAAATATGATGCAGTGAAATTACCAAAATACCCTTGATACTGTACGAAGCCTAAATGAAGTCCGATTGGGACGAAATTGATACCGATAGAAGCCCAGATACTGGCGAAACTGTAAACATGATTAAATGATGATTCAGAGTCAGAATCTTACGAAGCGTAAAATGACCAAAATACCCCTGAGCACAGTAAGTGCAAAGTAGAGGTCAAATAAAGGTCAAACTGATCTGATAAATTATCATAAGGATAATTATGAACACTGAAGGGCTAAATAAAACTTCGGAACAGTTAACGCGTAAAACGAGAAATGATCGATGCGTCCCGATGATCAAATGCAGATACCAAACGAAGTCCAAAGGACTTAGAAAATTATATACAAGATATATAGGACATTCTGGGGACCACGATAGGGTCCGAGACAGGAATGGTGAAATTACCATTCTGCCCCTAAGGATAAATAGGTACTGAACTGATAATGATTTAAGTCCAAAAGGCCTAAAACTTTAAATATAGGATATATGGACTATCCCGAGGACCATGACAAGGTCCAGGGCAAGAATGACAAAATTACCATTTTGCCCCTTTGGTTAAAATAAGAACCTAACTGATACCGATTGGAGTCTAAAAGACGTAGAACTTTATATTTTAGATATAAAGACTATTCTGAGGGCCTTGACAGGGCCCAGGGCAAGAGTGATAAAATGACCGTTTTGCCCCTAAGGTTGAAAAAGTAACTGACTAATAACGATTGAAGTCTAAATGACTTAGGATATAATCCTGATGACTGCTAAGCCTAATTTAAGAATAAAATAGCCCCGGATGAAACCCGATGAGAGCGTGATAGGCTACTAGGCTATCTTAGGTAAACTGATAGACACCTAAGATAACGAATGAGACCTGAATGGATAAATTCTAATCTGTCTGTAATTGATGATGATTGTTCAGGACATATATGGTGATGCCTGACGTACTTGGAGGTTATCAGGTTGTTTATGTAAGGAGATGACCGTAACAACTTGTGAGTAACTTGGAACTTCTGACTTGGTGTATAAGTACACCGTCTAGTTACTGTATTTTAATTCACTGTACTGTTTTATCTGCCATACTGTTTAAATGCATGTTTTTAAATGCATACTCTTTTATAATGTATTACACGTGACATGATTTTGTACTATCCTGTTCTCCTGTTCAGTTCGGGTCTGTCCTGTTCCGTTGTATGGTCTGTCCTGGTTTTGTTCTGTACTGTTGCATCTTGTGAGTAACTTAGACTCCTGAATTGGTGTATAAGTACACCGTCTAAGTTATTGTATTTTTAAATACTGTACTGTATTGCTCCTACTGATATACTGTCTTTCTTGCTTCTACTCAATGCATGACTATATTTTACTTTGTCTGATTTCACTGCTCCGTACTGAAATAAAATTATCCCTATTTTTACTAAAAGAACAACTGACTCATGGTACCAAATTCAGTCTTGAGCACTATATGAGCATACTGCACTGTTTAATCTGTGCATACTGTACTGTTTATTCTATTATACTGTTCTGCTCTGCTCATTACTGATCTGTTCTGTTACTCTGATGTTTTAACTGATCTGTTCTGTTACTCTGATGTTTTAACTGATCTGTTCTGTTTGATCTATCTGACCTGTTCTGTTTGATCTGTCCTGACCTGTTCTGTTTGATCTATCCTGACCTGTTCTATTTGATCTGTCCTGACCTGTTCTGTTTGATCTGTCCTGACCTGTTCTGTTTGATCTATCTGACCTGTTCTGTTTGATCTGTCCTGACCTGTTCTGTTTGATCTGTCTGACCCGTTCTGTTTGATCTGTCCTGACCTGTTCTGTTTGATCTATCCTGACCTATTCTGTTTGATCTGTCTGACCCATTCTGTTTGATCTGTTCAGTTTTGATCTGTCCTGACCTGCTTTGTCTGATCTGCCTGATCCGTTCAGTCCTGATCCCGTCCTGATTTGTTATGTTTCGATCTGTTCCATTCTGTTCTGTCCCGTCCTGTTCTGCTCAATACTGATCTATCATGTCATTTGATGATGTACCTGTATCTCTAACTGACGTACTAGTTTTCGCTCAGTTCTGTCTTGTTCCGTTTTGTTGATGATATACCTGTTTTTCTGGTTGACATATTGTTTGCGCTCCGTTCTGTTATGTTCTGTTCTGTTTTATTCTGATTTGTTATGTTTTATTCCGTTCTGTTCGGTTATGATTTGCTATGACCTATTCCGTTCTGTTCGGTTATGACTTGTTATGTTATGTTCTGTTCCGTTCTATTATGTTTTATTGTGATCCGTTCTGACCTGTTCTATTTCGACCCGTTTTATTCTGACCCGTTCTATTCTGACCTGTTTGTCTCTGATTGATATATTGGCATCATTTACTATTATGTTCTGATTTGTTGTGCTTTGCTTCATCCTGTTCTGATTTGTTATGTCCTACTCTGCTCGGTTCTGCTCCTGTTCTGACCGGTTGTGTTCTGTTCTGTACGGTTATACTTGATATGATCTGTTATGTTCTGTCTATTCTGATCTGTGGTTTTATTTTGTTCAGTCCTGCTTTATTCTACTGAAACTGCATTTACAGTAGATTTATAAAACTGCTATTTCAGAAACAACTGAACTACCCTTGTGCTTTGTAAACAAGAAATGGTTTTGAAACCCTTGACAGGGAACCTGTGTTACTCATTGGGCTTTTCGAAGCTCACCCCATTCCCTAACATTTTTCAGGAATGATATCTGTTGGATCTGATGCCATTGATCTGTGGAGACTGGATTATTGAGGATTGAATCTGTTTAATCAGGTGAGTGATGTAATACGACTGACTTGACTGATATGTACTAGATATAGACATGGCTCATGGATTTAAACGGTACTCTAGAGGTTATAGTTCTACTCTGTTGTTATATGTCGGATTATAGATATGCTCTGAGGTTAGAATTGTTAGTTGTTGGATTTTAGACTTGCTCTGTGTGGTACATAACCTTACGGTGAATACATGAGTTGCATTCCCTTGACAAAAAAAAAGGTTTTAAATTCCGCTGCATCTGACCCTACAGTCGGAGTGCAATTCACTGGAAAATTCAGAAATTGCCTTCGGTTGGTCGCGTGGCGGCTGACTGGCATCACTTCCTCGACATCCGCGTAGGGTAGGGTTCGGGATGTGACATTCCAAGTTACTCACAAACTGTTACGGTTATCTCCATGCACAAACAATCCGATAACCTCCAAGTACGTCAGGCATCTCCATGTATGTCCTGAATAATCATCATCAATCACAGACAGATCAGAATTCATCCATTTAGGCCTTATTCGTCATCTTAGGTGTCTATCGGTTTACCTAATATAGCCTAGTAGCCAATCGCCCTCTCATCAGGTTTCATCCGGGGCTATTTCATTCTTAAATTAGGCTTAGCAGTCATCAGGATTATAACCCAAGTCATTTAGACTTCAATCGTTATCAGTCAGTTATTTCTTCAGCCTTAGGGGCAAAACGGTCATTTTATCACTCTTACCCCGGGCCCTGTCAAGTCCCTCAGCATAGTCTTTATATCTTAAATATAAAGTTCTACGTCTTTTAGACTCCAATCGGTATCAGTTAGGTTCTTATTTTAACCATAGGGGCAAAATGGTAATTTTGTCATTCTTGCCCCGGACCCAGTCGTGGTTCTCAGAATATCCCATATATCGTATACATGAAGTTCTAAGTCTTTTAGACTTGAATCGCTATCAGTTAAGTGCTTATTTAGCCTTAGGGGCAAAATGGTAATTTGTCCATTCTTGTCCCGGACCCTATCATGGTCCTCAAAATAGTCCACATATCTTAGATATAATTTTCTAAGTCCTTTGGACTTCGTTTGGTATCTGCTTTTGGTCATCGGGACACATTAGTCGTTTCTCGTTTTATGCGTTGACTGTCTCGAAGTCTTATTTAGCCCTTCAGTGTTCATAATTATCCCTATGATAATTTATCAGATCATTTTGACCTTTATTTGACCTCTACTTTGCCCTTACTATGCTCAAGGGTATTTTGGTCATTTTACGTTTTGTAAGATTCTGATTCCGAATCATCATTTAATCATGTTTACAGTTTCACCAGTATCTGGGCTTCTATCGGTATCAATTTCGTCCCAATCGGACTTCATTTAGGCTTCGTACAGTAGTAGGGGTATTTTGGTAATTTCATGCGTCATATTTTTCGGCACCTCAGTTCATAAAATGGACCTTACCATTGGGTCCAGAGTGTCCGACATAGTTAACTTGGACTATCTTTTATGTTTAATTGGCCCTGGGTATCACTAGGGGCAGTTCAGTCATTTACAATTTATGTGTCTGTATTTTTCAGGACTTCAGTTCATTAAACGGACTTCACTGTTGAGTCCAGAATGCCCGACATAATCAGAATAGACTGTCTTTTATTTTTGTTTGGGCCTGGGTACCCTCAGGGGCAGTACAGTCATTTGTCACTTGCAGGCCTGTATTTTTTGGTACTTAATTTCCCAATTTGGACTGCACCGTTGAGTCCAGAATATTTGAAATAGTGAAAATACACTATTTATTTAATTTATTTGGACTCCGTTTCACATATTTAATGTCCAGGGGTAAAATTATAATTTTACCCATTTAATAAAATAATAAAATAATTATTTAATTAACTTTTCAGGGGCTTAAATGAATAATTTCTCAAAAATCTGGGCCACTGTATAATATTCCATAACAGTTGGGGTCAAACTGTAATATCATAAAATATTTGGGGTTAAAACTAATTTCATAATTTAGGGGTTCAAGCCCAAGGGTTCTAGGTTTAAACTGTTGAACCGGTCCAAAATTCAGAAAACCAGCCGGTTCAGTGACCTTTAGAAAACCGGAATAGCATATTCCAGTTAACCTCAATTTGGCCCTTATCCGTATTCAGGTTATCCTAAACCCTGATTTTACATTTCTTAACCGAAGAACCAAATGGCCGGAATTCGATTTAAATTAAAACGGTTAGGCTTAAACGGTGTCGTTCCGATTAATGCGGTGGCACACCCTGCCTCGACACGTGTCCGAGTCGACTCGGCCTAACTCGAACGAGTTGGCGAGTCAACTCCATCGTCCCCAACTTTTCCCCAGTCCGTTGCCCTAATTTACAGGTTTTACAATTTCTTAATTTCGTGAAGTTTCAGGCAGATTTCTCAACATGTTTTGATTCCAAAACATTCCTGTATGTGAGACCAACGATTTGGCATCGATTTTGAGCTTCGAATCTAAGGATCAAGCTCTGTATAACCGATTATTGTGTAGGTTTTCAGTTCGGTCGTGTGGCCCTATTTCTCAACCAAACTTCATGATTCTTGGTTGGTTGTGACCATATGTCCATGGGGATCAATATCCCATTGTTGATTTTCAGTTTACAAGCTTATTTGCGAGTTTGGGTTCCAATGGCCGAGATAATAGGTTCGGTTTTGAGGGCTTTCCCATGTGTTTCCAAGTCGTGGGTCAGTATTTATGGGGTCCTAGAAGGGTCTAGATCAGTTCTAGGCCATCAAATTTCAGTTTTATGGAGGTCGGATCAGACCTGTTACAGGAAGGCCGTTAATGGCGGTTTTGTTACAGTTTTGGGTTTCTAGGCTTATCCGACTGTCCCAATTGATTCAGAACAATTCCAAGGTCTCACAGGAACATATATATACGGTTCATATAGCTTAAAAATATCAGAAACAATTCCAGATTTAAACAAAAAAATTATGGCAGTTTGGTTGGTTTACCTTGGTTCGGTGGCTTCCTTTCTTCATGGCTTGGTTCAGGCAAGACCTCACTGGTTGCCTCAGTTCAGTCAGAATGCTCAGTCCTCCTCTTCGTCCATAGGGCATCTCCATGGTTACACCCATTGCTCCACGTATACATGCATACAAAGTTGTATACACAAGCCATGGACACCATCATCTCACTCTCTCTCTAGGACTCTCTCTCTCTATAGATCAATGCACAAAGCTCTCTATACAGATCTGATTTTCTTCCCCCCATGCATATATGGAGATTGTATATCCATATCATATTTTCTCTTGATGTTTCATCTCCCCAAATGCATGATGGCATTGCATGCAATTTGGTTGGGAGGAAAGTGTAATCATGGGATAATAGGCATGATGGCTATGGCATAGGGTGTAGGGTGATGCATGGCTGATGTGTTGCATGCTTGGCTGTTGGTCACTTGGGAGGTGGTCTAATCAGATTTGTGTTTATATACATTTCTTTGTATGTTTGTACACAAAGGTGCCATTAGCCTAGTTGGTTAATTTTTGGTAAACCAAATTCTACCCAATTTGGTCAAGGGATCAAATCCTCTTGGCCACATTTTTGGTTATTTTCCATACTTCGGGCTTAGGCCCTGTTTGGCTGCGCATTAATGTAGTTTCACTGTTTCCGGTCAACTCCTAGTTAGGTTAGCCTCAGTGTCCAAGGGTTCAGTGTTAGTAATCAGTTTCTCAGAAATTTGAAATCAACTAACATGGGTTTTGCCAGTGTTAAATAGTTGAGTTTAAACAGTTAAATGCCAGATCAGATTTCAGAAAGAGTTTTTCATTACATAATTTAATAATTAAGTCTGGGGTGTTACATGAGGTCTACGACATGAAATGAGGTCTCGAAAAAAATTTAAGACCCGTAAAAATGTCAAAATGACCAAAATGCCCCTGCCCCATAAATGAGTCAAACGAGGTCCAAATTAAATAAACAAATGGTGGATTTTGACTAATTTAAACATTCTAAATCTAATGGTAGGGTCCGTTTCACGAGATGAGACTCGAAAAAAATTTAGACACGATAAGGTATAAATTACCAAATTGCCCCTAACATGTCAAAAGTCCGAATTAAATTCTAAGAAAGCCTAAATTGACCTTCTTCGACGTTCCGGACTCAATGGTAGAGTCTATTCAACCAAAAGAGATGTCTAAAATAAAAAGACATAAAATTTAATGAATAGCATTTGTTAGATGACTATAAATTGAAATATTGCCGAAGTACTAAACTAAGGCAAGTGAAATACGAAAAGACACGACACGAAAATATGTGAAGTAATTAAATTAATTTAAAGTTAATGGAACTACCAGAAGAGTATAAATTGAAATAAATTAAATTTCTAACACATTAAATTGTGTCATAGGTTAAGAGTACGAGTTAAATTAAGTGCATATGAAATTATGAAATCGTGTTAGGATCTAATACGATTTAAGCATAGGTTAAGGAACATCGAGATGATATTACAATAAATGTGAAGTTGATGAGA
Source organism: Nyssa sinensis (assembly GCA_008638375.1). NCBI lineage: Eukaryota > Viridiplantae > Streptophyta > Magnoliopsida > Cornales > Nyssaceae > Nyssa > Nyssa sinensis. The sequence continues at coordinate 36,397,645 of CM018031.1, forward strand.
TATTTATGGATTGTTCTTAGGAACTACAAGGAAGTGGGAAAGCGCATTGTTAGCACTAACCCTAAAGGACCGAGGTGAGTAACCCAGTGTTTGAATTGGAGATTTAACTCCAAATATTTGATGAAGTTTTAAGTTCAAGTTATATGAAGCATTTGAATATCAAATTCAGTTTACACAATTCCAGTTTTTAAAATATTCTGTTGTGACATGCTGGTTAAACGTTTATATTTAATTTCTTTCTTGGATATGTTTAGCATGTCTGGTTAAAATGTATTTTCTTTAAATATTCTGAATTTGATTATTCCAAATATTGAAGTCCTATTGCAGAAGTTATATATTTCATGTTTTAAATACTCATTGAAAAGTGTCTATTGAAGAAAACATGTGATAAATGTTTTATAGGATAAACGGTACTAAGTACCACCCCCTACGACGGTTGAAATCCTTCGGGATTCAACAGTAAACGCCCGGTAGTAGGATCTAATCCCCTAGGCAAATACTAATCCCCCAGGCAAATACAATGGACAGCATTGACAGTAAAATGGGAGTCTGGTTTGAAACAGATTCCACCTAATTAAAGAGAAAAGATGACAAATGTTTTTGGAAATGGAAGCAGGTTTTACCCCCATTTTCCTATGCATGTTTATATGTTTTGAAGTAACGCTTTTGGAAATGGAAGCAGGTTTTTACCCCGATTTTATTATACGTGTTTATATGCTTTTAAATTGCATATGCTCTATTTGAAGAAATGTGTATTTAGCTTGAATACTTTAAATGTTTCAAAGCTATCTGTTTTAAGAATGCATATACTCTGTGTTCTAAAATGTACGAGCAATTGGTAGTGAGTATTTTATAAACTCTCATGTGCTAAACCACTACCAGTTGAAAACCCCATGACGAATGCAGGAATTACTCACAAGCTTAGATTAGCTTACTCCGGATTTTTATTCGGACCTCCCTTTCAGGTGATTGATGGCAAATTGATTTTGAATACAAGGATGATGAGTCTAGCTCTTTTGGGAAGACGTGCTTAAATAGCTCCTTTTGGGAAATCATATGAACTCTAGTAGCATATTTTGTATTAGTAGACAATGTAAGGTTATGTATTAAGCCCCTCGGGGTAATGGACATGTAATGTTATTAAAATCTTTAAGCTTTTAGTTATGCTCTGAATGTGTGATCATTTGTACCATGGTGAATAGCGGCAGTATCGGACGGATGTGCAAATTTCAAAATGAGAAAAGAAAAGAAAAAAAAAAGTTTTTCACGCTTCCGCAACCACATGAAGCCCATCTATTCGATACCACTGCAGATGCGAGCCTTGTCCCAAGGCCTTCGGGTCTTGGGGCGGCGGTCGCGACTTGAGATCCTCAAAGGGTGGATTTCGGGTCGTGCAGTCGGGCTGACGATTGTGGACAAGATTAGAGAGCAGCAAATCTACGATGAGAAATTAGTCAAGCTCCGTGAAGAAGTTAAGTTAGGAAGGAACTCAGATTTCATGGTACGTGATGGGATGATGTACTATCGGGATCGGATTTGTGTGCCAGACACACCTGAGATCAGAAAGGAGATTTTTGAGGAAGCACATAATTTGAGATTTTTCGTACATCTTAGGAGCACTAAAATATACCACGACGTCAAGACAACTTACTGGTGGTTAGGAATGAAGAGGGACATAGCCGAGTTTATAGCACGATGTATTAAATGCCAGCAGATCAAAGTCAAACACCGAAGGCTTAGTGGACCATTACAGCCACTTCCAATACCCGAGTGGAAATGGGAGCACATGCACTCTGGAATTTGTCTCAAGATTGCCAAGGACGCCTCGAGGGAGTGACTCAATATGGGTGACTGTAGACAGATTAACAAAGACAGCTCACTTCCTAACAACAAAGACAACCCAGTCATCAGAGCGGCTGTCAGCGCTCTACATCCAAGAGATAGTTCGACTACACAGAGTTTCGATATCTATTGTGTCTGACCAAGATCCGAGGTTCGTGTCCAGATTTTGGAAGAGCTTATAGAAAGCAATGGGCACGGAGCTTAGTCATAGCACAACCTACCATCCCGAGACTGATGGGCGGTCTGAGAGGACCATTCAGACACTGGAGGACTTGTTGAGATTTTGTGTCTTGGACTTCAAAGGGAGCTGAGAGGTTTCACTTCCACTAGTAGAGTTCATTTACAACAACAGCTACCAGTCTAGCATTGGGATGGCTCCATATGAGGCACTATATGGTAGGAAGTGTCGATCTCCAATATGCTAGACCGAGTTAGGCGAGAGAAAGTTATATGGCCCCGAGATGGTAGAGCAGACTTCAAAAAGGATTCGATTGATTAAGTAGTGGCTACTAGCAACCCAAAGCTGTCAAAAGAGCTATGCTGACATCCAGAGACGTGAGCTAGAGTTTGAAGAGGGCGACTTTGTGTTTCTGAAGGAATCGCCCATGAAGGGTGTAGTGAGATTTGGGAAGAAAGGGCAGCTGGGACCCCGCTACATTGGACCATTTGAGGTTATGAAATGAGTCAGACCGGTGGCATACCGACTTGCCTTACTAGCGGCGTTAGCACATGTGCATAACGTCTTTCACGTGTCTATGTTAAGGAAGTGTTTACATGATCCCAGCCAAGTGGTCGAGCACGAACCACTAGATGTCCAGGAGGATCTGACATATGTTGAGCATCTAGTGCAGATCCTAAATCGTCGGAAGCAAGTTTTGATAAATAAAACCATCCCGCTTGTGAAGGTACTTTGGAGGAACTATCAGGCCGAAGAAGCTACATAGGAAAGAGAGGATAAAGTACGTGCTAAGTACCCACACCTCTTTGTAGTGTGAGATGCACCAAGTTTGAGGACAAACTTTTTTGGAAAGGGGAAGGATGTAATGTGAGTTCTGGCTTCCTAGCATATCACTTTTTTTAGGACAAAATTTGGAAGTGGTGTGTGATGGGTTGTCGGAGTGTTGGCAACTAGTGTGTGTGGGTGAGTGTGTGTAGTGTATGTGTGTGTGTGTGTGTGTTTGAGTATAATATATATATATATATATATATATGGGAAGAGAGAAAAATGCAAAGTTGAAAAATGAAAAAGAGAAAATTTAAGATCGGAGAAAAACTAGTCAAAGAAAACTGCAAAAATAGTAGGAAGAGAGAGGAAATTATGGGTGTTGCAGGCGGAAAATTTCTTATATATAGAGATGAGGTGTTTGAAGGAAAATAAGGAAAGGAAATGAGAAGCTGAGAACATGAGGAAGTTTCTGAACCATTCAAAAGTAGAAACAGAAGAAGAAAGAAGGAGAAGCAGGAAGAAAAAGGTAAGAAAAATTTACTATATTTCAAAGTTATAGATTTCTGGGTTTTTTTTTAGACTTACTTAAAGCTTAGAAAAAATTACATGGTTAAATTCTATGAGAAAAATGATTGAGAAATGAATGAGATATTAAGGGTTATCAAAAAATTGTTGATTAAGAAATTTGAGATTTAAAGGTGTTTTTGATGTTTAATTTGCTATATAAATGTCTTAAAACACATTTTCGGGTGTATAGAACTGAATTTAAGATTCAAACTCATGAAAAAAATGAAGGAAAAAAAATGGAAATTATAGTAGTCCGATCACCGTCGCCGGAGAAGGTGACCGGAGCTACTGGATCTCTCACTGGAATTTCGTGCTCGGAGAAGAGGAAAGGAGGTCACCTACAGGCTGGGCCTTGGGCTGGGTCATGGGCCTGGCCTGGGTGCAGTAGCTAGGCTGCCAAATGCTGCACCGTATGTGTTGGTTCAATTTGAAATTGTTGAAGCAGTTTTTTTTAGTAAAAAATTTGAAGAAGTGCGGCTGCTGGGTATTGAACATGGGAGACGTAACTTGTGAAGGGGGCATGCTACCATTGTGCCACATGAGCAGATGTGTGCATATTTGGAAATAATATATATTTAATATATGATTAAAAAATTTAATTAGTTATTTATTAAAATAGTTCCCGATGTCCAAATTAAACAAATAAATAGTGTAAGTTTATTATCTTGGGCCTTCTGGACCCAATGGTGGGGTTCATTTCATGAGACTGAGACTCTGAAAAATAAAAGACACGTAAGAGTGTAAAATGACCTTTTTGCCCCCAATGCCCCTAAAGCCAAATGAGAAGCCGCAAAAGCCTAGAGTTATTTTGTTAGACATCCCGGACTCAACGGTGGAATCTGTTTACCCAAATAAAATATTCTGAAGGTCGATGTATAAATTTAGCAACCTTAACAATATAATAAATAATACCGAGAGAGAGTTAAGTAAATCACGAGTGCTAGCATCAACCTAGATGATTAAAAATAGGTCATTGACAACTTAATTTCTGATTTATAGGGACCTTTAAAGGAAAGGAGATGGAAATTTGAGAATTAATAGAACTGTTGAAAACTATTTTGAGGTGAGTAATTCTGATGCTTTAATATGGGTTATTCCCAGCCAGTCACACTTATTTTCATATGCTGCCAAATTTGTACTCTATCACCACCTAATGTACTTGATTTGAAGCCAATCGACTTATGGTTATTGGTTATGCCTATTCTTTGGATTTGACTTGCTTGTTTACATCATTGTGAATTTGATCATTAATACTTGAGCATCTTAGTACTATCTTGAATACCATGTCCTAATCTTGTGATATATCTTGTTAATAAAAATCTAGTTATTCCACACATATTTCATGACTTGTTGATTTTGATATTAATTGTTTTGTACGATTGTACATCCCATGTGAAATTTTATTGATCATGATATTTGGTATGTACCCGGGGTTGTGCTTCGTCAAAATGGCCCATCTATTCACAGATGGCGTGGGGGAAAGACTCTTTGGGGGTCTTGTATGTCCTTCGGGACCTGAGAGATAAGAGCTGTAGCGTAATTCAGTAAGCCCTGGATAAAGAGGCGAATCTGAATGTGCGTTACAGTGGGGTATGCCGGGCCCCGGGTGATTCATGCATTTTTGGGTTATTAGAATTCTATGATGATATATTTTTGTATTTGTTGCATGATCATATCCTATGCCTTGTGAATGATCATATTATTGCAAGCATGATACATTTTTGATTGGCTAACGTTTTGTTGTGGCAACGATTCATCATGATAGGCTAATCCCATTTTGATTTATCTATTATCATCTTCTTGTATCATATTTTGGGATAAGCCTTTTGGACCCTCGGGTCATTGTTGTACATCTTGGTGACTAGCTATTGACTACCTGTTATTTTTTTATCTCATTATTTTTGTGGACTAACCCTGACTCATATTAAAGCTAGGAAATTACTTATTGGGCTTTGTTAGCTCACCCCACCCTTATATTTTTCAGGACAACAAGAAGTAGGAGAACCTTCAGGCACTCCGGAGGTTTAGACGCCTGCTAGCCCCTGGTAGCTCTTTTTGCAGAGTTTGTGTAGTAAATTAAATACTGGAAGGTCTTAATATCTCCCATGTCACCACGATCTTATCAGTTATGTTTTGGAGGATCTGTACTTATAAATACTTATGCTCTTTTGGCATATACTAAATGATGACCTGCTACCAGATTTACTATTGATTATAAAATATTTTGTTAAAAACTTTACTCAGTATTTTCAGATCCTTTGGGCGAGGAACGGCCCATGGGCCACAAACCCGGTCACGGACCCCTAATCTGCATAGGGTGGGTCTTGTTCATGACATACAGTACACCCACTTACACCCTTAAGTGTCGGCAACCTTGCTGCCCTCACAATCACACACACAGTACACACACACAGCCACACATGCAGCCCTTCCTTTTTTTTTCATGTATTTCCAATTAAATACATATAAGCATATATGTGTATAATACCGTATGTATATTTGTATATATATACTTTAATTATAAATATATACAAATCTATATATATTTATTTACATATATATATATATATATTAATTTCTATATACGTATACATACACTTATATTCAATGGGTTATGCATCCATGCAACATACACATGCATGAGAATGCGTGCAGTGCATCCATTACGAGGCTCAGTCTTGGGTTGCTTGGGCGTCGCCCAGCACTGGCTGTACAAAATAAACCATTCATATTCCAAAATCTTTCAGTCCATAAAATACCATGATATAGAGCTTTAACAACTCAGTTTACAACTAGTATTACACTACTTCGGTATACGTGCCATATCCCAGGTCGGGATATTACATAGAGTAGTTGTAGCAGTAAGAGGAGCAGCTACCCAAGTAAGTGTAACCTCAGGCTCGACAACAGCAGTAGCAACAAGCACAGGCACTGGCACGGTCGCCGCAGTAGTTTGAAGATTAGATACGTGTCGAGGATTTCCTGATTGATTGAACTCTACCGTAGTTTCGTACCCCTTTTGTTATAAACTTCCATGAGTTAGTATGAGCATCTTCATCTACAGCCAACCAATCGATGTCTAGAGATGAGATCAAGGAGACCCTTGAGCAATATCCCACCCAGATCCTTGTAGACGTTGATCTGCGACGACACCATCACTACTCATAAATCCATGGTGAGTTCTATCTGCTGATGATGGATGAGATGGCCCGTCATCGAGGTGTACTTCAGGACTTGACTCAAGCACTTGCACATGTGTTTCCACCTCCACCACCTCCAATAGTAGACCAGTGATGCTAGTATAGTTTAGATGGGAAATGAGAGATTTTTCTAGTGAGGTTTATCTGTATATTTCTTACCTCTCATTAGATTCATGTACTTCTTTTGATAGCATTATTTCCCATTTTGGTTATTTCAGTATTATATATTTTGGGTTTGATATTAGATGTTTTGTGTGGTATGATTTCTCACATTTTATTACATTGTGTCTATTATCTATGTTGTTTATTGATGTTATCTCATTATTTATGATTGTATTAGATCTTATTCTTCATTCCTCAATTATCATTATTGATTCCTACCTTTGTCATCATGACAAAAAGGAGGAAATGTTGTGAGCGCACATAGTGAGGGGGAGTTCCTTAATGCACATAGTATAAGGGGAGTACATTTTTTTTGCATATGATTGAGATTGCATATATTTACACTTATCACGCTCACAGGTTTTAATGACATGGTTGATGTGTTTACTGCATCTTGTCTTTACATTGATATTCATCTATTCTCATGATTTTATTATATTCATTTGATATATTTCTCTTGATACGATCTCACGTGATATAGTTAAGGGTGTTGTGCAGGAAATGGGTTGACTACATTTGAGCATTGCTAAACGACTTGATAGTATAGAATACTAGATCAAAATTTGTAATTTCACTTGTTGGCTTTTTGGGGGTTGTATTTTTTTATGTATTGTATTCTTGTATTAAGTGTACTAGTTTTGTCACGGATTGTCAAAGGGGGAGTTTGTTAGAACCAATGAGTCCATTATTGTAATTGGCTAATCTAATTTTGACAAAACGTGCTTTTAATATAATCAATACATTAATCCTAGGTTTACAGTATCTTAATACCCATTCTACGCCAAGAAGGTTCAAGCTTTATTGTCATGATCTACTACTAGTCGTATTGGGTAATTTAGACTTTTGTCGTGATTTGGATCTCAAACACTCACCCATTATATACATAGCATATAGTTTATTTTATATCATAACGTGTGAAGTGCTCTTGTGATTGTAAAAAAATTTCTCAAACATGCATATTTCAAACACTTAGGAAAATTATTTTCACAAGGCAAGCAGAGAATGAGCACCTTCTGTTGCTTGTTCGAACGAACTACAGAAATGTCATTTGCTCATTTTCATTCATTCGAAAAGTCTGAATTCAAATGAAGAGCTGGAACCTCAAAGTTTTGCTCGATTTATGCTCATTCCATGTTCGTTCGAACAAATAAGTTGGTCATTCGAACCAGCTTACCTTCGTTCAAATGAGCACTGCGTAAAACAGTTTTTTAAAATGTTTGAGATTTGATCTTCATATAATAAATACACGAAAATTCTGTTTTGTACAAAAGGGAGAATAAAGAAAACAGAGCACTGAGAGTTCATCATTGTGAGAGCCCTAGAATTGCTAAATCTAAGAGCTTCATTGAAGAACGTCATATATATTACATATCATGCCTTTCTCTATTGATATTACCAATTTATTTTGATCAATTCCACATGATCCTAATCCCATCAAAGAGCCCACAATTCACATTCTCACCATTGGAGAAAGAGTTCAAGCTTGAGGATTCGGGAGTAATCGGTGGATACCGAGGTTGTGTGGATTCACGACTGTGAAGAGGCCCCAATCAGAGGAGTTCAGGACAGAAGGAGGATCCAGTTGTATGAAGAATGCATCTACAAATAGAACCAGTCGACCGATTGTTCTTATCCAAAACAACCTCAAACCCTTTGGACAAATCAGTTGACCAATCCTTATTGTGTTCGATTGGTTGATGATTCAGTCAACAAATTCTATCAATCTGGTAATTGCAAATTCAAATTTTGAACAAACAAAAAGAGGGGGGGGGGGATGGCTCTTTCTGAAAAGCAATGGACAAATTCTTTAAAGCGCTATAAATAGAGGATCTCTAGGGGTTTCTAAGCCATCTCTTACATGGTAACACTTTCACATATTTGTTATCGATTTTAGATCTAACATCTTCCAAATCTAAATCTGAAAGTTATTCTCATCTTAAATACTCACAGCTTATACCTAATCTATCTATAAAGTGTGAGCATTTTATTACACCAAATCTACTCTAGAAGAGAGTGTTATTTAGTAAACATCTTTGTATCTTCTCATTGCGGTGAGAGTTGTGGGTAGGTGTTATCTGGTGAGGCAAAAGGGTATATTTTGATGGGATCAGAGGGTTGCGGTCTTCACATTGTAAATGTTCTATCTCCACCTACAAAGAGGTAACAATAGTGGAAAAACTCAAGTGGGGATACTTAAGTCGATGGCGTAGGAATTTTTTCAAATCTCATCAAACTACTAGTATTTGCTCTATCTATCTCTTGTTTATTTATTGTAAATTTTCAACTTTCATTTTTAAAGTTTCAAAAATAAATCAATATTTACAATATATCCTATCCACCCCCCTCTAGGGTAAATATCTGGGCAACAAGTGGTATTAGAGCCTCGTTTCTTGTAAAATATAGTTAACACTTTAAGAGAAAATATATGGTAAATATTGTAGGATCTGTTTTTGCTGAAAGGAATTGACCAATAGACCTCCTTTGTTTAATGGCCAAAATTATACTTATTGGAAGGTTAGAATGAAGATCTATCTTCAAACCTTAGAATATGAAATATGAATGGTCATTACAAATGGGCCTCATATCCCTATATAGTTCGACAGCTCTACCAGCACTACCAAGGTTGCTAAAGAAGAACAAGAATGAGATGAAAAGGATCTCAAACTCATTCTACTAAATGCCAAGGCAATGAGTAATTTATATTGTGCCTTAGATACAAATGAGTTTAACAAAATCTCTGGTTGTGAATCCGCAAAGGAAATATCAGATAAACTTGAAGTTATCTGTGAAGGTACAAATCAAATCGAAGAGTCTAAAATTAGCATGCTAGTTCATAAGTATAAACTATTTAAACTAAATGATAGTGAGTCCACACTTAAAATGTTTACTCACTTTACTAACATTATTAATTCTTCGAAAGATCTTGGCAAGAGCTATACTAACGTTAAAATGGTGAGAAAAATTGTTAGGTCTCCTCCAAGGACACGAGAAGCCAAAGTGACTAGCCATTCAAAGGATCTCAACAAGCTAAGCCTTGATGAGCTTCTTAGATCTCTCATTACTCATGAGCTTACCATAAGACGTCATAAAGAGGAGGATAAACCAAAGAAGAACCTTGCTCTAAAATCCTCATCTCATACAAATGAAGATGAAGAAAAGGATCAAGGAAGTGATGAGGACATTGCATTCATCATAAGAAATTTCAAAAGCTACCTAAGAAGGAACAACAAAAAAGGGAATCAAGCAAGAAGTAACCTCATTCTTGTTATGAGTGTCATAAACTAGGACATATAAAGGTAGGATGTCCTCAACTCAAAGAAGAAGGAAGAAATCCCATAAGAAAGCAATAAAAGTCACTTGGGATGAATTGGATGAGGAATCAAGTGACTAAGAAGTAGCCAACTTTTGCCTCATGGCTTATGAGGATGATGTAAACTCTAATTTTAAGTCATCTCCATCTTTTGAAAAGTTAGAAAATGCCTTTGAAGAATTGCATAATCAACTTGAGAAAATCCTTTTTAAAAATAAGGATCTTAAAAAGAAAATCTCCTATCTTTTAAACGATCTTCAAGTTTTAAATGATCAAAATAAAATTTTAAAGAAAGAAAATTATTTCTTCATTTTAAAAAGTTAGGATCTTAAGGAAGAAAACTCCTTCCTCAAGAAAAATACGGATGATCTAAATTTCACCATAAAAAAAGTTTACTAAAAGAAGTGAAATTTTGGATAAGACCATCTCACAACAAAGATGTGTTTTTGATAAAACGAGTTTGGGATACAATGCTCATACCAAGCAAAAGTCCTACCAAAACTTCTTTTTAAAAGCCTCTAGTTCACAAGCTACCATTTATGCTTAATCTTCAAGAAAATCTAGAAATGACATGAGAGGAAAAGGCAAAATGATTTGGGTTCCAAATGGAATAGTTACACCTATGACTAACCCCTAAGGACCAAAGAAGGTTTGGGTACCAAAAGGAGTTACTTGAATTTCTTTTGTAGGTGTTCTTGAAGTTCTCCTCAAGCAATAACAAAGGGTTCCTTGATAGTGGAATGCTCAAGGACATGACCGGAGACAAGACCAAGTTCACATCCCTCACTTCAAAAGATGGTTGATATATAAGTTTTTGGGACAAGTCAAAAGGTAAAATTATTGGCATTTGAAGCATAGGTAAAAATTCTTCTTTATCTATTGAAAATGTACTTTTTGTTGGTGGCTTGAAACATAACTTGCTAAGGATTAGTCAACTATGTGATAAAGGTTATGTTGTCACTTTCGAAGCCAACAAATGCTTAAGTAAAGATGCATACAACCATGAAAATACCATATTTTTTGCATATAGGGATAACAACATCTATTGCATTAATTTTGATGATATTGCATCACAAATTGTAAAATGTTTTGTGGCCATAAATGAAAATAGTTTGTTATGGCATAGAAGACTAGGTAATGAAAGCATGGACTTAATCTCTAACTTATCTAAACATAAATTAGTTAGAGGTCTACCCAAAACCAAATTCATAAAAAATGGCGTATATAGAGGTTGCCAACTAGGAAAAAAAGTAAAATCGTCTTTCAAAAAGAAGAAGGATATTTTAACAAATAAACCATTAGAACTATTACATCTTTATCTATTCGAGCCTACTAGAGTTGCAAGTCTAGGAGGTAAACATTATGCCTTTGTTATTGTGGATGACTACTCAAGGTACACTTGGGTATTATTCCTTTTTACAAGGATGAGGCACATGAAGCCTTCACAAAATTATGTAGAAGAATCTAAAATGAAAAAGGATACTCTATTAATAATGTTAGAAGTGATAGGGGTAAAGAATTCGATAATAAAGAAATAGAAAAATATTATAACGAATACGGAATTGGACATAATTTCTCAGCTCTTAAAACACCTTAACAAAATGGAGTAGTTGAAAAAAAAAATAGATCACTTCAAGAAATGGCTAGAACAACACTTAATGAACATAACTTACCTAACTACTTTTGGACTAAAGCAATAGACATTGCTTGTTATGTGCTAAATAGAGTAATTGTAAGACCAAAACTTAATAAAACTCCATGTGAGCTTTGGAATAGCAAAAATTCAATCGTTAGCTACTTTCATGTATTTGGATGCAAGTGCTATATCCTAAATGACAAAGAAAACTTAGGAAAGTTCAATGCTAAATCCGATAGGATACTCCAATATAAGCAAAGCATATAAAATTTTTAACAAAAGAACTCTAACCTTAGAATAATCCATACATGTCGTCTTAAATGAATCTTATCCTTGCACCTCAAAGAAGAATGGAGATGATGATGATGTATGGAATGAATCAAATACAAATAAATCATTTCATGACAATGAAAATCATCAATATCTTGAAGATGGAAAAGAAGAAAAATAATATGACATTGAAAATGAAATGGTAACTCAAGATGTTGGATTAGATCATTCCAAAGAATGAAAGTTTGTCATAGATCACCCTAAAGACCAAATCATTAGTGAACCAAATCAGAGAGTTGCTACGAGAGCATCGTTGAGAAACGTATGCAACAATCTAGCATTTCTATCTCAAACTGAACCTAAAAACATTTAAGAAGTTGAAAATGATAAATCTTGGATATTAGCTATGCTAGAAGAATTAAATCAATTCGAAAGAAACAACGTTTGGAAATTAGTTCCTAAACCTAGAGAATAAAGTGTAATTGGAACTAAAATGGTCTTTAGAAATAAGAAAGTTAAAGAAGGGAACATACCTAGAAACAAAGAAAGGTCAATAGCCCAAGGATATAACACAGAAGAGGGCATTGATTATGAATAAACCTTTTCTCCAGTTGCTAGATTAGAAGCCATAAGAATGATACTTTCCTTTGCATGCCATAATAGATGTAAAGAGTGAATTCTTGAATGAATTCATTTCCAAGGAAGTATATGTTAAACAACCTCACAGAAGTGAAAACCATGAAAAGCCAAACCATGTATACAAACTAGTTAAGGCTTTCTATGGTTTGAAGCAAGCTCCTAGAGCTTGGAATGAAAGACTTAGTGGTTTCCTCACTAAAAATGAATTTGCTAGAGGAAAAATAGATACCACCTTATTTATTAAAATAAAAGGGAAAGAAATGCTCATTGTGCAAATATATGTGGATGACATTATATTTGGCTCAACAAATGAAAATCTATGCAAGGACTTTGCTAAGTGCATGCAAAAGGAATTTGGAATGAGCATTATGGGATAATTAAACTTCTTTTTAGGATTATAAATAAAATAATCTAAACAATGAAAATTTATCAATCAATGCAAGTATGTTAAGGAACTACTTAAAAGATTAGGAATGGAAGAAACAAAACCCTTAAGTACTCCCATGAGTGCTGCTACTAAACTTGAGAAAAATGATAAAGAAAATACTGTTGATATTAAAAAATATATAGGAATGATTAGAAGCCTCTTGTATCTCATAGCAAGTAGACCGGACATTATGTTTAGTGTATGATTTTGTGTAAGATTTCAATCTTTTCCTAAGGAATCACATCTAAGAGCCATAAAAATAATCTTTAGATACCGATTAGGAATAGTTAATATATAGGTCTATTTTATCCTAGAAACACCTCATTTGATTTGTTAAGTTACTAATTTTGTCGGTTGCAAGATTGATAGAAAAAGTACAAGTGGAACTTGTCATTTTCTAGGAAATTCCCTTGTATCTTGGTTTGGAAAAAAAGCAAGATTCAGTAGTTTTGTTCACAGCCGAAGCAGAATATGTGTCAGGTGGAAGTTGTTATACACAAGCTTTATACATAAAGCAACAACTTCAAGACTTTAAGTTTAACTATGATCTAATACAAATTAAGTGTGATAACACTAATGCAATTAAAATGAGTAAAAATCCAATCCAACACTTTAGAACTAAACATGTTGAAATTAGACATCATTTTCTTAAAGATCATGTGCAAAATGGTGATGTAATCCTTGAATCCATTGATACAAACCATCAATTAGCGGATATATTCACCAAACCACTCCAATTGGAGTGATTTTTCTTTAAAAGAAGATAACTAGGAATGATTGACCCAAAAGAATTGAGTAACTAAGTGATAAAAATTCACTTCTACTCAAATCAGTCGATTATCTTTACAGACCAGTCGAAAAATAGTAGAAGAAGTCGACCATAAGGTCCACTAAAGCTATAAAAACAAGTGAAAAATTGGCTACTGATCAAAACAGTTGGCCTACCAGTCGGCTAAATGAGTAAACCAGTCGGCTGATCATGAATTTTAGAAAGAGAATTTTTAGGCATTGGTTAAAATAGTCGATCGCCCCTAAAACTAAGGCACAACCAGTTGACTAATTTGGTCGAATCTATAAATACTGAGTTGCTTTCAAAAAATTTCAAACTTGCGCTCTTGAGACTCTTCGACTTCTCTTTCTTTAAAATTGCTAAAACCGTCCAAGTTCTTCCTTAAACTTCTTAATCTCCCTTCCACGGCTCCCAAAACCAAAAACCCAATTTCCAAATCCCTAAGAAAATTCCCTAGAGATGATTCCGGTGCCGAACTCTGAACAAAATCTCTCAATGACACCCAAGTCTTCCTCAACACCGACATTGTTCAAAAGTTCAACGATGAAATCAAGGATCGACATATAAAGTACGGTAAAACCATTAGCACCCATTATTTGACTCCGAATCCATTTTCATAGGTACTCACTTCGATTACCTTGGTTGGATCAAGTTCCTTTCTTGCTCTAACATTCAATACACTAGAAAACACCCCATTTTGAGGCCCATGATTGAATAACGTTGGTTTTGCCATTTTTGATAAGTTGCTACAATTTGTCCCATCTAGGGGCTTTTTAGTCATTTTTATTTTCCCCATAGAGGGTATTCCAATCATTTTTTTTCCACAGAGGGCATTTCGATCATTTTTTCCCATAAAGGGCATTTTTGATTTTTGGTCGTTTTTCTTATAGAGGATATTTTGGTCATTTCGCCCACAAAGGGTATTTTGGTCATTTTGCCCACAGAGGGCATTTTGGTCATTTCACCCATAGAGGGCACTTCCGTCATTTTTCCTACAGAGGGTATTTTCGATATTTTGGTCATTTTTCCCATAGAAGGTATTTTGCTTATTTCACCCACAAAGGCATTTCCGTTATTTTTTCCAAAGAGGTCATTTTTAACATTTTCATCATTTCACCCATAAAGGGGACTTCCATCATTTTTTTTATAGAGGGCATTTTTGTCATTTCGCCCATAGAGAGCATTTCTGTCATCTTTCTCATAAAGGGCATTTTTGACATTTTGTTTATTATGCCCACTAAGGGAATTTTAGTAATTTCTAGCATTTCTCTACCCTTTAGGGGTAGTTTAGTAAATACAAAAGGTTTCCTACCTTCTAGAGGAATTTTTGTAATATTAGTGTCATTTTGCCTTTTGGAAGGCATTTTGGTAATTATAGAATATTCATATCCCATATAGGTTATTTTGATCATTCATAGGCATACATGGGATTTCCATACCATTGTACCCATATAGGGTTAATTTGGTAATTTTAACCATTAGGGACAATTTTGACTTTTTTATGCATTAGTGGTATTTTTGTAATTTTCTTGTCCTTAAATTTCCATCAAATTAGGAGTGATATAGTAAATTTAGGTTTGTCCTACCAAATATTTTCCTATTTCCCTTCCTTATCCCAAGGGATTTGCCAAGATTTATGACCAAATCTTTGCCAAATTTCCTTTCTTCCTTATTCCAAGAGATTTTCCCTTGATTTGTGCACAAAATAATATCTATATCTAATTTCTTGCTCATTAAGCATTCAATCTTGGCCATTTATCCATAGGATTCATTGTAAGCCCTTTGATCAAACCTCCTTACTTTTTCCCTATAAATAAAACCCCCTAACCACCATAATTCAATGGGACACAAACAGAGACAGATAGAAAAACAAAGAAGCTAGATATTGCTACAATAGTTCCCTATATTTATCCTCTCATATTTCTTCTTCCATATTATTTGAAGCGTTGTTTTACACAAGTAATAGTTCTGATCCATTGAAGGAGGAGTTCCACACCCTTGGAGAATCAATCCAAAAAATTCAAGGTCAAGACTTGTCTAATTTAACCCAGTAATAAGATACACTCCTTAAAACTCTATTCTTTCCTTATTTTCCTAGTTCAATTTATCCTATCACTCTTGATAGAATAAATTGAACTAGAGACCTATGCTGGCTCTGATTCCATTACCTGAATAGATACATAGGACGCCTCATGGGCCCGAATCTACTTTTTTCTTTTAACCTTATTTTCTTTATGTCATTTTCTCTACTTCTACTTCTTTTGATTTATTTACTTTATGTATTTCGTTTACTTTATTCATTAACGTCATTATTATAATTATCTCTAAATGTTCACTCTTTCTCTTGTTTATGTCATGGAATCTAAACCTTATGGATGAACAGTTGAGGCCAATCCATTCGGACTGGGCAGGATGGGTGCCTAACCCTTTCCCATCCCATACCTTAGCTTCTGGATTCAGAATTATTTGGTTCATTGTAGATTAGTTTTGTTTTACTTTATTTTAACCCATGTCAAGGGGTTTAAAATGTAAATAGGACCAAAGCATTGTAATTTAAGTTTTCTTTTCTATTCTTTTTATACGTATTCTTCAGGGGTTATATCAGTTTTGCTTGTTATTTAGCTTAAAATAAGCTGGCGACTCCTTTTTGTATTCATGTACACCCCAATTCAAAAAGAGGGTGTGTTCCTCTCCTACCTTGAGGGAGTGGACTTTAAAAGCCATGGGGGTTTGTTTAACACTCCTCTTTATTTTTCCAGTGCTGATGCTCATGATGGCTACTCCTCTAAGGACTTAGAAAGTTAGACTCATTATTGTGTTTATCTATAAGGCTTGGTTATGATTGTGTATTTAATTCTTGTATTATTTTATTTATTTATTGCTTGAATAAGATGACTGAATATATTTAATTCATGTGCTATTGAATTTCATAGGAATACAAAGCACATACTTTACATCATAACATATGTATATGCACTACATACCCTTCTACCCCTCGAACGGCCAGTAGCCCACACCTCAGTTCGTTCATTACTACTAGGAATGTCGATAAAAGCCCTCTATTCCTCTACCTCTTACAGGTTTCACCAGGGAAAGCTTTTGATGGTACCCATGGAGGTATATCAAAAGGATTGTCGCTGTACTATTTGACCGTGATTCGTTTCCCAAATGATCACAGGAGGTATATAGCACATCCTGTCGAGGGGAGCCTAAAGCCTTTGATTACCTAGCCTATCATCATCCATATAGTTCACCTTAGACCTTCAGTTTCAATGAAAAACCCAGTTTTTACATAAGACACTCACTGGAGTTCGTGAACATTACGTCCGAAAAAAGCCCAAAAACAATTTGGACAACACACTCTTTGTGTGCCAATTGGCACATAGGCGAGTGCCGATCAACACACAGTGAATTTTCCATCGTGCTCCATAATTTTGCAAATCTTTCTAAAGTTCCAAACCTTTTTTTGAAAAAAAAAACTCTGTTTTTTCTCACTATTGGGCCTAAAAGTGGACTTTTTTTGGGCTTTTTAAACCATTGATGGACCATTAATGTTAATATCTTTAAAACAATTAGATTATGTGATTCCAACTAGCTTGGAAACAGAATAGCCAAGGTAAACTGCTTCGAGCCTGTGATCTCCTATGTAGTTTAGAGAAAAAAACTATAGTGAATTCAGCTCCTATGGCCATGGATCAAGAACAGTTTCTCCAGATGCTAGCTGAGATAAAGAAAGACATCTCCAATCAATGGGTAAAGTCATAAAGACTCGCCTGAACCTTTTAGGACTTCACATAGTAGAGGTTGCCATCACCTCCAGTTCTGGCAAATCCAAACAATGTGCCACCAATCCCTCAACCAATCCCCCAATACCAAGTCAAGATGTACCTTAATAGAATATGCCAGTCTAGAACGTAGTGGTCCATGATCCATTTGATTGGACCGAGCAATATGCACCCGTAGAGGAAGTAAAACCTCAAGATGAAGCCCTTGAAAAATCTTGGAATGATGGAAACACTCATTTACAAATCTAACTAGGGTGACAACATGATTAACATCCACAAGTTGTCTCTCTACCTCGAGCTCTGCCTTTTCCTTCAAAAGTTCAAGATGCCAACTTGGACAAGTTCAATGGGACCACCTGCCCTGAAATACATATGAAGCTCTATGTAAAAGCAATTTAGCCATTGGGAGCTAACACTAACATGTTAGCTCAAATGTTTCATAAAACTTTGACAGGTGCTGCCCTGCATTGGTTTCTCAACCTAAAAGATTCCTTATCCAAGGATTGGGAAGAATTTCATAATGCTTTCGTAAAGTAATAAAAGTACAACAATGAGCTGGACATTAACTTGAGAGACTTGGAGACTACCAAGCAAGAACCAAGAGAAAGTTGGTCAACCTTTATCACCTACTAGAGGAGTAAGGCGGCACAAATGATCAATCGGCCTAGTGAATCAGAACAAGTGCAAATGGTAAAGAAGAACTTGCTTCCTATTTACCTAGAGCCTCTATTTGCACATTACTATGAAAACTCTAAAGCATTAGTAGGGACTAGAACTCAAGTTGAGGATGCTATCCATGACAGCACTCTTAGGTCAAGCGATCCTAATCCACGAAAAGTCATTCCCAACACCAAGCCTAGCGAACCAACTCACATGATCAATAACATCAACACTTCTCAGCCATTCTCTTGGTCCACTCCACTAAGCGTACTCCAACAATGCCCACAGAGGAAGATTTTTGACTTACCAGCTCCCATAGGAGACATTTACAAGAATCTCCATAGAGAAGGGCCCATTCGGCCTCTAAAGCTTTGACCTATCCCAAATCTTTTGCCTAAAGGATATGACCCTAACCAACATTGCGCTTATCGCCAAGGCTATAGACATAATATCAATCAGTTTCGATCTCTAAGACACGTCATCTAATATCTCATTGACCCGAGAACCATTGGGGCTCTACCGTCAAAGCCTAATGTGATTATTAACCCATTGCGAGCTTATAACAACCGCCTTAACATCAATATGTTAAGCCACTAAAGTGGTGATCCCACTAAGTCCATCACCAAGTCCAGCCATTCTATAAAAAACACCATAGTCATTCTAAATTATAACCTGATAACTTGGGATGAGCTCATGGGGAGTAATAGTTAAACCTACTCGGCCAATGTAGTCCATGTCACCTGAAGGGGCCGACCCTTCAAACCCAACCATTTGCAAGTAGGTGACCCTATGATTGAATTTCTAAAAACTAAGCAGCCAGTTGAGACTATACCATAGCCCCCCATCGAGGACGAGCTCCTCAAGAAAGTTAGGAGGACTTAAGCCAATATTTTTGTTTGGGGTTTGCTTATCTCGTTGTTTCCACATTGACAAGCTATTTTGAAACAGCTAAATGAGTCTCAAGTTCCCACTACTACCACCTTTAAGCAGCTTACTCAGATTATTAGAGGGGTGCAGTTTAACAATGTCATTACATTCACGGACCATGACTTGCCAAAAGGCGGAGCTAGCCACACCAAAGCCCTGCATATAACTGTGGATGCCCTAGGAAAAAGAGTACCCATGGTGCTCACTGATAACAAATCAGCTCTCAATCTGTCCTCTTCGGACCACAAAGTGCTTGGTTTAGAAATATCTGATCTAGCACCATCAACACAAGCAGTATGGGCATACTATAACACTAGGCGAGAAGTGGTGGGAGTCATGATACTCGTCATGAATTTAGGCCTAGTTGAAACCATTGCACATTTCTAAGTGCTAGATGTCCCAGCCTCTTTCAATTTGCCACTAGGCCAGCCATCGTTACATGAAATCAAAGTTGTAGCTTCCTTTCTACATAAGAAACTCAAGTTTACATGCCAACTCGAAGTAATAACCATTCTTGGAGACACTGATCCCACTCATCACCCAGCTCCTATCTTAGAGATCCAGCACAGATTTGGCGACATGGCACTTTTAAGTTTTAGCCATGTTAAAAGTTTAGAGACCGAGCAAACACCCAAGGGTGACATTTACAATGGGTCGGTCCTGCATATCATGAAGCTCATGGGGTACGTAGCCGGCAAAGACCTTCCTCGTTACTTACAAGACCTGCCTACACCACCCCAACGGCTAGAGAAATAGTACACATTCGGCTGTGGTTATACACCCATTGAAGAAGACTTCTGAAATAATGCTTTGGTTGCTTGAGTCAAGATAGTAACAAGAAAACAGGGGTTGCTCACAAAGTTAATTGAAACTAAACCCTATTTCCTTACCTCGAATGGCAGTTTTGCTCATAAATGAAAAAAGCGCCTATATTATGGCTTCCTAGAGCCTGGCTATGAAAAAATAGCAAAAATCAGATTCCTCGGTTGGGAAATCTTTGGGGATTGCCCTTATTGTTATGACAAAGTCATGATAGACGATCCCCAAAAGCCTCCGCTAGAGTATTGGGCGGAAGAACTTCAAGGGCTGTTTGAGCTCTTTGTTAAAATCGAGCTAGTAAAAAACATGGTAGGGATGGTTAGTGAAGGTAGTGTTAAAGGGAACCCTGAGAAGTAGATTATCCAAGCTCTTAGATGGTCATGTGTGTCTTCTCATAAAAATCTGTATCATTGAACTTGAAAAGGTGAACACTGTCACATCCCCCAGACCTACCCTGTGCGGATTTGGGGCACGTGACAAAGGCCAGTTAGGCACCCATCGGGTTTTATCAGTTTTTTTTAAAACAAAACCCCGACGGTAATCCTAACCATAGGCCATTCAGATATAAATCCCAAGCATAATGCATTCAACATATATAATTTAAGCAGCGGAATTTTCACAAGAGAATGCATACATATATACTTGGCAGAGCATTCAGGATACATCATAGTCAGTCCTATCTTAATCAAGATTACAAAACAGTTTCACCACAAAAGGGTCATACTCTGTTCAGTTACACAAAAGTACAAAAATGGTATAGATTCACAAAAATGGGTTATCATTTTATCTGGGGGTCTCCAACATTTCCCCCTAAGTCCTGAACCTGCTAAACCTGTCCATCTGAGAGTTTCCCTGAAATTATTAAAATAATGGAATGAGCTTTAAAAAGCCCAGTGAGTAACACAGATATCCAGGCAAGAGTTTCGAATTCAATCTTTGCTTAAATCACATGGTTAATTAAATCAGTTGGAATTAATAGTTCAATAAATCCAAGTCAAATTCAATAGATCAAAACAGATAAACGGTTCAGAGTGCTAGCATATCAATCAGAAGTATAGTTAATCATTTGAGAAACTAAAAACCATGTCATCGGTGATAAAAGCATGCATTTAAAACAATTGCATTTAAAACATATGGTATTCGAAACAATTCATCAGATCAAGGAGCAGTAACTTAAACAGTGTCAGAAGTTACTCACCTTCAATATTTGAGTTTGAAGCTATGAACGGAGTCTTCCTCTTTTTCTCCTTAAGCCTAAAACAATTTATAAAGATTTATCAACTCATGACCTTAGGCTGAGTAAGTCTACCCTATGATGGGTTTCATGGAACTAACTTATAATGGCTAGTTCATAGGTCTTACCTCTTAAGCATTTGGCTTAGGGTTTCAGTATCTTCACACATTTATCGGTTCTGATTTTCATAATATGGACCTAACCATTGAGTTCGGAAGGTCGAAGAAAGTCAATTTAGACTCTCTCGGCTTTTAAATCTGGGTTCGGGTATATCAGGGGTATTTCGATCATTTTGCCGTCACATAATTTCTGTCTCGGATTCGTCATCTATTCATGTATACAGTCTTACAAGTGTCAGGTCTACTACTGGTATCAATTCCGTTGAAATCGGATTTCATTTGGGCTTTGTACAGGGTCAGGGGTATTATGGTAATTTCATACATCATATTTTTTTCGGTACCTCTTTTGCAGTCACGGACCTCACCATTGGACTCAGAAGGTCCGAGACAGTAGGAATACATATATAACTTATGATTTTTGGACAACGGACTAATTTGGAGTATTTAATTTAATTAAATGATTTTAATTAAATTAATTTCGAAATATATATAATATATATATTATTTTTGGCAGAAAAATGAACGGTCGAATAGGGTGGCACAGCGGACGCGTGCCACCTCCCTCTCCAATAGACACCACGTTCGAGTCCCATAAGGCGCAAAATGCGTCTTTTATTTCTGGTTTATATTAAATATATAATATATATATATTCTGTCTCATAAGGGTCACACGCAGGTGCGTGGCCGACTGGAAAGAAGGGGCGCGTGGGTTCTGGAGGTCAGGGGTTCGAAACCCTGTAGCCCCTGTTTCTTCCTTCCCTTTCTTTTCTTTTTAAAATGTAACTGTTTAACATATAAACGGCCCAAAACGACACCGTTCTATTTATTCGGTGGCAGTCCCATTGTTTGACACATGTCCGAGTCAACCTGCCAACTCGGTTTAAAAGACACGGAGTCGACTCAGCATCGTCTCCTTCACCAAAACCCTACACAGTGTTGCCCCAAAATCTGTAGATTTTCTCTTTCTATTTCGTGAGTTTTTAGGCTGTTTTGGTCTCTGTTTCTGGGTGGTATCGACTCCTGAGGGTCACACCAACACTTCGGCATCGGTTTTGAGCTTCGAATCAACCTAAACCATTCTGTTTTCAAAACGATAGCCGTGACCTGTAACACGACCTAGCATCCTCGATTCTTCACCATTTCATGTGATTTTTGAAGCTATGTGATCTACAAATCATAAGGGTCAAGACCCTATCTTCATTTTTCAGTTTAGTCACATGCATCGACAATTTAAGTTTTGAACCCGTAAGAATATTTTGAAATCCGTGGGGCCATACTGTGTTCTGGGGTCGCATAGGTAGATGGTTGAGATCCTCTTAGGGTCTATTTCAGGTCTCGACATGCAAAATCTCAAATGGCTATGGTCGAATCAGACTTGGTGTTTCCAAGCTTCATCAATGGATGTTGGTCTCGGGTTTCATGGTTTTTGACCTATCCGAGGCCTCTAAGCCATGCAATATGTTCAGAATGACTCCTAGGATCAAGATTAGATCATACATGCAGTCTATCCTCTACATTTTTGTCAAAACAGTTCAAATTCTACAAATAAGAAAATGAGAATAATTTTGGAAGTTCACCTTCAAGCAGTAGCAGTTCACACTCTTGGCTCGGTTCAGACCTTTCTAAATGTCCCTCAAGCTTCTCAGTTCATGTACCGTGATCCTCAAGTCCCCCCTAGCACTTCAAATGGCCAAATTTTCCCTCAAGCTCCCTCGCATGCAAAGCTTTCTTCTCACTATCTCACAGTCCCTCACGTACACAACATGACTCACACAATTTCTGTATTTTCAGAATTCTCTAAAGAGAGAATTTGATGCAAGTTATAGCTTATATATTATAGCTTCATATACATATAGGGCTATACACATATACATATATGTGAGTGTATCTCTGCCCTTAGTGGGGTTAGTGGCTGCTGACCTGATGGAGGTGATGGAGGGCTATGATGAAGGGAATGCATGCAAGGCCATTGGCCAATTTGGGTGGTGGCTTGGGCAAGATTATAGGTTATATACATATATTGCTGTATATATGCACAAAGTAACCAACAACCTAGTTGGTAACTTTTTGGGACAGATTTTACCTACCTTGGTAGGTCAAGGGTTCAATTCCCCTTGGCCTCTCAAGTGACCATTTTCTCCCATTTTTCTGGTTAAGGCCCTGTTTGGTTGTCGCAGAATCCCAGTTTCACTGTTTTGGCCTTAACTCCCAATCCGTAACTCCTTTTTCAGTGCGGTTTCTTTCTGTCACTTCCTATTCAGAATATCTTTCATTAGTCAAGGTCCAATGTCAGTTTTTATTTTCTTGAGTTTCCTATAATTAACTAATTCGAGTTTTATCACTATTAAAAATAGACATTAAATTAGCTAAACCTGACATTTCATTCCCAAAACAGTTTTCAATACACAAAACATGTCAGTTAAGTAATTGGGGTGTTACATCCTCCCCCCCTTCAGAAGAGTTTTGTCCCCAAAACTCAGTCTACAATATCAAGTAAACAACTCGGGATATTTTTCATGCACTTCAGCTTCAAGTTCCCAGGTTGCTTCTTCACTAGAGTGATTTCTCCACAAGACTTTGACTAACGGAATTGCCTTGTTACGCAAAGTCTTTTCTTTCCGGTCAAGGATCTGGACTGGCCGTTCTTCATACGTTAAGTCGTCTCTCAACTTGAGTGGCTCATACTCGACGACTTGCCCCGGTTCTTGTATACACTTTCGTAACATGGATACGTGAAATACACGGTGTACCTTGTCCAACTCAGGCGGTAATGCCAGACTATATGCAACCGGGCCAATTCTCTTTAAAATCTCAAAAGGACCAATGTAACGAAGACTTAACTTACCTTTCTTGCCGAATCGAAGTACTCCCTTTAGTGGCGACACTTTAAGAAACACAAGATCGCCTACTTGGAATTCAAGATCCTTCCTCCGATTGTCGGCATAGCTTTTGTACCGGCTCTGGGCCGTTTGCAGTCTGTTCCGGATCCTCTGAATTTGTTCCGTGCTGGCTTGGACTAAATCTGGCCCAAGCAGCTTCTGTTCACCGGCTTCAATCCAACAAAGTGGAGATCGGCACCTCCTCCCGTATAGTGCCTCATATGGTGCCATTTTAATGCTGGCTTAGTAACTGTTATTATAGGCAAACTCGACAAGTGGCAGATGCTCTGCCCAGTTTCCTTTGAAGTCCAGTGCACACAGTCGCAGCATATCCTCCAACATCTGTATCACTCTTTCAGATTGCCCGTCAGTTTGCGGGTGATATGCTGTACTGAACTTGAGTTCCGTGCCGAGTGCCTCCTGTAGACTTTTCCAAAATCGTGACACGAATCGGGGATCTCGGTAGGATACAATGGACAATGGTGTGCCATGTAAGCGTACAATTTCCTGAATGTACAATGCGGCAAACTTCTCTAAGCTATAAGTGGTCCTGACAGGTAGAAAGTGAGCAGACTTGGTCAATCTGTCCACTATGACCCAGACAGCATCAGAGCCTTTCGGTGACTTGGGAAAACCGGACACAAAATCCATAGTAATATGATCCCACTTCCACTCCAGAATAGGAAGTGGTTGCAGAAGTCCGCTAGGACGTTGATGCTAAACTTTCACCTGTTGGCATCGTGTGTAGTGAGCAATAAAATTTGCTACGTCCTTCTTTAATCCGGTCCACCAGTATAACTCCCTGAGGTCATGATACATCTTCGTAATCCCAGGGTGTACTGTGAATCTCGAGGCATGGGCTTCTTCCAGAATCTCCTTTCTTAACTCGGGTATCTTGGGCACACACAACCTACCTCGATACCGTAGAATCCCGTCCTGAATTCCAAAATCAGCTTTCCCCGTTGCCTTTACTTCATCACAGATTCTAATCAACTCCTCATCTTGAGTCTGTCCCGCTTTAATTCGCTCCACCAATGTAGATCCAATAGTCAAATTGGCTAGACAAGCCGCACTACCTGGTGGAACTACCTCGATACCCATTTCATCCAGATCTCGAATTAACTCCTCCTGAGAGGTAATCATGTAGGCAAGGCTTCCAGATCGTCGACTCAAGGCGTCGGCCACCACATTTGCCTTACCTGGATGGTACTGAATAGCCACATCATAATCCTTAATTAGTTCTAGCCATCTTCGCTGTCTCATGTTTAATTCCTTCTGTGTGAAGAAATATTTCAAACTCTTGTGATCCGTAAAAATTTCACACACCTCCCCATATAGGTAGTGGCGCCAGATTTTTAGGGCAAATACCACTGCAGCTAATTCTAGATCATGGGTAGGATAGTTTTGCTCATGAGGTCGGAGCTGTCGGGAAGCATAAGCGATGACTCTATCATTCTGCATAAGGACACAACCTAGTCCCTTATAAGAGGCGTCACAGTAAATGACGAACTTCCCTTCTCTGGAGGGAATAGTCAATACTGGCGCTGTGGTCAGCTTCTCCTTTAGCAGCTGGAAACTCTTTTCTTGCTCATCTGCCCAAATGAATGGTACATTACTCTTGGTCAAATGTGTGAGTGGTTTGGCCAACTTTGCAAAATCCTTCACGAAACACCGGTAGTACCCAGCCAGTCCAAGAAAACTTTTGACTTCCATCACAGTGGTCGGTTGGGGCCAATCCGATATGGCTTCCACCTTCTGAGGATCAACAGCGATGCCTTCTTTGGAAATCACATGGCCCAAGAAGGTAATGCTGGGCAACCAGAATTCACACTTGCTGAATTTTGCATACAGTCTGTGCTCTCTTAGGGTTTGTAGTGCTATCCCCAGATGTCTTTCATGGTCCTCCTCGTTGCGCGAGTATACTAGTATATCATCAATAAATACAATGATGAAGTTATCCAAATACGGTTTAAAAACCCGGTTCATTAAATCCATGAACGCGGCAGGGGCGTTAGTCACGCCAAAAGGCATGACCAGGAACTCATAGTGACCGTATCAGGTTCGGAAGGCCGTCTTTGGTACATCAGTATCCTTGACTTTGAGTTGATGGTACCCCGATCTTAAATCAATTTTAGAAAATACACTCGCCCCTTGCAACTGGTCAAACAATTCATCGATACGCGGAAGAGGGTACTTATTCTTTACCGTCACTTTATTTAGTTCACGGTAATCAATGCACAGTCTTAGGGAGCCGTCCTTCTTTTTCACAAACAACACGGGTGCTCCCCAAGGAGATACACTAGGTCGGATAAACCCCTTCTCCAACAATTCCTCCAATTGGGCTTTCAACTCCCTTAACTCTGATGGGGCCATTCGGTAGGGAGTTTTGGATATAGGTTGAGTTCTAGGGATAAGATCGATAGAAAACTCGATCTCTTGATCAACCGTTCCTTGCGGTAGTTCCTCTGGAAACACGTCGAGAAATTCACACACAACTGGCACTTCGGGTAGTGGGGATTCTAGGCTTGGGTATCTAAGACACTACATAAATAACCACGACACCCTTTCTTCAATAACTTCCATGCCTGAATGGCAGAGATTAGGTAGGGCGGTGGGGTAATGCCCTTTCCCCTAAACATAAACTCGGGCTGTCCCGGGGGCTGAAACAATACACTTTTCTCAAAACAATCGATGGTGGCATGATTGTGTGATAACCAATCCATGCCCAATATCACATCAAATCCTTTTATCGCTAAGGGTGTTAGATTGACTAACAACTCCTGGTCTCCAATCATTACTCTGCAGTCCCGAAGGATCGTGGACCCAATCATTGACATCCCAGAAGGAATTTGTACCGATAACAGTTCATCCATAGGTTCAGGTATCTTATGCAGTTTATCAAAAAAAGATGGAGACACAAAAGAATGCGTGGATCCAGGGTCAATCAACACATATGCAGAGATTTCGAAAATCGGGAGTATACCTGCTACTACAGCATTTGCAGCAGAGGTGTCTCCTGGTAGCAGTGCAAAGACTCTTCCCGGGCGGCCCTGTGGCTCCTTGCCTTTATCCTTTGTCTTGGCAAAAGGTGCTGGAATAGGCTTCTGTTCTGCGGTGCCGGTAGCCAAGGCAGGTGTTCTCGGGATTGGTGGATGTTGCGGGCAATCTTTGACTTGGTGCCCCTTGTCTCCACATCGGTAGCATGCACCAGTCAGTCGACGACATTCTCCAATGTGTAGGTTCTGGCAGTGAGGGCATCTGGGCACTTCCTCAGTTTTCTTCTGACCCTTGTTGCTCTTACTTGGGCCCTCAGTCCTTTGCTTCTTGCTCGGCTGCTCCTTCTTAAAGTTTTTGCCCTTTTTCTTTCTTTCCTGGTCCTTCAGTTGGTTGAACTCTTCCATGTCCTTTTCAATAACTAGGGCTTTGTTAAGAACATCGGAATATGTGTGTAGTTCAAAGGCCGAGACTTTAGTCCGTATCCCGATCCGAAGACCTACGAGGAATTTCCTTGCCCTATTATGCTCTTCCCTCACCAAAAAGGAAGCAAATCTGGACAACGCAGAGAACTTGGCTGCATATTGAATTACGGTCATGTCCCCTTGTTTTAGGGTGGCAAACTCCTGAATTTTTCTCTCCCGGATTGTAGGGGGAAAGAACATGCCATAAAACTTTTCAATAAAATCGGCCCAGGTAATGGTGGGGTTCTGTACTTGCATCTCGAGCCACCACTTGTAAGCCTCTCCCTGTAACATGTAAGTGGCTAGCATCACTTTCTTGGCTTCCGAACAAATCAAGAGCTTAAAGGTCTTTTCCATTGACATGACCCACAGCTCAGCTTTCTCGGGGTCGGTAACAACATCGAAAGTCGGGGGTTTGAGCTTATGGAAGCGATCTAACAAGTCATTACGAATGCCGGTTTCCAACGGTTGCGCTGGGGCAGGCGGAGGCGGAACTACCGGAGGCTCTACAGGGTTATTTGTTGGTCCTGCCTGGTGTTGCTGTAAAGTTCTTGATAGTCCCTCAATGGCCTGGCCGAATTGAGCTAATGTGGCCCGCATTTCCCGTAGGGCTACACTCTCCGTTGGGGCCTGCGGTTCCCTATTGTTATTCCTAGTTCGAGGCGGCATCTGAAGCAAGATAAAAAGTATTCTAAGTATCCTCATTCAATGTGTCATAGTAAGACTGTCATTTAGGTTGTTCATCGATTCAAAATTTCTATGACTTAAGTATTTGCTTTCTAAGGATTCAGTGTTAAAATAACCCTAAGGTTCTGGTCTATTCTGACTTTCAAACCTGTAGCTCTGATACCACTCTTTTGTCACATCCCCCAGACCCACCCTGTGCGGATTTGGGGCACGTGACAAAGGCCAGTTAGGCACCCATCGGGTTTTATCAGTTTTTTTTAAAACAAAACCCCGACGGTAATCCTAACCACAGGCCATTCAGATATAAATCCCAAGCATAATGCATTCAACATATATAATTTAGGCAGCGGAATTTTCACAAGAGAATGCATACATATATACTTGGCAGAGCATTCAGGATACATCATAGTCAGTCCTATCTTAATCAAGATTACAAAACAGTTTCACCACAAAAGGGTCATACTCTGTTCAGTTACACAAAAGTACAAAAATGGTATAGATTCACAAAAATGGGTTATCATTTTATCTGGGGGTCTCCAACATTTCCCCCTAAGTCCTGAACCTGCTAAACCTGTCCATCTGAGAGTTTCCCTGAAATTATTAAAATAATGGAATGAGCTTTAAAAAGCCCAGTGAATAACACAGATATCCAGGCAAGAGTTTCGAATTCAATCTTTGCTTAAATCACATGGTTAATTAAATCAGTTGGAATTAATAGTTCAATAAATCCAAGTCAAATTCAATAGATCAAAACAGATAAACGGTTCAGAGTGCTAGCATATCAATCAGAAGTATAGTTAATCATTTGAGAAACTAAAAACCATGTCATCGGTGATAAAAGCATGCATTTAAAACAATTGCATTTAAAACATATGGTATTCGAAACAATTCATCAGATCAAGGAGCAGTAACTTAAACAGTGTCAGAAGTTACTCACCTTCAATATTTGAGTTTGAAGCTATGAACGGAGTCTTCCTCTTTTTCTCCTTAAGCCTAAAACAATTTATAAAGATTTATCAACTCATGACCTTAGGCTGAGTAAGTCTACCCTATGATGGGTTTCATGGAACTAACTTATAGTGGCTAGTTCATAGGTCTTACCTCTTAAGCATTTGGCTTAGGGTTTCAGTATCTTCACACATTTATCGGTTCTGATTTTCATAATATGGACCTAACCATTGAGTTCGGAAGGTCGAAGAAAGTCAATTTAGACTCTCTCGGCTTTTAAATCTGGGTTCGGGTATATCAGGGGTATTTCGGTCATTTTTCCGTCACATAATTTCTGTCTCGGATTCGTCATCTATTCATGTATACAGTCTTACAAGTGTCAGGTCTACTACTGGTATCAGTTCCGTTGAAATCGGATTTCATTTGGGCCTTGTACAGGGTCAGGGGTATTATGGTAATTTCATACATCATATTTTTTTCGGTACCTCTTTTGCAGTCACGGACCTCACCATTGGACTTAGAAGGTCCGAGACAGTAGGAATACATATATAACTTATGATTTTTGGACAACGGACTAATTTGGAGTATTTAATTTAATTAAATGATTTTAATTAAATTAATTTCGGAATATATATAATATATATATTATTTTTGGCAGAAAAATGAACGGTCGAATAGGGTGGCACAGCGGACGCGTGCCACCTCCCTCTCCAATAGACACCACGTTCGAGTCCCATAAGGCGCAAAATGCGTCTTTTATTTCTGGTTTATATTAAATATATAATATATATATATTCTGTCTCATAAGGGTCACACGCAGGTGCGTGGCCGACTGGAAAGAAGGGGCGCGTGGGTTCTGGAGGTCAGGGGTTCGAAACCCTGTAGCCCCTGTTTCTTCCTTCCCTTTCTTTTCTTTTTAAAATGTAACTGTTTAACATATAAACGGCCCAAAATAACACCGTTCTATTTATTCGGTGGCAGTCCCATTGTTTGACACATGTCCGAGTCAACCCGCCAACTCGGTTTAAAAGACACGGAGTCGACTCAGCGTCGTCTCCTTCATCAAAACCCTACACAGTGTTGCCCCAAAATCTGTAGATTTTCTCTTTCTATTTCGTGAGTTTTTAGGCTGTTTTGGTCTCTGTTTCTGGGTGGTATCGACTCCTGAGGGTCACACCAACACTTCGGCATCAGTTTTGAGCATCGAATCAACCTAAACCATTCTGTTTTCAAAACGATAGCCGTGACCTGTAACACGACCTAGCATCCTCGATTCTTCACCATTTCATGTGATTTTTGAAGCTATGTGATCTACAAATCATAAGGGTCAAGACCCTATCTTCATTTTTCAGTTTAGTCACATGCATCGACAATTTAAGTTTTGAACCCGTAAGAATATTTTGAAATCCGTGGGGCCATACAGTGTTCTGGGGTCGCGTAGGTAGATGGTTGAGATCCTCTTAGGGTCTATTTCAGGTCTCGACATGCAAAATCTCAAATGGCTATGGTCGAATCAGACTTGGTGTTTCCAAGCTTCATCAATGGATGTTGGTCTCGGGTTTCATGGTTTTTGACCTATCCGAGACCTCTAAGCCATGCAATATGTTCAGAATGACTCCTAGGATCAAGATTAGATCATGCATGCAGTCTATCCTCTACATTTTTGTCAAAACAGTTCAAATTCTACAAATAAGAAAATGAGAATAATTTTGGAAGTTCACCTTCAAGCAGTAGCAGTTCACACTCTTGGCTCGGTTCAGACCTTTCTAAATGTCCCTCAAGCTTCTCAGTTTATGTACCGTGATCCTCAAGTCCCCCCTTGCACTTCAAATGGCCAAATTTTCCCTCAAGCTCCCTTGCATGCAAAGCTTTCGTCCCCTCTCTCTCACTATCTCACAGTCCCTCACGTACACAACATGACTCACACAATTTCTGTATTTTCAGAATTCTCTAAAGAGAGAATTTGATGCAAGTTATAGCTTATATATTATAGCTTCATATACATATAGGGCTATACACATATACATATATGTGAGTGTATCTCTGCCCTTAGTGGGGTTAGTGGCTGCTGACCTGATGGAGGTGATGGAGGGCTATGATGAAGGGAATGCATGCAAGGCCATTGGCCAATTTGGGTGGTGGCTTGGGCAAGATTATAGGTTATATACATATATTGCTGTATATATGCACAAAGTAACCAACAGCCTAGTTGGTAACTTTTTGGGACAGATTTTACCTACCTTGGTAGGTCAAGGGTTCAATTCCCCTTGGCCTCTCAAGTGACCATTTTCTCCCATTTTTCTGGTTAAGGCCCTGTTTGGTTGTCGCAGAATCCCAGTTTCACTGTTTTGGCCTTAACTCCCAATCCGTAACTCCTTTTTCAGTGCGGTTTCTTTCTGTCACTTCCTATTCAGAATATCTTTCATTAGTCAAGGTCCAATGTCAGTTTTTATTTTCTTGAGTTTCCCATAATTAACTAATTCGAGTTTTATCACTATTAAAAATAGATATTAAATTAGCTAAACCTGACATTTCATTCCCAAAATAGTTTTCAATACACAAAACATGTCAGTTAAGTAATTGGGGTGTTACAAACACCCTTCCAAAGGCTAGTCAACCTACTTACAATTGAAAGGGTCAATTCCTCCATAGGATAATGTGGGGCCCAAGTCTATGGCCTAATTTGCTTAAGTTAAATTGATGAAGAATGTAGATAGGGTAATAAAATAATGTTGCTCTAAGGTCAGCTATGCACACACATGAATAACCTGCAGAGCGCAAAATAGGGGCTCTATATTGCCAATACAAAATAGTCCAATCAAAAGCACTAGCGCTCAAGGTTACTAAGAAGCCACAGCATGTTTGCTCATCAGTTTGAATCACCAAAAGCTTCCGCGAGAGATAGTGTTTGGGTCAGTATGGGCAAAGCTACAGACTTTCTTATCTTTAACAATGGGCTACCGCCAAATTCATAGCCCAAGCTATTATGCACCATGTCCAAGCCATTCAAAGTCTTAGCTAAAACAAGACCCATGATGTTCCATTCCTTTCCAAAGTCATCAATAGCTCTAATCAAGTGGGCATCAATCATAGTTGGATCAGTCAAGAGTATGAAGCGAGAAATCATGAATAAAGCTAAGGCAGCCAGCCTAACACCACTTGGCTCTTGGCTCTTAAAGTGGTCCATGATAGGTAAAAGAGAAAAGCTCTCACCTTGCACTAATAACCTCTCTTTTACGGCATTTAATGACAACAAGTCTAATAAAAGGGCAGGATAACCTCTTTGAAACTTGGGGAAGATAATCTTGCATTGGACAGTCACATCAAGGATAGCATAGAATTCCTCAAAAGTTAGGCAAAGCTCCTCCATCTTGAAGCGAAAGATATAATCCATGGGGAGCCAAAATCTTGACTAAGCTTTCAAACAACTTTGCTCTACCACAATATTAGTCATGAAAAAGAGAGATTTTAGCTTTAATGAACCTAAATTAATCCTCTCTGATAGTGTAAGAAAGACCATCCATGAGTGGAGCTCGCTATCAAAAGCATACGCCCTAGTAGTTGTGGCAGCCATGAGAAGGACAAAACTTTAAAGGGTTATGAAAATCAAAGAAAAGTAAGAAAGATACATGATAGGAGGTCTAACGCTCTTTTTATAATTAGAAAAACCCATAATTCCATCTCCAAGTTGGATTAGGAAGTCAAGTTTTGGGGAAAATGTGATTGTTACCAGAACTTGACAAAAATCGCACATGGTACTTGTGGGCGCTAGCACCAGAAAAAGGAAAGTATGCCATCCTTTTTATGGATTTAGAGGGATCCCGGCTATCTCCTTCTCTAAAGGTGGGAAGGAATGCCTCTTATGGAAGATAAAGAAATTGAGGAGTCGCCAGCTTATTTTTGGGCAACAAATAAGCAAACTCATTACAACATAACATAATTTAAAGGAAACTAAAAAGGAACGAAAATAATTGAAATTTACATCGCCTTGTCTCCTAATTATATTCTAACGATCCCTTGACATGGATCAAATAAATAAAGCACTGAAATAAAAAGTGAAAACTAGAGAAAACATGAATCCGGGGGCTAAGGTACAGAGTGGGAAGGAGTTAGGCACCCACTCTGCCTGTCACATCCCGAACCCCACCCTACGCGGATGTCGAGGACGTGACTGCCAGTCGGTCGCGACGCGACCAACCAAAGGCAAATTCTGAACTTTCCGACGAATTGCACTCCAACTGTAGGGTCAGATGCAGCGGAATTTAAAACTTTTTCTTTGTATCACGGGAATGCAACTCACTTATCCATCATAAGTATATGTTCACAGAGCAAGACTAAATCCAATCAGTCAACAATTCTAATTTCAGAGCATATCTAAATCAAGCATATAACAACAGAGCAGATCTAATATCTCTAGAGTACCATTAGTTCCATGAGCCATGTCTATCTAGTATATAACAGTCAAGTCAGTTATAACATACCACTCACCGGAATAACCAGGTTCAATCCACAATAAACCAGTCTCTACAATTCAGTGCCGTCAGATCCTTACTTGCGATGCCACTTGGCCTATTCACGTCATGTCACAGTACCATCTAATCCAATGGAGGTAATTCCTGAAAAATGTCAGAATAATGGGGTGAGCTTAAATAAGCCCAGTGAGTAACACAGATTCCCTATCATGGGTTTCAAAACCAGTTTTGTGCTTCCAAGGCACATGGATAATTTAGTCATTTCAAAAATAACTATTTTTATAAGTCCATTTCATAAGCAGTCTAGTACAATAAAACAGAATCGAACAGACAATACAAACGGATCGGAACATGACATAACCAATCGGTCAGAACAATAACTATTGCTAATATATCGGTCAAGACACAGACTCTTCATTAACGGAACGAATCATAACGGAACAGGACCCTATATCAATCAAGACAGGCAGATCATCAACGGACGGAACATGTCGGAACCGGACGGAACATATCAATCGAGGCAGACATAACATTAACGGACGGAATATAACAGAATCGGACGGTAACAATACATCAGTCAAGCAAAGGCATATCGCGAACGGATAAAATTATAACGGAACTAAACGGAAACAATACACTAATCAAGACACAGGCAATCATGAACAGGACACAACATAACAGAACTGGGTAGAAACAATATAACAATCAAGTCAGGGACACATCTCTGTCGGAACTAATCATAACTGGACTGAACAATGTTTTAATCAAGACAGACGTATCATCAACGGACAGTACACAACGGAACTGGACCATATATCAATCAAGACAGACAGATCATCAGTGAACGGAACATAACAGAATCGAACAGAACAAAACATTAGTCAAAGCAAAGACATATCATCAACGGACGGATCATAACGGAACTGGACCATATATCAATCAAAGCGGACTTAACATCATTAACGGACGGATCATAACGGAACTGGACCATATATCAATCAAAGCGGACTTAACATCATTAACGGACGGAACATGTCAGAACCGGACGGAACGTATCAATCGAGACAGACATATCATTAACGGACAGCACATAACCGAACTGAACGGAATTCCTAATTCGAAGGACACAAGCACATCACGTGGAATGTGGTACAAAGGCGTACATTAAGTACATACATTTAAACAATATAGCATTCAGACAGTATACTATACAAAGCGATACGATACAACAAAATGTTGTTCTTTGCCTATATCACATGGTTTATTTAATCGTTTCAGAAATAATGGTTCAATATATCCATTTTATCTCAACAGTTCAAAACGGGCAAAACAGTACGGAATGCTAGCACAGGGATCAGGAATATAGTCAATTATTTAAAAAGACTAAAAACATGTCATAAGTGATATAGTACGGAAAACATGCATTTAAATAATTGCATTCAAAACAGATCAGTAAATCAAGGGACAGTATCAAAACAGTGTCAGAAGTTACTCACAAACTTTACGCTTATTTCCTTGCATAAATAATCCGATAACCTCCAGGTACGTCAGGCATCTCCATGTATATCCTGAATAATAATCATCAATCACAGACAGATCAGAACTCATCCATTCAGGTCTCATTCGTCATCTTAGGTATCTATCGGATTACCTAAGATAGCCTAGTAGCCTATCGCCCTTCCATTGGGTCTCACTCGAGGCTATTTCTTTCTTTAATTAGGCTTAGCAGTTATTAGGATTATATCCTAAGTCATTTAGACTTCAATTGTTATCAGTCAGGCACTTATTCAACCTTAGGGGCAAAATGGTAATTTTACTATTCTTGTCCCGGACCCTGTCGTGGTCTTCGGAATAGTCTTTATATCTTAAGTACAAAGTTCTACGTCCTTTGGACTCCAATCGGTATCAGTTAGGTTCTCATTTTAACCATAGGGCAAAATGGTAATTTTGTCATTCTTATCCCGGACCCTGTTCTGGTCCTCAGAGTATCCCATATATCGTATATATGAAGTTTTAAGTCTTTTAGACTTTAATCGGTATCAGTTGGGTACTTATTTAGTCTTAGGGGCAAAATGGTAATTTTGTCATTTTTGCCCCGGACCCTATCATGGTCCTCAGAACGTCCCATATATCTCATGTATAAATTTGTAAGTCCCTTGGACTTCATTTGGTATCTAGTTTAGATCGTCGGGACACATCGGTCATTTCTCGTTTTATGCGTTGACTGTCTCGGAGTCTTATTTAGCCCTTCAGTGTTCATAATTATCCCTATGATAATTTATCAGATCAGTTTGACCTTTATTCGACCTCTACTTTGCACTTACAGTGCTCAGGGGTATTTTGGTCATTTTACGTTTTGTGTAATTCTGACCCCGATTCGTCATCTAATCAAGTATACAGTCTCACCAGTGTCTGGGCTCCTACCGGTATCAGTTTCGTCCCAATCGGACTTTGTTTAGGTCTCGTACAGTATCAGGGGTAATTTGGTAATTTCATGTGTCGTATTTTTCGGCACGTCAGTTCATAAAATGGACCTCACCATTGGGTCCAGAGTGTCCGACATAGTGAAATTGGACTGTCTGTTATGTTTAATCGGCCCTGAGTATCATTAAGGGCAATTCAGTCATTTATACTTTATGTGTCTGTATTTTTCGGGACCTCAGTTCATTAAATGGACCTCACCGTTGAGTTCAGAATGCACGAGATAGTCAAAATAGGCTATCTGATATTTTTATTTGGGTCTGGTGCCATCAGGGGCAGTACAGTAATTTATCACTTACAGGTCTGTATTTTTTTGGTACTATATTTCCCAATTTGGACTGTACCATTGAGTCCAGAATATTTGAAATAGTGAAAATACACTATTTATTTACTTAATTTGGACTCCGTTTGACATATTTAATGTCTAGGGGTAAAATTGTAATTTTACCTATTTAATAAAATAATAAAATAATTATTTTATTATTTAATTAATTTATTCAGGGCTTAAATGTATAAATTTTCAGAAGTCTGGGCCACTGTGTAATTCCCCAAAACTGTTGGGGTCAAAAACGAATTTACAAAAGTTCTGGTTCAGATTTTTGATTTCAAACAGTGGACCATTGGGTTTTCAATTCAAAACCCTAAACCGGTCCCTTTATCAACTAAATCAGCCGGTTCAGGTCCCCCAGAAAACCGGGATAACATATCCCTCATATCCCCAAATTGGTCCTTATCCGTATACAGGTTTAGCCCCAAATCAATTTTAATTTCTTATCCGAGGGACCAAACAGGCGGAATTTGATTTTAAAACAAATCAGTTGACTAAACGGTGCCGTTCCAATTAAGAGGTGGCACGTTCGTGCCTCGACACGTGTCCGGGTCGACTCGGCCTAACTCGAACGAGTTGGCGAGTCAACTCCATCGTCCCCAACTCTTCTACGCGCTGTAGCCCTAATTTCCAGTTTCACGATTTCTCTATTTCGTGAAGTTTCAAGCACGGATTTCGGCCTGTTTTGGTTTCAAACATCTTCTGGATGTCATGCCAACGGTTTGGCATTGATTTTATGGATCGAAGCCATGCATGGGGTGCTGTTTGGCCGATTATCGTGCAAAGTTTCAGTTCGGTCGTACGACCCCGTTTCTCCACCAAATCGCACGAGGTTAGTCTTGTTGTGACCGTACCTCCATGGGGATCAACATCCCATTTATAAATTTCGGTTTAGAGGCCTATTTTCGAGTTTGGGTTCCATGGCCGAGACCTATAGGTTCGGTTTTGAGGGTATACCCGTGTGAGTTTCAGTCGCGGATGGTGTTTTTGGAATCCTTGTGACCTCTAGATTAGGTCTTGACCAACCAAATTCAACTTGGTGAGGGTTGTTTCAGACCTGCACATTCGAGGTCCATCAATGGTGGTTTCACTCACGGTTTTGGGGTTCTAGGCTATTCCGACCCTTCTCAGTTGTTCTAGAACAGTTATAAGCCTCACAGTAACTTGTATATACAGTTTGCATGGATCTAATTTCATCAAAACAAGACCAGTAATTCAAACAGAAATTCTTAGCAGTTTTTGGGTTTACCTTTTAAACAGCGGTTGACCCTTTTTCCATGGCTCGTTTGTGTCCTTTGGCACCTCCGTAGCCTCAGTTCCCTTCCTCCTTGTGCATCTCATGAAGACACACACACATGCACACACACTTTGCATGCACATGCAAGCTTTCTCTCTCTTGGTCTCTCACCCAAGACTACATGCAGACTCTCTTATCCGAGCATACAACACCTACCCTCCCTTTCTGATTTTGGACCCCTTCCTTTTTTCCCTTCCACAAATGATAATATATATATATATATATTATTACATATTCCATATATATACATCTCTTATGTATATATAGATGTATATACATCAGAGAGCAGTGGATTCTTAGGGCTGAGGTGGGCTGATGGAGAGCAATCATGTGGGGTTTGCATGGGTTGCCATTGGTTGATTTGGGTGGCAAGTTAGGGCAATACAAAGACATATACAAATGAGTTGCATATATATGCACAAAGTAGTGGGTAGCCTAACTGGTAAGTTTTTTGGATGGAATTCATTCTCACCATAGGTCAAGGGTTCAATTCCCCTTGACCACCAATTTGACCATTTTTCACCATTTTGGGCTAAGGCCCTGTTTGGCTGCGCATTAATTCAGTTTCTGATGTTTGCCTCATAACTTTCATTCCGTAACTCCTTTTTCGGTGCGGTTTCTTCCGGTCAGTTTCTATTTCTGTTATCTTCAGTGTCAGAGGTTCCGTGTCATTTATTAGTCATTCGGGATTTCCGTGGTTAATTAATTCGAATTCCGTCAGTGTTAAATTGACATTATCTCACCTAATTAATGGATAATTAGGTTCGGGTATTATACCCTATTCTCGGACATGTTTAATCATTCTATTGGTCTAGTGTGACCACCGGGAGATTAAGGTTAATTTCCTTAATTATTCCCTAAGCCGGTACTAATTAATAATTAATTATTTAATTATTAATTATACAGAGTCGGGGTGTTACACTGCCCGATCCGAATGGATCAGCCTTGAATATTCACTTGCAAGGCTATTTTGTCATGACAAAAACTGAAAAAAAAAAAAAAAATAGATGTGAGTATGGAAGATACAAATAATAAAGATCTAATGTAAGGAAATAAGATAGAACAGAAAAGATAGGAAAAAATTTAACTCAGGCCCAAAGGCTTTCTACATATCCATTTAGAAAATCAAAATCAGAGTCACGTAGCTCTCCGGTTTACCCTCTTTTATCAAGAGTGATAAAAGAGATGAGATCAACAGGATCTAAAAAAAATAAACTATTAAGGGTTTGAGATCGCACCTTATTCAATCATAGTAGTCGGGCAGATCTCTGACTTGTTCTTCAGTTCGGAAAGCATTTCTTTGACTGGCTTTGCGTAGGAAGGTTATCACTTCAGTAAGGCTTCGGCCTTGGGAAAGAGAGGGTTCTTGTAGAAAGAACCCTAGAATTAACCTAACAACTAAGGCTATAGAAACCATCTTCTCTTCGTATATTTCGTGTCCCTCAAACTGATGGCCTAGGGGCTCTATATATAGGGAAATATAGAGATTTGGTCCAAGGTTCTAAGATGAAACCCTAAAATAGAGGGCTAGGATCAGGTCTTGAGTGATAATTATCTAATTAAATAAGAATAATTATCCCAATTAAATGAATTAATAAAAAATTATGACAATGCAAGAACCAATAGAATTGGTGTCTACATGCAAGAGCCAATAAGATAAAAGAGAAATAGAATTTAAATGGAAAATCAACTCAAAAATAAAAACGTCTAAGTTCAATGTATCTTTATTTGAGGAAATATCAAGAAACCAGATTTATGGAAACACTAGAAGTGGAAAGTCCTAATTAAGCATAAATAGACTACTATCACTCAAGATTACCAAATTTCTCCCAATTAGGTAGAGAATCTCTAGATTGCGATAAGACATGTGAAATGACTAAATTACCCCTAATTTGTTACCAAGTGGCTAAAATTACCAAATTACTCTTATGTGGGTAAAATGATATGGAAATTATGAAAATGCCCCTCAAGTAACTAGGAAGTCCTACTGAGGGTAGGATTGTACCAAAATTACAAAAATGCCCTTAGTGGGCAAAAAGGTTCCAAAATTGTCGAAACACCCTTCAATAGGTAGAAGAGTCCTAACGAGAGTGGGACTCTATTAGGAAGAGTCCCTACTGAGGGTAGGATTGTACCAAAATTACAAAAATGCCCTTAGTGGGCAAAAAGGTTCCAAAATTGTCGAAACACCCTTCAATAGGTAGAAGAGTCCTAACGAGAGTGGGACTCTATTAGGAAGAGTCCTACTTGGACTGGGACTCTCTGACAGGAGAGTCCTAATAAGAGTGAGACTGTCACAACCCGAGACCCACCCTATGCGGATCTCGAACCGCAACCCCGATTCGACCCTTTTCTCGAATCGAATCTACTCTGAAACTTGCTACACAATTAGTGCTACTAACATGTAACAACTAACATAACATAAATAAACATAGCGGAAGACTTACATATAAAAATTTTATGTAATATATATCTGGTTCTCAAAATATAGACTGTGAAATTCCTTAATTACAGTACACACCCAAGATGTGGATGCCATAGGATAACTACAAGACTATACTACATATTACACTTACAACTTCAAAAAGTAATGTCCATCTCTATCTAGCAGTTTCTATCACCTGCTCTCAATATTTGTGCTTGAAAAATGTAAGTAGTATTTGTATGAGCTATGAAAACTCAAAAAG
The DNA here is from genome assembly GCA_008638375.1 of Nyssa sinensis. Taxonomy (NCBI): domain Eukaryota; kingdom Viridiplantae; phylum Streptophyta; class Magnoliopsida; order Cornales; family Nyssaceae; genus Nyssa; species Nyssa sinensis. The sequence goes on from CM018031.1 coordinate 36,438,215, forward strand.
TGGTTATCCTTTTCTCTGCCATGTGTACAAGTATATATATAGATCCGAAAAGATGAGGATAAATGCAATATAATAACCAGTCAAGGAATATCGAACTCATAAACGTATATTAAATGGTAGAAGCACAAATGATAAATAACAATGGAAATCTGATCTGGTAACAAATATCATACTGCTACAGTCATGAGCTGTCTCAAGCATGATCGTAAGCACTCAATATAAAGTTGTGAAATCTCATGATCATGCATAAGAATATAATATGATAATCTATAAAGTACAATAACTGACAGTGGTAACAACAAAAGTGGATGCACTATAATTCAGGGCACGGTTGCCCCTCTAAAGTACTCATTCAGGCGGTTTCCCTAACCAAGGCCCCCGAACAGCACTTAGAGCTTTGTGGTAACTATGCATCCCATGCCTCGCATAGCAATGTAGTTGGTGTTCCCCTTTTGGAACCTGACTCGTAAGTCGTAGTAAGCATCAGATGGAGTTTGTAACTGAGCACAAATCCGGCTATAATAATATATCAAGATCATGTTATCTCTACGAAGAATACAATGTGGAACATAACTGTTCTCAGCAGTGAGAAGATAACTAGTTGGCCCCTTTTGGCCGTAAGTACAAATGTACAATGAATCTGACATAAGTGTATACAATCATGCTTGAGATATATGGTAGTCACATAAAAGCTTTCCACATGATAAAACAATATCGAATATGGACTCAATAACTTTCTGGCATGTATGAAATACAATAGATAGTATATTAAAAACTATTGACATGGCTGGAAGTATCACATGCAAATATCGGATGTCACTTACCTCTTTATGTATTTGCCTAGAAGATCAAACCGCCTTCTCCTTTCCTTTTGGCGTTCCTATGATTCATAAAACCCATCTCAATCTATAGTTATATAAACTATGCTATTCATCAAATTTCATGTCTCTTTACTATTGGTATCTCTTTTACTTGAATGGACTCTACTATTGAATTTGGAATGTCGAACAAAGTCGATTTAGGCTTTCGTGAATTTGAATTCAAATATTTGTACTAAAAAGGGCAAAATGGTCATTTTGCACTTTTACGTGTTCTTACTTCTTGAGACCTATTTTCATAAATTGAACTCCACCATTGAGTCTGAAATGCTCGAAATAATAAAAATTCACTATTTGTTCGCTTCAATTAGAGTCCGTTTGACTCCTTTTTTACTTAGGGACATTTTGGTAATTTTCTTTTTTATAACATTTAAATTAATTAATATTTTGTTCCCTTGGGTCATACCGTAATTAACCATAAATTCTAGGTCTAAATTCAATTTCTAAGACTTTTGAGTTAAATTAAAATTTTAGAAAGTCCTATTCCATATCTGAATAGGCAAACAGTGGATTAAGTCCAATTTCGTGGATAGGCTATCTCTATCCAAATTCCAATCAATTTCAATTTATTAACCCTGCCACCAAACACTCCAAATTTAACCTTTTAAAACCTAACCAATACTACCCCATTTTGAACAACGACTAATCTGTTTCTATTTTGGTCGGGTCTCAACCCAGATCCGACCCATGACTCACCCGACCCGAAGATAACAATGTCGTTTTCTCTAGCAATACGCCGGTGGTCTTCTCCGGCAACGACGAACTATTCTGGCAATGTTTTAACATCATTCCAACATGATTCTCTTCCATTTCCAATGGGTTTCTCATATCTAACCTTATTTATTGCTTCAATATATCACAGCTTCTCAAATATTGGATTTTAAGTGGAAAACTGATTTTTCAGTGACCTAGTTTTTCCCAATTTCATGCTTGGTTTCTAACTATTTTGACTCCAATTCATCCCTAATTCATTTCTGCACCTGTGAGGATTAGTTCCTCATTATAAAAACTAAGTTAAAGCCCATAATCACAACTTGCCGATTATTCATAAAAACCTGCAACTAGGTTTTTCTCACTTGTTTCTGAGCCATTTTTCTTGATTTAAATTGTAGTTAACCCTATTTTTCATGCTCTTTAAGTTCTTAAATCTAAAACTAACTTTCATGCTCTGAATCTTAAAAATAGAACTTGGATTTTTTACTCACCTTATAGGCTGCAGTACCCTTTTCTTCTACTATTTTTCTACTTCTGATCCATTTCTTTTGTATCTCAAACTTCAATCCACTTTCAGCTTCTCACGTTTTTCCTTGCTCCTTTTGATTTTTTCTTAAACACATCTCCATACTATCCAGGTTTCTCGTACAGTAGTCCTAGGGTACTCGGGATTCCTTGTAATTCACTTATCATATATTTAAATGTCGTATATCACTCGATTTGTGAACCTCACTGTTCGTATCGAAATGTGTGCCTATTACTGTACATAACTTACTATAATAGCTCAGGTCTATTTTGGTATTATATTTATCAGCTCGGTCTGTTCGTACTTGGCATTTTCTAACCTCGTAATTTCTTGAGATCATGGATTCTATTATTTACCTCGATATGCGTCCTTATTACTATATATTAAGCATCATGATAGTTTGGTATATTTTGGGGTCTACTGTTCTTGGTCTAAATTGGTCTCGGTTTACTTTTGGTATTATGTTCATTGGCTTGGTCTAATCTCGGTATTATTATTTGACTCTTTGAGATATAAATATAATTATTCTATTTTTTTGGGTCGAGTGTTACAAAGACTCTATCAGAAAGAGTTATACTTGGACTAGAACTCTCTAATGAGAGTGGGACTCTATCAAGAAGAGTCCTACTTGGATTGGGACTTTGGCACGAGAGTCCTAACAAGAGTGGGACTCCATCAAGAAGAGTCCAACTTGGACTGGGACTTTGACAGAAGAGTCTTAATGGGAGTGGCACTCCATCAAGAAGAGTCCCACTAGGATTGAGACTCTTTAACGAAAGTGGAACTCTATCAAGAAGAGTCCTACTTTGACAGGAGAGTTCTAACGAGAGTGGGACTCTATTAGGAAGAGTTCTACTTGGACTAAGACTCTGACAGGAGAGTGGATTTCTTGGTATAACTACCAAATTGCTACCACTTAATCAAGGTGTCTATAGAAAGCCTCTCGTTGATAAAACTTGTAAGAAAGTGAACATCAACACAAGAAAAAAGAGATAACCATTTTGACCTTTATTGTGATTTTGAGGTGGTCGGACTCAGTCCTCTATGAGATTCCTACGTATCACCCTCAAGCAAATTAGACCGTTCGTAGTTCGTGACTAGCGAAAATGAGTGTTTTCCTTGCCAAATTTTCTCTAAAGAGATTCATCTCGATAGGACTATTGTGAGGTTATGCCCTTGAAAATGACTCATCAGAGTTTTACTTGATAAGAAATGCAATCCTAACAAGCTTTTCATGTGGTTGTGTTCTCATGAGATGATCTTACGTCCTCGAACATTTTACTTACAATGAAATGTCATCCTAGTAGGTTAGTAAGAGAAAATGTGATAGACGGCTTACCTGAGAGGATTACTATCCTAATAGGATGATAAGATGTGATGTGATAGACGGCTTACTCAAAAGGAATGTTATCCTAACAAGATAATGAATTTGCATCCTCAGAATGCTTTTTAAATGGAAATTCTATCCTAATAGGCTGATTATGCGTCCTGAGACAGCTTACCCAAGAGTAATGTTATCCTAACAAGATGGTGAATTTACGTCCTCAAACGACTTCCCTAAAAGAAATGCTATCTTAATAGACTAATAATGCAATAGATGGCTTTCCCGAGAGGAATGTTGTCCTAACATGATGGTGAATTTATGTCCTCGGATGGTTTTCCTTAAAGGAAATGCTATCCTAATAAGTTGATAATGTGTCCTCAGATGGCTTACCTGAGAGGAATGATATCTTAACAAGATGGTGAACTTGCGTCCTTAGAAGACTTTCTTAAAACGGAATGCTATCCTAATAGGTTGATAATGCGTCCTCAAACGGCTTACCCGAGAATAACGATATCCTAACAGAATGGTAAATTTGCGTTCTCAAACGGTTTTCCTAAAAGGAATGCTATCCTAATAAGCTGATAATGCGTCCTCAGATGGGTTACCCAAAATGAATGCTATTATAATAGGATATTTTCTAAAAGGACTGCTATCCTAATAGAATTTTCATAAGATTGTGTCCTTAACGAACGGATTGCTAATATGGATCATGTCCGCAGACGGTTTGTCGAAATGGATTACGTCATTAGACGTCACCGAGATGGATTACATCATCATTACATCCTCAAACTAGTTTTTCCTAGATGGATTACTTCATACTAATTGGTTTGTGAAATGCATCCTCAGATGACTTGTGTGGAGAGTAAAGACTCCATAGGGAACATTTGGTTCAAACTCACTGGGGAGATAAATTAGGTTAACTCCACTAGAATGATGGAATTCAATGTGACCTCATGGAGAAAAGTTTGATCGAGTTTTAGACCATAAGGTGATGTTTCTCAACTCTTTCTTAGGATGGGAGAACAAGAAGTGAACTCAACTTTGAAAAGAGTTACATTCGAAGCAATATACTCAACTAATGATTGGAGTTTATGGATATGCTTGCCTTAGATAAGGAAGAGACAAGATATGCAAGAATCACCCTTGACCTAGACAGAAGGAGGCTGAACTCAACTTAGATAAAAGTGTGAAAAACTATGAAAAAATCACATTGATTAAAAACTCTTACCTCAATTAGAGGAATATGAGATTTACTCAACTTAGAGAGGAGTAAGGAGAATGTATTCAACTCAGATAGGAGTAAAGGGGATTTGCTCAACTTAGATAGGAGTAAAGAAATGTTCTCATTTAATGAGAGAAAATGTTGTGAAACATTTTTTTTCCATTTTTGAAAAGAATTTTTCATTTAAAGAAAATTTTCACTATTGGCTTGGATTTTGCTAGCCCCTAGATCACTCGCAATCAAGTTGGTTGCTTAGGTTAAAAGGAGCATCGCTTGGTTTCAAATGGTGACTTTTCCCTTCTTTGAAGATGATTTTGAAAAATATGCTCGACCTCTTAACTAAGGATATAAAGGTTTAGGAGACTTGATCAGTTAAAGACTTATCTTCACGTTCATGGATAAAATCTTTTTGCCCTTTCAAATGATTTGGAAAATTCCTTTGAAAATTTCAAAGTATTTGTTTTGAGCATGATTCGATCTGATCATTAGAGAAAATGAGAATCATCGATTTTCACAAAAGGTGTGTTTAACTAAGTATATTGGGATGAAATCATTGAATGAAAGAAATTTTGGGTAAGCCAAAGTGATGGAGAATTTACCCATGATGTTGACAAAGTTGTTAAGGCATGACAAAATGGGAAATGGAACCCTTTAAATGAAAAAAAAAAAGTTCTTATATTTGCATGAAAGAACCCCTTGATTAGGAAAAATTGTATGATTAAGAGTATGAGTTACTCTTAGAATGAACAAGGCATAAGGAAGCCCCTTATGAAGCAAGGACAAGTTACTTCATAAAATGAGAAAGCAATTTGGTGCTAATAGGTAGGCAAGGAGTCCCTTGAAGAGTTCCTTAAAAAAGTGGGTGAAGAATGAAGAAGCAAAGTGGTGCAAACTGGTAAGGAAGAAGTCCCTTGTCTGAAACCGTTTGTTATATGATCCATTTATTTGTAAGACCATTTGAAAGAGCTCTCAGTTGAAATGTGACAATTCCTTTAAGCAAGGAAGACTTCAAAGTGGTCTTAGTATTAAGGATGAAACATAGGCTAAGGTAAGGTTTATCAAATGAAAGGTATATAAGGCCTAAAAACCCGTGTTCATAGTACCAATCCCCTTGTGTGCATCTCATTGATGTGAATAACTTTGACGTGCAGAACCTTGATGTGCATGTCCTTTTTTCTAAATGACCTTCATGTGTATAACCTTTATGACCGAGCCTAAGGTAACTTCTTAGGCTACCTACATATCTCTTTTTTGGGGAATCAGGTCTAAAGTAGTTCATTTCTCACTTGAAGCTCTTTGAGCCATACAAGGCTTGATTGATTGATTTCTTGTATCCTTGCTTGGAAAATGTTTCTTTTGATCAGGCAAAAGTTTTTCTTTTTTTTATATGTTTTGTCCCTTCCTTCTTGTCACTTCCTTACTTGGAAATGTTTTTCTTTAGTGACGCAAAGATTTTCTTTCCTTTGCTTTTGATTCTTCTCAAATCTTACTTCCTTCCTTGGAAATGTTTCCTTTCACATTGGGCAAATATGTTTCTTCTCTTTGATTTTTGATTCTTCTATGAAGGCATTGAGAGAGTGCACACATAGTAAGTTTTCCCCCCTAAGGTTCTGTAGATGGGTTTAAGAAAGAAAGGCCAATTAAGCAGGCTCAAAGGGTTTGCAAGTGGATATCTTTGATATGGGTGATAGGAAAAAATTGGTTTGCCAACTGATAGCCTCCTATCCTTGGAATTTCTTACTTTTAGGAAATAGTCACATTATTGAGACTCGCAATGTTGATGTCTGCTTAGGTTCATGATTATCTTCTTTGGATGGTGATTGAATCAGACAAGATGCCTTTGAGACAAATGGATGAATTGGTGAATAATGATAAAATCAAGATGATTGATGAAGTTTGGTAATGCTCAGATTCAATGCATTCGATCTTATTGTGAATTTGATAAGATTCATTTTCTTAAAGAATCAAGATGAATCATGCAATATTTTTTTGAAAGTTTCTTAAGAAAATCTTTATTGAAACATGAGGAAAGATGGATAGAAATTATCCATGAAGAATAAAAGAATGATCTTAGCTTGGAAAGCTCCTCATTGTTGATTGTGAGCTAATTTTGGTTAATCTTTGAAAGAGGAGGCCCAACGACTTGTTCATCAATCAAATCTTGGATAGCATGTCTCAACATGCTGGAATGATCAATGGAGTGGCCAACACATTAGTGATAGGTACAATGCTTGCTCAAATCATACCTCTTGGGTATTGGGTTTGGAGTGGTTCGAGGATCTAATGGTTGGAGATGCCCTTCTTCGCAAAGCTTTTGAAAAACTTCGCTCAATGATACAGAGAGTTTTGTGAATGACCTTGATGGGCGCCTTCGGGGTGAATTTGGTAGCGGTGAGGCAGTTGAACTAACAGACTAGGAGAAAGGCTATTGTGGAGTTAAAGCATTGATTACAATTTCTGAGTTATTGGGCTTTATTTTTTATGTAGGCTTCCTCAATCTTCCATCATTGATTGCATCCTCGATTTGAATTCCAGCACCTATAAGAGCTTTGAAAGTTTTAAAGTAGTGGGCAAACATTGATTCATGGTAGATAGGAAACAAGTTATTCTTTACCATTTGCACTTGTTCGGCTTCACTTAGCCTGTTAACCATTTGGGACGCTTTAACCCTCCATCGGGTGATGCAAGTTGAAAAAGTCTCCTTGGGTTCTTGCTTGGTAGTCTCAAGGTCCCTGAGTGTAATGTCCAACTCATTGTTGTAATTGTACTACTTGATAAAGGCATTGCAGAGTTGTTCCCAATCTTTGAATATGGGCTCTTCCAAGTCCAAGAGCCAATAGAGAGCTGCCTCAGTGCAAGTTTGGTGGAACATTTGAGCCATCATTTTAAGGGGTTGCATGGCCCGAACACAGAGCTTGAGATGGGTCTTTGGGTATGTGGTCCCATTGAATTTGTATAAGTCTGGCATTTTGATCTTATAGGGTAAACGAACCTCTGGATACATAGAGAGTTTGTGATTATCAATCATGTCAACTCCACGGTTGGATTTGCATATAAGGGCTTCCATCTTTTCAAGCCTTTTAAGAAGGGCCTATTCATTGATGTTGGACTTCTCTTGAGGTTTGACTTCATTTTGGGGCCAATTTTTTTTTACTCGATTAAACTGATCATGTATGGACACATCTTGAGCTTGCTGATTCAGTTGGAAGTGATCTTGAGGTGGTATAGGTGGTTGGTTGTTAGGAGCAATGTTAGTGTAACACCCCGACCCTGTATAATTAATAATTAATTTACTAATTATTAATTAGTTTCGACTTAAAGAATGATTAAGAGAATTAATCATAATCTCTCGGCGGTCGTGATAGACCAACAAAGTAATTTAATATGTCTGAGAAGAGGGTGTGATGCTCGAACCTAATTATCAATTAATTAGGTGAAAGAATGTCGTTTTAGCACTGACAGAACTCGAATTAGCTAACTACAGAAATCTGAAATAAATAATAAATGACACGGAGCTTGTGACACTAAAAATAACTGCAATACAAAACTCTCGGAACAAACTGCATCGAAAAAGGAGCTACGGAATGAAAGTTAGGTAGGAAATATTGAAACTGAATTACCTGCGTCTGCCAAACGAGGCCTTAACCTAAAATGGTGGAAAATGGCCAAAAGAGTGGCCAAGGGGAATTGAACCCTTGACCTATAGCGGCAAAGAAATTTCATTCAAAAAGTTACCAACTAGGCTAGGGGCATATTTGTATACAAATATACAAAGATATATATATATATATATATATAAGTACAAATCTGATTTGGCCACCTCCCAAGTGACCAATCACCAAGCATGCAACACATCAGCATGCGTCACCCCTACGCCCCATCCCATAGACCATCATTCCTCTCTCACCCCATGATTTCATCTTCTCCCAACCAAAATTCGTACAAATCAATTATAGTCTTGGGAGACATATTGAACAAGAAATCTGATGTTTACAAGTCTCCATTTGGAGGGAAATCGAACCTGCAAGAATCCTGTAAACTAACATAGAGAAAGAGAGGGTTAGAAAGAGAGAGAACTTTAGAGTGAGAAGACATACACAAAGAGTGTGTGTGTGTGTGTGTGTGTGTCTTCATGGAGATGCACCAAAGGAAGAGAGGAGAATTGTAGGGCACGACTTGACTGAGGCATACCTGAGAGTGGCTGTCAACTGAACCTAAGAGGTGCAGGATCTGATTTTTGAAGGTAAAACACCCAAAAACTGCAAAAATTTTCTGTTTAAATTTTTGATACTGTTCTGATAGTTTTAATTCATATAGATTGTGTAAATGAGTTACTGTGAGGCTTAGGGTTGTTATAGACTAACTGAGAGGGTCGGATAAGCTCAGTGTCACATCCCGAACCCCACCCTACGCGGATGTCGAGGACGTGATGCCAGTCAGTCGCCACGCGACCAACCGAAGGCAAATTTCTGAACTTTCCAGTGAATTGCACTCCGACTGTAGGGTCAGATGCAGCGGAATTTAAAACTTTTTCTTTTGTCAAGGGAATGCAACTCATGTATTCACCGTAAGGTTATGTACCACAGAGCCAGTCTAAAATCCAACAGCTAACAATTTTAACCTCAGAGCATATCTATAATCCGACATATAACAACAGAGCAGAACTATAATCTCTAGAGTATCGTTTAAATCCATGAGCCATGTCTATATTTAGTACATATCAGTCAAGTCAGTCGTATTACATCACTCACCTGATTAAACAGAATCAATCCTCAATAATCCAGTCTCCACAGATCAGTGCCATCAGATCCAATTGATATCATTCCTGAAAAATGTTAGGGAATGGGGTGAGCTTCGAAAAGCCCAATGAGTAACACAGGTTCCCTGTCAAGGGTTTCAAAACCATTTCTTGTTTACAAAGCACAAGGGTAGTTCAGTTGTTTTTGAAAATAGCAGTCTTATAAATCTACTTTAAATGCAGTTTCAGTAGAATAAAGCAGGACTGCACAAAATAAAACAACAGATGAGGACAGACAGAACATAACAGACTATATCAAGTATAACCGTACAGAACAGAACACAACAGGTTAGAACGGAGCAGAACCGAGCAGAGCAGGACATAACAAATTAGAGCAGGATGAAACAAAGCACAATGAATCAGAACAGAGCAGGTCAGAATGGAACGGGTCAGAATAAAACGGGTCGAAATAGAACAGGTCAGAACGGATCACAATAAAACATAATAGAACGGAACGGAACAGAACATAACAAGTCATAACCGAACAGAACGGAATAAGTCATAGCAAATCATAACCGAACAAAACGGAATAAAACATAACAAATCATAACCGAACAGAACGAAATAAAACTTGACAAATCAGAATAAAACAGAACGGAACATAACAGAACGGAGCGGAAACAATATGTCAACCAGAGATACAGGCATATCATCAACAAAATGGAACAAGACAAAACTAAGTGGAAACAATATATCAATCAAGGATACAAGTATATCATCAACGGAACGAAACAAGACAAAACTGAGTGAAAACAGTATATCAATCAAGGATACAAGTATATCATCAACGGAACGAAACAAGACAAAACTGAGTGGAAACAGTATGTCAGTCAGAGATACAGGTACATCATCAAAAAACATGATAGATCAGTATTGAGTAGAACAGGACGGGACAGAACAGAACGGAACAGATCGAAACAGAGCAAACAGGTTAGGACGGAACAGATCAGACATAACAAATCAGGACGGATCAGGACGGAACAGATCAGACAGATCAAACGGAACAGGTCAGGACAAAATAGATCAAACAAAACAGGTCAGACAGATCAAACAGAACAGGTCAGGACAGATCAAACAGAACAGGTCAGGACAGATCAAACAGAACAGGTCAGACAGATCAAACAGAACAGGTCAGACAGATCAACAGAACATATCAGGACAGATCAGACAGAACAGGTCAGGACAGATCAAACAGAACAGGTCAGGACAGATCAAACAGAACAGGTCAGACAGATCAACAGAACAGGTCAGACAGATCAGACAGAACGGGTCAGACAGATCAACAGAACAGGTCAGGACAGATCAAACAGAACAGGTCAGGACAGATCAAACAGAACAGGTCAGACAGATCAACAGAACAGGTCAGACAGATCAACAGAATAGATCAGGACAGATCAGACAGAACGGGTCAGACAGATCAAACAGGACAGATCAGACAGAACGGGTCAGACAGATCAAACAGAACAGGTCAGGACAGATCAAACAGAATAGGTCAGACAGATCAACAGAACAGATCAGGACAGATCAGACAGAACGGGTCAGATAGATCAACAGAACAGGTCAGGACAGATCAGACATAACAGTTAGTTAAACACGTTCATTTGAAACGGTATTAAAAACAGGAGTACAGTTAAAACATCAGAGTAACAGAACAGATCAGTTAAAACATCAGAATAACAGAACAGATCAGTTAAAACATCAGAGTAACAGAACAGATCAGTTAAAACATCAGAATAACAGAACAGATCAGTTAAAACATCAGAATAACAAAACAGATCAGTTAAAACATCAGAGTAACAGAACAGATCAGTGATGAGCAGAGCAGAACAGTATAACAGAATAAACAGTACAGTACGCACAGATTAAACAGTGCAGTATGCTCATATAGTGCTCAAGACTGAGATGGTACCAAGAATCAGTTGTTCTTTTCAGAACCAGTTAAAAAACAGCGGTTTCTTTCATTACAGAGCAGAGAAACCAGACAGAGTAAAAATCATGCATTAAGTAAAAGCATGAAATCAGTGAATCAGACAGAACAGTACAGTACAGTATTTTTAAAATACAGTAACTAGGCAGTGTACTTATACACCAAGTCAAGAGTCAAGGTTACTCACAAACTGTTACAGTCATCTCCTTGCATAAACAATCTGATAACCTCCAAGTATGTCAGGCATCACCATGTATATCCTGAACAATCATCATCAATCATAGACAGATCAGAATTTATTCATTCAGGTCTTATTCGTCATCTTAGGTGTCTATCGGATTACCTAAGATAACCTAGTAGCCTATCGCCCTCTCATCGGGTTTCATCCGGGGCTATTTTATTCTTAAATTAGGCTTAGCAGTCATCAGGATTATAACCTAAGTCATTGGACTTCAATCGTTATCAGTCAGTTACTTATTCAGTCTTAGGGGCAAAACGGTCATTTGTCACTTTTGCCCCGGACCCCTATCAAGGTCTTCAGAATGGTCTTTATATCTTAAATATAAAGTCATACGTCTTTTAGACTCCAATCAGTATCAGTTAGGTTCTTATTTTAACGATAGGGGCAAAATGGTAATTTTGCCATTCTTGTCCCGGACCTAGTCGTGGTCCTCGGAATATCCCATATATTCTATATATGAAGTTCTAAGTCTTTTAGACTTAAATTGCTATCAGTTAGGTGCTTATTTAGCCTTAGGGGTAAAATGGTAATTTTGCCATTCTTATCCCGGACCTTATCATGGTCCTCAGAATGTCCCAAATATCTTGTACCTAATTTTCTAAGTCCTTTGGACTTCGTTTGGTATCCGCTTTTGGTCATCAGGACACATCGGTCATTTCTCATTTTACGCATTGACTGTCTCGAAGTCTTATTTAGCCCTTCAGTGTTCATAATTATCCCTATGATAATTTACCAGATCAGTTTGACCTTTATTTGACCTCTACTTTGCACTTATTGTGCTCAAGGGTATTTTGGTCATTTCATGCGTCATATTTTTCAGCACCTCAGTTCATAAAATAGACCCCACCATTGGGTCCAGAGCGTCCGACATAGTTGAGTTGGGCTATCTGTTATGTTTAATTGACCCTGGGAATTATTAGGAGCAGTACGGTCATTTACACTTTATGTGTCTGTATTTTTCGGGACATAATTTCCTAATTTGGACTGTACCATTGAGTCCAGAATATTTGAAATAGTGAAAATACACTATTTATTTGCTTTATTTGGACTCCGTTTGACATTATTAATGTCCAGGGGTAAAATCGAAATTTTACCTATTTAATAAAATAATTAAATAATTAATTTATTATTTAATTAATTTTTCAGGGGCTTGATTGCACAAAATTTCAGAAATCAGGGCCACTGTGCAATATTCAGAACTATCAGGGGTAATTCCGTAATTTTCAGAAACATTTGGGGGGTTAAATATAAATTCAGAAAATTAGGGTTCAGACCAGAGGGTTCAGGGGTTCAGAAATTGAACCGGTCCAAAACTCAGAAAACCAACCGGTTCAGTTACTTTCAGAAAACCGGAATGAGATACTCCAGTTATCCCCAATTTCTTTCTTATTCTCGGTTTGGATTGGCCCCAAATTAATTTCCCAACTTCTGATTTATTAACCGTGTTGCCAACCAGTCAGATTTCAATTTAAAATCAAAACAGTAATTCGTAAAACGGTGCCGTTCTATTTAAATCAGTGGCACGCTCGTAGACCAACACGTGTCAGAGTCAACTCGCTAACTCGGTTGGAATCGCGAGTTGACTCCATCTTCCCTAACTGATCCACGTACTGTAGCCCTAATCTAGAATTCGGTTTTTCTCCATTTTCGTGCCATTTCAAGCACGACTTTCGACCTGTTTTGGTCCCAAACATCTCCTGGATGTCATGCCAACTCTTTGGCGTCGATTTCATGCTTCGAATCAAGCTCAACAGCTTGATATATGGGGGAATAGCCGAAACAATAATTTGGCTATCAAGCCTTCATTTCTCCACCAAATGACACAAGGTTTGGTCTGATGTGATCGTGCGTCCATGGGGATCAAACTACCATTCCAAAATCGTGGTCTAGAGGCCTAATGGTTTAGTTGGGTTCCATGGCCGAAAACAATAATCTCAATTTTGATGGCCTTCCAATGTGGTTTTGGGTCGCGGAAGGCGATATTTTAAACCCTCTTCGTGTCTAGATTAGTTCTAGACCATCAAAAGTCAGTTCGGTTGAGGTCATTTCAGACCTGCTACTCAAGGTCGTTAATGGCGGATTCTTCACGGTTTGGGTGTTTTCAGGGCTGTCCGACCTTCCCAATTGTTCTATAACAATCCTAGGCCCCTCAGTAGTGCATACATATAGTTTATATGGCTCAAAAATCATCAGAGCAGTACCAATAAATCAAAACAGAAAATTTTGCAGTTTTGTGTTTACCTCTGGTTCAGGCCATTATTCCTCCCTTTCATGGCTCAGTTCAGTCCTTTGGCACCTCGGTCCTCAGTTCCTTCCTCTTGATGCATCTTCATGGAACACCATCATGTGTAGACCATGGACATACACACCATTCTCACAATGGTTTCTCACACATAAGCTCACTTGATCTCACATGGTTTCTCTCTCTTAACAGATCAGTTCTCACACCTTATCACCTCCTCTATATCAGTATATCAGATCCCCCAATTTCTGATCTCACCCTCACCATATATCACATATGGAATGGTTATTGATTTGTGAGATATACCATCATTGGCTTGTATGCATTTGGGTTGGGGGAGGGGTCATCATGTGATGTGTAGGCATGATAGCCTAGGGGGCATAGGGTGATGCATGCTGATGTGTTGCATGCTTGTTCATTGGTCACTTGGGAGGTGGCCTATTCAGATTTGTATGTATATACATTTCATTGTATGTATGGTCACAAAGATGCCACTAGCCCAGTTGGTTATTTTTTGGATGAGGTTTCTTTTCACTCAAAGGTCAAGGGTTCAATTCCCTTGGCCTCCCATTTGGCCATTTTTCCCATATTTTCGGTTAAGGCCACGTTTGGTTGCGCAGAAATTCAGTTTCAGTATTTCCTTCATAACTTTCATTCCGTAACTCCTTTCTCGACACGGTTTGTTCCGGGAGTTTCATATTTCAGTTATCTTCAGTGTCAGAGGTTTCGTGTCATTTATTAAACATTCGGGATTTTTCGGGTTAGCTAATTCGGATTTCGTTAGTGTTAAAGCGGTGTTATTTCGCCGAATTAATCAGTAATTGGGTTCGGGTATTTTACCCTTTTCCTCCAGACATATTTAATTATTTTATCGGTCTATCATGACCGCCGGGATTATGATTAATTCCCTAGATCATTCTATAAGCCAGTATTAATTAATAATTAATAACTAATTATTAATTACACAAAGTCGGGGTGTTACACTCAGAAACCCCAAAACTGTAGCAAAACCTCCATGGATAGACCTTGAGTTGCAGGTCTGAATTGAACTCAACCAAACGACCCTCTGCATGTCAACACATGAACTAGACCCTTCTAGGATCTCGAATATCACCATCCGCGACCTAGAAACCTAGGTTTGAACCCTTAAAATTGAAGGTATTGCTTTCGGCCAAGAAACCCAAACTCTGAAATAAACTTCTAAATCCAATTTTATTGATGGAGAAATGAAACCCCTGTTGCATGGATCACAAAGAACCAAACCTCGTGCGATTTGGTTGAGAAATGAGGCTGTATGACCGAACTGAAACTCCTCACGATAATCGGGCTAAACAGAGCACAATCCTTAGATTCGAGGCTCTAAACTCATGCCAAAAGTTTGGTTAAGCTTCTAGGAATGTTTTAGAAGCAAAAACAGAGAGAATCGGTAACTGAAATGTCACGAAAATGGAAAATAAATTCCCTGCAACTAGGGCAAACGGGGGAAAGACGATGGGGAAGATGGAGTTGACTTGCCAACTCGTTCGAGTTAGGCCGAGTTGACTCGGACACGTGTCGACTTGCGAGCGTGCCACCCCATTAATGAAATTGCACCGTTTTGATGTTGGGATGTTTTAATTTAAAAATTGAATTCGGCTTGTTTGGATACGGATATAAAAAAAAATAAAAAATTAAAATCAGGAAATTGGTTAACCTGAATACGGATAGGGGCCAAATTGGGGTTAATTGGAATATGCTATTCTGGTTTTCCAAGGGTCAGCGAACCGGTTGCTTTGTTAGAATTTTGGACCAGTTCAATTCTTGAACCCTAGAACCCTTTGGTCTGAACCCTAAATGGATAAAATTTTGTTTTGACCCCCAAATGTTTTCGGATATTACGGTCTAACCCCAACTGTTTTGGAATATTGTACAGTGGCCCAGATTTTTGAGAAACTGTGGAAAAATTAATTAAATAATAAAATAATTATTTTAATTATTTTATTAACTAGGTAAAATTACAATTTTACCCCTGGACATTAAATATGTCAAACGAAGTCCAAATAAATTAAATAAATAGTGTATTTTCACTATTTCAAGCATTCCGGACTCAATGGTAGAGTCCGATTTGGGAAATTAAGTCTCGAAAAATACATACCTGTAAGTGACAAATGACTGTACTGCCCTTGATGGTACCCAGACCCAAATAAGAATAAAAGACAATCTATTTTGACTATGTCGGGCAATTTGGACTCAACAGTGAGGTCCATTTCATGAACTGAAGTGCCAAAAAATATGACGCTTGAAATTACCAAATTACCCCTGATACCGTACGAAGCCCAAATGACATCCGATTGAGAAGAAACTGATACCGATAGAAACCCGAACACTTGTGAAACTATGCACTTGACTAAATGATGAATCAGGGTCAGAATCTCACAAAGTGTGAAATTATCAAGATGCCCCTGATGCTATACGAGACCTAAATGAAGTCCGATTGGGACGAAATTGATACCGGTAAGAGCCCAGATACTAGTGAGACTGTATACCCGATTAAATGACGAATCGGAGTCACAATCTTATGAAACGTAAAATGACCAAAATATCCTTGAGCACATTAAGTGCAAAGTAAAGGTCAATCTGATTTGATAAATTATCGTAAGCATAATTATGAACATTGAATGACTGAATAAGACTCCAGAACTATCAACATGTAAAATAGAAAATGACTAATGTGTCCAGATGAGTTAAAGCAGATACCAAATGAAGTCCAAAAGACTTAAAAATTCGTATATAAGATATATGGGACATTCTGACGACCACAACAGGGTCCGGGGCGAGAATAGCAAAAATTACCATTTTGCCCCTAAGGCTAAATAAGCACCTAACTGATATCGATTTAAGTCTAAAAGACTTAGAACTTCATACATAAGATATGTAGACTATTCTGAGGACCATGACAGAGTCCGGGACAAGAATGGAAAAATTATCATTTTGCCCCTAAGGTCAAATAAGTGCTTAACTGATAACGATTGAAGTCTAAATGACGTAAATTGTAAGCCTGATAACTGCTAAACCTAATCAAAGAATGAAATGGCCTCGGGTGAGACCCAGTGAAAGGGCGATAGGCTACTAGGCCATCTGAGGTAATCCGATAGACACCTAAGATGACGAATGAGACCTGAATGGATGAATTCTGATCTGTCTATGATTGATGATTATTGTTCAGGATATACATGGTGATGCCTGACGTATCTGGAAGTTATCAGATTACTTGTGCAAGGACATCAGCGTAAAGTTTGTGAGTAACCTAGACTCCTGACTTGGTGTATAAGTTACTGTCTAGATACCGTATTTTGATGCATTGTACTGCTTTGTACGTTATACTGTTTAAAAACATATACTTAATGTATACCATTTCGTACTACATCATACATGATATGAATCCATCCTTAAATTAATGGATATAGGGTTTTAGCTTAGTACCGTTGTGTTACCCGCTAATGTTATGCCTCTGCCCTTGACCGTATGCCTGCGTCTTTGATTGATGTTTTGTTCCGTCCGATTCCATTATGTTATATCCGTTAACGATCTGTTTGTCTTGATCGATATATGGTCCAGTTCTGTTATGATCTATCCGTTGATGATATGCCTTGTTCTGATTGATATATTGTTCCGCTTTGTTCCGTCATGCTCAGTTCCGATATGCCTTATTCTGATTGATATATTGTTCCGCTTTGTTCCAGTCATGTTCAGTTCCGATATGCCTTGTTTTGATTGATATATTGCTCCGCTTGTTCCGCTATGTTCTATCCCGTTATGCCTCTGTCCTTGAATATGCCTGTGTTTTTTACTGATGTTTTGTTTCGTCCGATTCCGTTATGTTCTGTCCGTTAATGATCTGTCTATCTTGATCGATATATGGTCTAGTTCCGTTATGATCTATCCGTTGATGATATGCCTTGTTCTGATTGATATATTGTTCCGCTTTGTTCCGTCAGTTCCGATATGCCTTGTTCTGATTGATATATTGTTCCGCTTTGTTCCGTCATGTTCAGTTTCGATATGCCTTGTTCTGATTGATATATTGCTCCGCTTGTTCCGCTTGTTCCGCTATGTTCCGTCCCGTTATGCCTCTGTCCTTGATTATGCTTGTGTTTTTTATTGATGTTTTGTTCCGTCCGATTTTGTTATGTTCCGTCAGTTAATGATCTGTCTATCTTGATCGATATGTGGTCCAGTTCCGTTATGATCTATCCGTTGATGATATGCCTTGTTCTGATTGATATATTGTTCCGCTTTGTTCCGTCATGTTTAGTTTCGATATGCCTTGTTCTGATTGATATATTGTTCTGCTTTGTTCCGTCATGTTCAGTTCCGATATGCCTTGTTCTGATTGATATATTGCTCCGCTTGTTTCGCTATGTTCCGTCCCGTTATGCCTTTGTCCTTGATTATGCCTGTGTCTTTGACTGATGTTTTGTTCCGTCTGATTCCTTTATGTTCCGTCTGTTGATATTGTGTCTACCTTGATTGATATATGGTCCAAGTTCTATTATGATCTGTCCAGATTCTTGACTTGGTGTATAAGTTATACTGTTCAGCTATTGTATTTTGATGTACTACATCGTTTTGTATACTATACCGTATGAGTAACTCGAAACTTCTGACTTGGTATATAAGTTGCTGTCTAGATATTGTATTTTGATGCACTGTACAGTTTTGAATGTTATACTGTCTGAATGCATGTTTTTAAATGCAAACTCTTGCACTGCATTACACGTGGCATGATTTTGTCCCGTCCTACTCTATTGTTTTGTTCGGTCTGTCTTGTTCCGTTATATGGTCTGTCTGGTTTTATTTTATTATGTTGTGTCTGACTCTGGGTACCATTCCTGTTATGAGAGGTCTGGCATAAGTAGGCTTGATTATGTGCCTAACTGACATATTGTTTGTTATGCTCTGTTATGTTCCGCTCAGTACTGATCTGTTCTAATGTTTGATTTAATTGCCTATACTCTTGTTGATATATTGGCATTGTGTACTGTTCCGTCCGTCCTAATTTGTTGTTCCGTTTAGTTCAGTCCCATTTTACTTTACTTAAACTGCATTCAAAGTAGATTTATAAAACTGCCATTCTGAAGCGATTAAACTATCCTTGTGATTTATAAACAAGACCGGGTTTGAAACCCATGACAGGGAACCTGTGTTACTCATTAGGCTTTTTGAAGCTCACCCCATTCCCTAACATTTTTCAGGAATTATCTCTAGTGGATGAGAAGGCCCTATGATATGACATGATAGGCCGAGTGACGCTTCAAGTAGAGGATCTAATGGCACAGATCTGTGGTGACTAGATTATTGTGGATTGAATCCGTTTATTCAGGTGAGTGATATGATACGACTGACTTGATTTATATGCACTGGATATATAGACATGGCTCATGGGAATGAATGGTACTATAGAGATATTAGATCTGCTCTGTTGTTATATGCTTGCTTATAGATATGCTCTAAACTTAGAACTATTAGCTGTTTTGGATTTAGACTTGCTCTGTGGTACATACCTTTATGGTGGATACATAAGTTGCATTCCCTTGACAAAAAAAAAAAAGTTTAAAATTTTGCTGCATCTGACCCTACAGTCGGAGTGCAATTCATCAGAAAGTTCAGAATTTGCCTTCGGTTGGTCGCGTGGCGACTAACTGGCATCACGTCTTCGACATCCGTGTAGGGTAGGGTTCGGGGATGTGACAGTTAGGCCCTACTAGGACTAGTGGAGGTGGTGGTAACCCTTGTTGTAACAGTTCTTGGACTGTTTGGGCGAGCATTTGTGTTTCATCCTTATAACCGGCCATGTCTTTTCTAATTTTGGCCAAAATCTGAAGTAATTGATCCTAATCCACAATGACAAGGTGCAGTGATTGGCTTGATTTTGATGCCATGATTTTCGGGCTCAACTGAGGGAATAGAACTGTAATGTGGTAAGAAACCTTAATGAATTTTTTTAACACATAATGAGTATAGAGGAGTTTGAATCCAAGCCAATAGTCCAAAGAGTTTTTTATATATTTCAAAACTTTGAGTAAGATAAGATCTAATCTAAATGGAAAAGAAGATCATTCCTTGAAAAATGAAGCATGAACTTTTTTTTGAGTTTTAAAGTTTGAATTTTAAATTTTTTCATTTTTTTTCTTTTGAAAAGAGAAAAAAAAATAAGGGCATAATGCCTAGGTAGCCCCTATGTCCTTAGAGGATGAAACGATTTGCTTGAATAAGGAAAGAAATCCTAAAGGTTAGATAGATGTAATCGTAATGGAATTAATTAGACCTTAACAGAAGGGTCAAAATGACGAGATGAAGATCCTAAAAAAAGATGACTCTTAAAAATGAATTGAACACCTATCTCGAGTGGTTGGCATGATAGGAATAATTGATAAGGGGGCCACAAATTGAAGCGCAACTCAATTACTAAGATGACTAAAAAATCCAGCTTGTGAAATCTCGGAAGTTATACTTAACCCCTAAATTTTGGCATAATGGGGAACTTGAATGAAATTCATTTCTAGGTTTTGAGGGAAAGGTTCCCAAAAGATCAAGAAAATATTTGAAATTGATCCGAACCTTTACTATGGCCAAACATTATCAGAACATTGAGTTGATTTATGTGATGAGAATAAACCTAAAAAGCTCCATTCAAAATCCATTTTGTTGGCCTCGGCTAGTCTGTTTCCATGCCAGTTGTGGGTACCTGCTTTCGGACAACACCTATGTTATCTAACTTCTTTGTTGTTAAGGAAAATCCAAGAAAGTCTCATTTGTAACCCTGTTGCAGCTTGAAAAATTGGTTTTTTAGGAAAAAATCAGAGTTTTTTGGAAAAATTTCAAAAAATAGGAAAGATTTTACAGAGCGGGAGGATAGCTCTCTGTGTGTTGATCAGTACACAGAGGCTTTTAACCTCTATGCCAATTAGCTAATAGAGAGGGGTATTTTTTTGACTTTCTAGATTTTTCTGACTTCACTAATTTGTGCGAAAAAGTCTATGTGTGTCTTACCAAACTGGGTTTGAAGTCCTGAATCATGAATCTATGGCCGATTATATACATGACCCTTCAATCGAATTAAGGTTTCAAGGTTCCCCTTCTAACAAGACATGCCATATACCTCATACCGCCACTAGATTATAATAACTATGGTCAAATGGTACCACATCACTACCATCCCAAGGCCACTATAGTGTCATATTCTCAATCAAGCGGTATTTAATCAAGGAGTATAGGGCTTTCACTGGAGACACACGTCAAGCTGAGTGAGCATATGGGGCGAGAGCTACTAATTGTCCAAGGTTTAGAGGGTATGTGGTGCAAATGCAATGTATGAAAGTGATGTGTGTGCAAGGTATTCAGATTTTAGTCATTTTTCATTCATTCATTCATCCATCCATACATTCAAGAATACATCTATACAACCATTCATCCATCATGAAGCATAAAAAGAAATGAACATAAAAGAAGTAAACAAAATAACCTTGAAGTGAATACTTCATCAAGTCCATCCCTCTTTAGTTCGTAGTTGAGTGGCTACTATGGGCACCAACATCGAATAAAAGGAAAATATGTCATCCTTTTATGGATTTAGAAGGATCCCAACTGTTTCCTTCCTTAACAGTGAGAAAGAACGCCTCTTATGGAAGATATAGAATTGAGTCGTCAGCTTCTTTTTGGGTAAGAAACAAGTAAACCCATTACAATAGAACATAATTTAAAGGAAACTGAAGAGGAACAAAAATAATCAAAATTTACATCGCCTTATCTCCTAATTACATTCTAAAGATCCCCTGACATAGATCAAATAAATAAAGCAGTGAAATAAAAAGCAAAAACCAGAGAAAACATAAATCCGGGGGCTAAGGTATGGAGTGGGATGGTGTTAGGCACCCACCCTACGTGATCTAAATGGATCGGCCTGGAATATTCACTTGCAAGGCTATTTTTCCATGAGAAAAATTGGAAAAAAATAAAAAAGATGTGAGTATGGAAGAAACAAATAATAAAGATCTAATGTAAGTAAATAAGACAGAATAGAAAATACAAGAAAAAATTTGACTCGGGCTTGAAGGCATCCTACTTATCCATTCAGAAAAGTGGAACCAGAGTCACGTAGTTTTCCGGTTTACGCTCTTTTACCAAGAGTGATAAAAGAGATAAGATTAACGGATCTAAAGGAAAAGAAACTGTTAATGGTTTGAGAGAGTACCTTATTCAGTCGCGGTAGTCGGGCAGATCTCTAGCTTGTTCTTCAGTTCGGAAAGCATTGTTTTGACTAGCTTCGCAGAGAGAGGAAGGGTTCTTGTAAAGAGAACCCTAGAATTTACCAAACAGCGTAAGACTATAGAAACTGTCTTCTCTTCGTATATTTCATGTCCCTCAAACTGATGGCCTGGGGTTCTATTTACAGAGAAATAAAGAGATTTGATCTAAGGGTCTAAGATAAAAACCCTAAAATGGAGGGCTAGGATCATGCCTTGAGTGATAATTATCTAATTAAATAAATAAAAAATTAAATAAGAATGATTATCCTAACTAAATGAATTAATAAATAATTATGACTGATGCTGCACTTTTCGACTCGCAATAAGTGTGGGCTCCGTGACCTGTAGAACACTCAAAAAGATGATCAGAGGACCACCGGATTGGCTCCGGCGGTAGCCGCTCCGATGCTTAAGTAAGTAAACGGAATTGAAAAGACTGTATTGAAAGCCAAAGAATGAGCATAGAAAATAAAGCATACATTTAGGGTTTAATTTATAGATTGTGGCCTTCCTAAGTTGATTAGGATTCGGTGCCATGAATATAGGGATTTGATCATCGGAGATTGTAGTTACCTTATGGAGCATTGTGTCGTAGATGGAGATAATCATAGACTAGCAGTTTCCTTGTTGAAGACTGTTTCCGTGTTGAAGGCTGTTTCCTTATTCCCTGCTTGGCAGTTGTTAAGGAAACCATAAGGTCGGAACTATATGAAATGCTGAGTGAATATTGCCCAAAGCATAAGGTCTGGAAGATATGTGCATGAGAATGCTCTGGAGGCTCCGCTTGCACTGTATGACAGAATTTATCGGCTCTGTAGGATATATATATATATATATATATATATATATATGAGAATGTCCTGAAGGCTGTCACTGCTCTGTATGACCGAGTTTATCGGCTCTGTATGATATATATATATATATGAGAATGCCCTGAAGGCTGTCACTGCTCTATATGACCGAGTATATCGGCTCTGTATGATATATATATGAAAATACCCCGAAGGCTGTGGCTGCTCTGTATGATCGAGATTATCAGCTTTGTAAGCACACGTGTCTCAAGGTGATTGGTGTGTCTGTTTGTGGGATATCAGCTACTCCCCCCCCCCCCCGAGCCCTAGTTAGAAGCTAGGGCCTAACTAGGGTTATGGGCTTTGTGAAGAGTCACACGTTCTGTTTCTCCATTTCTTGAGACGTCGGTTTAATGGGTCATTTATTGCGCAGCCGATACTTGAGAAGCCATCATTATTTTCAACCGTTGTGTCGACTCGTCTTGGGAGGCTCATATTTTGAATGTGTATATAAAGAGAGGGAAAGGTCTTTTATACCTTTCTTCTGCACTTGCTTCTACAGTACCAGAGGCTGCCACCGCCATTTGACATACTTTGAAGTTTGAAGGATATCCGGTGTTCATAGTCCTTTCTTGATTTCAAGTTTGATTTTAGTCCCCTTCTACATTCCTTCTCATTTGCTTCATTACTTTCTTTTGTTCGCCATGTCTGGCCCTGAGTCACCCTCTGGTTCGGGCAGTCTTTTTGGGACCGTTCCTCAACTGCAATTAGTGAATCTTCCTTCTATAAATGATTATGAGAATAGACTGGTAGAGCCCCTCTCTAGTCCGGGAGTTAGGATTGTTGATGCATTCGATGAGCCCCCGAATAGGGCTGGTGAGATCTCTGGTCGATCCAGTCACAGAGAGGAGGGTGAGAGTGCAATCACCGAGAAAATGTTGAAGGAGTTGTGGGAGAAATTCAATCTTCCCTCAAACGTTACTTTCAAGGTCCCAGACTCTCTGGATCGTCCGAGCGATGTTAGAAAGGGGGAAATCTGCGCCTACCTGGCTTGGTTTGAAATGGGACTGACATTCCCACTTCCTGATATTATAAAACAATTCTTCTGTTGGTTCCACCTTTGCCCCGCAGACCTGAACCTTAACAGTTGGAGACATTTGTTGAGCTTCATTGTGTTGGATCATATGAATCATGTCAATGTGTCCCTTGACCTGATCCGTAGTAATATGGATCTAAAACTCCAGAAGGTGGAAGGCCTTTATTATATGTCTTTTGATAGTGGGTTTAGACCCCTTACTTTCGTGCCCTCTTCCAACAAGACCTGGAAGAAGTGGTATTTCTTCATAAAAGGAGGATGGGAATTCAAGGACTTCAAAGGCCAATCCTCAACATTCCCTCGAACCACTGGGCGAAAGGGTGAGGCCCAACTTTTCCATGGCTGTGTTGATTTCATTTTGTACACCAATTGCTGAACTGATTAATTTCTGTGTCTTTCGTGCAGTTAAGAGCGTGTGGAGAAGACTGAACTTCTCTCCCGAGATTCAGAAGCAATACAAGAAGCTCTAAAAGCCCTAGCAACCGAGACCATTCCTCCATTGTTAACCCTGATAAATTGATGGCTGCCAGAGGAAGTGTTGAGGAGCTTGCAAAGAACATGATGGCACGGTGGGAGACCGAGCTATCTTTATTTGTGGCAGTGGGGGAGGCTTCTTCCCTAGTGGACCTTCCCGTCCAGACGAAAAGGTGGAGGATACTTTCAATCTCTCCTGACCCCACTGAAGGGGAAAGAGAGGCACCTTGCCCCCATTTCTATGGTCCCCCCAGCCTCGTCCAAGCAAGC
This sequence comes from Nyssa sinensis, assembly GCA_008638375.1. NCBI lineage: Eukaryota > Viridiplantae > Streptophyta > Magnoliopsida > Cornales > Nyssaceae > Nyssa > Nyssa sinensis. Next base: position 36,463,006 of record CM018031.1, read on the forward strand.
GGCCAAGGGGACGTCATCCTCGATGGCCCCTGATGCTGTGGGGGCCAAAAAGATTCTGGAGGACTTTTGGGCCAAAGGCTCAAACAAAATTAGGCCCTAGAAGCTAGAGAAGCTTCTTGCTGACCTGGCTTCTCTTCAGGTCAAGGTAAGTTCTTCGGGTCTTTATCTCCTTTCCCTTTTTTCCAAGTGTTTTGGTTGGTACTGAACTGTGTGCTTTGTACACTGTAGGCTCTGCACACCCTTTCCGCTCTAACGGAAGTCTCTCCCCCTTCGGAGGAGGTTGATCAACTAAAGGCCAAGCTGGACGATCTCTAGCTTCGGCTTGGTACTGTCACATCCCGCACCCCACCCTACGCGGATGCCCAAGATGTGATACCAGTTAGCCGCCTTGCCAGTCTCCGACCGACAATGCGACCAACCAAAGGCAAACTTCTGAACCTTACGATGAATTGCAATCCAAATGTAGGGTCAGATCAACGGAAATTAAAACATTTTTATCTCGGGAACGCAACTCATCAATATACCACAATTAGAGGTATGTACCACAAGGCAAATCTATAATCAGACAGGTAATAACTTTAATCCACAAATCACATCCACAACCAGACATATTACACAGAGCATATCAAATTCCTCCAGAGTACCATTAACATGAGCCATGTCCCTACACATCTATTACATAGGTCAACTATTCCATCACACTCACCTGAATAGCCAGAATTAATCTATGAGAACTCAAGTCTCCATATATTATTGCCATCAGATCCTCACTTGGGAATGCCTCTCAAGCCACAGGTGACATGTTCCTTGCGCTTCCTAATCCAATAGAGATATATCCTGAAAAATGTTTAATAAATGGAATGAGCTTAAACAAGCTCAGTGAGTAACATAGGTTCCTGTCATGGGTTTCAAAACTAGTTTATATATATATACATGCATGCTCAAATGTAACTCAGGTAAAACAACAGAATAGAGCAAGATAAAATATAACATGTAAATCAAATTGAGATAGAACAGATCAACAATCAAAGAGCATCAGCAAGTATGTCACGACCCGAAACCCACCCTATACGGATCTCGTGTCGTGGGGCCGACCCTAATGGCCGTCCCTACTTTTTTCACTTCTTTTACCAATGATAACAATAAGAAAAATAACCATAACATTAAAGTGCGGAAGTCTTAATACATCATTGTTTCAAAACTAAATAAGTCTGACAATCCAAACGTAAACCAACATAACTTAAACATAAACCATCGTTTTAGGTGGTGAGTGCATGGGAGAACTACTGTATTCTACTGTGCTCCTTTAACCGTCTCCCTACGCTCTGGATCTCCTACTGTGGTTTCATAACATGCTCACCTAAAAAAAATTTAGTAAGGGGTGAGCTACAAACTCAGTAAGTAGAAGCCTATCCCCAACACGGGTGGGAATGGCATAAATGAATACAAGTCAAGGTAACATGATAGCCAGTCATGATAACGATTCCAGTCAACTGTAAAATGCCACAATGGCCAATGAATGACAAGGTACAATAACAGTCAAGGGTAACCAATGAATGACAACGTACAATAATCATCAAGAGTAACAACGTAGCATGAATATAGAATAGGCTCAATGAATACAATCAATATAAATACTACCACAATGAAACGGTCATAATCAAGTCCAATAAACAAAACCAATCAACATAGAACTATATCAATTAACATGGATGATGCCTTTACTCTGTTCAGGGTTTGGCAGACCCTCGGTCATTTGGGGCCCGGCATACCCCCCATTAACATAAATGCATATAAAATGCCCATTATCCTTAATGCGTAAAAACGCCATAATTGCCATATGTCCTTTTTGACCCGTAGGTCCCAGTCAATCAGATAGCATCAGATGGGTAATGTGACTGAGCACAAAACCCAGTACTTAACATAAATTACGATTCTATAGTATTCCATATGAATGTACAAAACATGGAACATCATGACATAACATAGAGTAAATAGACATCAATGAAATGAATCAGTCATGCAACATCAACCAATAGGCATCCACCAGGTAGAACTATATCCATGGTGGAAAATAATGACAGTGAATAAATATATGAGTACAAGGTTGGCAATAATGAAAAGATCGTGGCTTGGAAACCACGTATCAAAGATAGGAATCCACTTACCTCATCAACGTCTTAATATCCCGTGACTTTCTCTTTTCCTTTTGACTTGCTTATAAATCAATAAACACGTTTCAGCTTTCATATCATTTACCGAATTTATGCCTCGTTACTCTAAATACCTCCCTTACTAATTTATGTTTTACGATTTCCACTTTAAACTTAATTTTCCCAAGGGCAAAATGGTCATTTACGTGTCTCTACTTTTTGGGTTCTGTTTTCATAATTTGGACTTCACCGTTGAGTCCAGTAGGTTTGAATTAATAAAAATTCACTATTTACTTAACTAAATCGGAGTCCGTTTGACTTACCTTTGACGTAGGGCATTTTGGTCATTTTGGCATTCTACGGTTATTTTATTTTTTCGGGACTCCGTCTTGTAAAATGGACCTCACCATTAATTTCAGAAGGTCCAAAATAATAAGTTTTCATTATTCATTCTACGAATTTACGCGTCGAAATTTAATTTGAAATTTATTAATTTAAACCACTTATTTAAATTAATTAATCTAACTAATACATATAGTATTTGAGCCCAAACAGACCCCATGTGCCTTGGTGGCACAGTGGCTAAGCTTCTCACCTTTTCCCCTTTGGTCACAGGTTCAATTCCCTGTCCATACCAATTTTTCCATTCCCTGTTATTACGTTTTTAATTCTTTTTTTCATTTTCTGTTCAAGTTTAACCCAACCATTGGATAGCTCTCCTTTCTAACCAAACACTATCTAAACTCAAATTTAAAAATTTACTCATGAAGTACAAGTGTTGGGCAGTCATCTGAATGGGTGGGTCGGGTCAGACCAGACCCGGTTTGGCCAAAATAAAATCACAAAACCCCCAGCCGCACAACACCATTTCCGGCGTGCTGGTTATCTTCTCCGTCAACGGTGACTTGCCGGCGACAGATTTTCTTGCATTTTTCAGTGGGGTTCACACCTACAGATCATGGGCAACTCAAATCTATCCTCGGGTTTCCAATCAAAGTGCCGGAACACTCCCAAAATGGGGAAACCGTAACTTTACAAGGGCTGTGCGGTTTCCGGCAGCCCTGTTCTCCTTTATTTTTCTCACATTTTCTCTACTGTTTCAACACCAATTAATCCCTACAATGTTCCTACAACTTATACACATAAATCCTAAGCATTCAAATTAGTTTTCATGGATCAAAATTACAAAAATAGATTTTTAATCTTTCTCTGCAAATTCCAGTTTTTCCTGCTAGTTTCCGGTTGCATTTCCTTAATTCAATTTGCAATACAACCCAATTTACATGCTTTGGGAGATTCTACGTTCATATTCATGCTTTAGGAGATTCTAAATTCATATTCATGCTTAAAATGAAAACACAGAAATTGATTTATCTCACCGTTCCAAACGTGCGCAGTCCCGATCTCCCTGCCTGTTCCACTCTTCTTCGTTGTTTTCGTTTCTGTTTGGTTCTAAAACCCCTTCTCTTCTATTCTGGATTAATATTCTATACTCATTACTCACATACCAACTGAGAAATGTAAAGCAATCCAGAAATTGAATTACAGAGAGAATATCTTACCCCTTGCACCCTTGTCTCTGTTGCCCGTTTCCTCCTTCCTTTCTCTCTTCCTTTCCCTTTTTTTTTTTCTTTTGTTTCCTTTTGATTCTAATGCAACGCCTGCTTATAAAAACCACCCCACACTTAATTTCTCTCTCTCTCTCTCTCCCGCGCCCTTCCAATTCCTGGACTTCAACTCCCCCATCTGTTTTTTCTTCTTTTCTTGTTTTCTTCAGTTACATCACACACACACATCTCTATCTATATATTTACACCTATATCTAGATAGACATATATATATATATATATATATTGTCCATATGTCCAAATTCTATTTTTTTTATTTCCTTCAAATCCTTGTTTATTTATTTATTTATTTATTTTAAATTTTAAATTTTGTTTCATTTCCTTTTAAATTTTATTTTTATTAGTAGTATTATTTTCTTTTATTTCTCTAGTTATTTATTTATTTGTTTATTATTATTATTATTATTATTATTATTATTTTCTTATTATCGTTAGTCAATTGCCCTGTCATTCATCCACATATTCTAATTATTGAAACTCAACCCATTTATCGCATTATCGTAGCATTAGGCCGTCTTGGCTCGGTTACAATGGGTCAGGGTATTACAAAGTATGTCTGATCCTTCCCCAGTAATGTGGGATGCTGAGTACTAGGATCCTGAGTTCCCCACGCCTCATAACCAGCCATCCCGCCTCTTAGCCAGCTATCTACCCTCTGGGGTTAGATCAGAGCGGAACAGGATAACATGGACCAGATGCCTGAGTACTAGGATTCTGAGTTCACCACGCCTCATAACCAGCTATCCTAGTATCAGGGTAGAACAGATAGGATCTAACAAATGTCTGAATACTGGGATTCTGAGTTCACCACGCCTCATAACCAGCTATCCCAGCATCAGAACGGAACAGATCAGGATTGAGCGGATGCTGAGTTCAGCACGCCTCATAGCCAGCCACCCATTCACTGATGTACTCAATCCCATGGTGGGCCCCAGAACAAGACTCAACATGGCTGAATAGAATCAAACTAGACTCCAAGGACGGGCAACAGAAAAACAGACCCGAACAGAATCAATAGGATATCAGAAGGCAAGAAAGAACAGAATCATGCCACAAGTAATGCAATACAACGAGTATGCATGAAAACATATGCATTTAAAATAGTACAGTGCATAAAACGGTTCAGCATATAAAGCAGTACAGTATATAGAAGATATACACCAAGTCAGGAGTCCGAGTTACTCACCGTTAGTTGAAACTAGTTTAGATTCCCTTTCAGCTAATTCTAGATCCGAAAGTCCTAGAACAATAATCACAGACATCAATTATTGATGATATTGTTTCTACCTATTTCACTAATTTCTTGCAGCCGCTAAATAGCAAACTAGTTGCTTAACCAATTTGTAATTATTTTGATCCAAGTGAGATGTGCATGAATTCAATGCCACTATAATGTAACTCAATATCAAATCATCTATTTTGCCCAACTATCTACCTTAATTCAGTTTCAGTACAAGGTAGTAGAGAGAAATAATTAACAGAATGTATATCTGTTAAACTTGGAGTTCTCTTAGAATTCCCAGAACCTGCAGAGGACAATACAAAAACTCAACCTCTTATATCACACATGCGGCTACTGGTTTGTTGGGAATTATGGTTGCTGTCAATTTATAATTAGATAATATAGATCTCATCCAAAAGAAATTGAAACATAACACCAATAGGTAGAAGTAAATTGATCGTGTGGTTATTAATAATTGGAGACTGCTTTATGTGCTAGACTAGTTAATAAAATAGCATCAAATAGAACACTTGAGCACAGGTTGCGGCAGTTCCAAATGAAGCCAATTACAAGTGGTAGTTGCCAACGAAGGTCCTTTATACAATCAATATAATATAATATATATTATATTCTGCTACAAATCAGTTTCTTTAAAGGTCCTTCACACAATCAAGATAATATAATATATATTATATTCTTCTACAATCAGTTTCTTTAAAACCAATACATATCAATAAAAATTTATATTGGTTCATAAGGATTTTTCTAGACCATTATTTTATTTTATTTTCACTTGTAGATATATTCTTTTGGTGGAGTTTTCTTGAAGTAAAGGATCAGCCCCCTATTAGGAGCGTGCCGCTGTCCAACTGCTGCACAGAATTTGTTCTTCATACAAATTTTACCCAGCAGTTGGACTATATTTAGTCTAACAATTGAACTATATTCAATTTAATAATTAGACTATATTTAAATAATGGCTGAACTCTATCCAATTAATAGCTGAATTGCATTTCAAATCAGCTGCACCAATAGCCGCACCAATCCCACTCAATTTCTTTTATTTAAATCCCATGCTACTCAAGGAATTCAACAGCAGAATAATGATAAATTTCTTTGCAATAGTTACAAGGAATCAGATTTATACCTGTCTCAGGATAAGTCGTTGGAGAGGGAAAATTCCAGAAAACTGGAGCTACAGCCGCTCCACTTCCGTCCTGCTTCAACACCAACAGTCGGCTGATTCTTGCACCCCCAACAAGGATTTGTGCTGCTGTATAAATTTATTATTGTATACTATTCCAATCTACCAAATTGGCCAATCCTCAAATAACTATAGAAAGGTCTATCAGGGAGTAGCAGCTGGCCTAAATCAATATTGTGGATATAGCAGAGAAAAGGAGTGCAGCAAAATCGGAAGATGGATGAAGAACAGAAGGTGCGTATCAGATTATGAAGGTCTGGAAATCCAAATCCCTCTTGGCACTGTTCAGTAGGATTTATAAACGCATGGAAGAATCTAGAAAATTAGAGGGTTTTCCCCCTTTATCGGTTGTCTCCAGCTGATTCTAGAATAATCTATTACTCTAGAATTTGCTTCCTTTCCACCCACTTCCCACATTATAAATATATATAAATATATAAAGATATATATATATATATATATATAGCTATTAGTATAAGAAAAGGGGAAGGGGCGGCTGTATTTTTTTTATTTTCTTATATACATATATAAATATAAATATATTTTTGGTACATTTATTGTATCTAATATTTTATGAATACTTTATTCCATAAAATATTAAATTATATAATGCCGGTAAATTTGACATTAAGCCGGGGTATCTTTTACCGTATTAATATTTTATTTCATAAAATATTAATAATATAGAATCTGTCTTAAAACTGAAACTCGGTATCGTAATTATTTACTTTCACATAATGTTATAATTAATTATTCGTATCGATCCACTCATCCATCTCGGCACTCAATTAGCCCGGTTATTTATATTTCGAGCATATATTATTTTAACGATGTTGAGTGCCTTAGCTATCTCCACATAATTTTCATAATTATTTTGCTTTATCGATTTAATATTTTATTCTATAAAATATTAATTTATAGTGTGTCGATAAAGCCTAGAATTTAGTTTGCCAACCTTGAATCCCTGTTAATGCCTTACTTATTTTCACATAATTCTTCATAATTAATTATTAGTATCACTCTCATTTATTTATTTTGGTACTCGGTCGACTGGATTAATTAATTTCCCGAGTATATGTCATTCTATATCTAAGGACACTAAATTCTGTTACAGCTTACCATATTTTGCACTATTTCAATTTATTAACATCACATAACCTACTTTCATCAGGTCGGGGTGTAGTTTGGGCTATGTCGGATTTTTCGGGATATTACAGGTACTGCTTAGTCGGAGGCCCACGACTTTGCAGAAAAGCTGAAGGAGTCTCAGAGTTCTCTGATCGTGATGGAGTCAGAGAAGGACCTTGCTGTTTAGCGGGTAAAGAGGCCGCAGAGGGAGTTGGACGGCATGCTAGTATGAATATAACCAGAAGCTTGACGATGCAGTGGAGCAGGCCAAGGTGGATAATGAGATGGAGATGAGGATGAAACTGGAAGGAATGGCCAACACCCTGATCATGTTTGGCTTTAACAACTTTCGAGATAGGTTCCTTGCCAAATTTCCTGACTTTGACATATCCTCGATTGTGCCTCCAGGGGTTACCCCTCCCGAGGTTGCAGTTCCGAGCGAGGTGGTCGAGGTTCTTCCTGCCAATTCCACTGAAGTTGTCATCCCAAGTGAGACGGTTGATGCTGCTTCTGCCGGCCCTTCCCTAGTCACTGAGCCTGCTTCTGGTGACCAGGCTTAGAAAATATGCTTTAGTTTAGGTTTTTTTGTTGTTTTTTTTTTTTTAACTACAATATAACAGACTTTTTGCTGAATGAAACAATATTTCCTTTCTCAAATGTCTTCTCTTGTGCTTGGTTGACCCATGTAGTATTTCCTTTGAATTTTTTGTTGATGTGAGAAATTGCTGCAAGTAAGGCTGTTCTGGATCCATTCAGATCAGCTTTGAAGAGTTGGCGATTATCTTCCGAACTATAATTGCGATAAGATAATAATTGTAGACTAGTTCTGATTGCTTCTTCTTTTTTGGATAAGAGAGGAAAGCAATTTCAATCTGACATATAGGGATCTGACGCTGATCTTGTGCCACATATATATTAAGAGTAAATTTCTGAAGAATTCTGAGGCAGCTTGTTCTGAACCCAAGTTTTGTAGTAGAAATGGTGTCTTGTGTTTGTTGCTCTGATGATTGAGACTTCTGCCTCCTAAATCATTCAGACCTGGACTGAGATATATCCGAACTAAAGGCTTTTTGTCGTACACGTGGTCTGTCAAGGATCAATGGAATGGCAAAGATTGTGAGGTCTGTATGTTGGACCGAAGGCCTTTGTATAAAGGTGGATCGGACTCTGTTTACTTAACCAGTTCGGTATGCTTGGGGAAGCCTTGTATCTTGTCGCCTAAGTATCTGAAAGGACGATTCTATACGTCATCCATTTATATAGCTGTCTTTTGGGTTTTCGAGACCAACCCTTTATTTAACTGTTGCGACGGTTCGTCTGGGTGACTTTTGGGCTTCAAGGGTCTACATATATGAAGGAGGAGCATAAGGTTGCCCCCTATCTCTTTTACTTGTGTTCCCATACTGTTCCCCTGTCGAAGAGAATTTGAATGCCTTTTAGAGGCTTACCGTTTGCCCGGAGATGATTGACGATTTTTAGTCCGAGTTGGGAATGATTAAACTATGGCCGAAAGTTAACCTTCCCTTTGATTCAGTCTCCAAGGAAGGATTAGAGGAGGCTAAGATCTTCTTGTCCATCTTAGCATCCGGTCGAGATTTTTCTGATGGGAGGTGGACGCTCCTTGATTCAACCGAGGCTTGGAGCATTGGTGATGAAGACGAAGGTGGGATGCCTCCTTCCCTTTGTGTCTTGGCAGAGACCCTTGCTCAAATCGGCTGGGGTGTGACAACTGCTTTGAGGGAGATGAATGGAGGTCCCTGAGACCTAGAGCCCTCATCATCCGTTGGTCTTGAGATCAATGACAGTGATGATGAAATGGCCTGAGTGCTTCTTGATGCAGATTAGGGTTCAGGTTTCCTTCCTTTCAAATGGAGCCGGCGGCGGCGGTAATGGAAGTTTGGATCCTGGGCCCCTTTCTCATTCGAGGAAGAAAGCCATGATGTTGTAAAAGCGTAGTGATGCCTTTGTTGTAGCTTTTGTGTACTTGTTCTGTTTCCAGTCTTCTTGTACCGATGTAAATTTTCTGAATCATCAATAAAATTGAGTTCCTTCTTCTCAGATCTGATGTTCTTTGTATTTGAATGTGCTCTTCTGGAGTTAAAACACCTTTTCGTGCCCTTCTGATGTCTAACTGTTCTAAGAATAGATCAAAGAAACTTTGTAGAAGTCTTGAATTAAAGTACTTCAAACCTGCTCGGTACGGGAGTACTTGTTGCTTGTTGATAGATAAGCCAAATAATCAGCTCTGAGATATTCTGATCTAGGAAACTTTAGTTTGGAGATGTTCAAAACTTTTGTCTTTGGATGGACTAGATCATAGAATCTGTGCATTATAGATGGACCAAGTCCTAAGGCTTGTGCATTATTAATGGATCAGGCTCTGGAGGTCTGTGCATTAGAGATGGACCAAGTACTAAGACTTGTACATTATGGACCAGGCTCTGAAGGCCTGTGCATTATAGATGGACCAAGTACTAAGACTTATACATTATGGACCAGGCTCTGAAGGCCTGTGCATTATAGATGGACCAAGTACTAAGACTTGTACATTATGGACCAGGCTCTAGAGGCCTGTGCATTATAGATGGACCAAGTACGAAGACTTGTACATTATAGATGGACCAGGCTCTAGAGGCCTGTGCATTATTGATGGACCAAGTACTAAGACTTATACATTATGGACCAGGCTCTGGAGGCCTGTGCATTATAGATGGACCAAGTACGAAGACTTGTACATTATAGATGGACCAGGTTCTGGAGGCCTGTACATTATTGATGGACCAAGTATTAAGACTTTTACATTATGGACCAAGCTCTGGAGGCCTGTGCATTATAGATGGACCAAGTACTAAGACTTGTACATTATGGACCAGGCTCTAGAGGCCTGTGCATTATAGATGGACCAAGCTTTGGAGGCCTATGCATTACAAGATGAACATTCCATGGAGGTATTAAAAAAGAAAGAAACATCTCTATTGATAATACTTCCGTAAATGTTCCACGTTCCACGGCCTAGGAATAGGCTTCTCGGTCATGTCTTCTAGCCAGTAGGTGGTAGGCCTGACGACCTTCGTTACTTTGTAGGGGCCTTCCCAGTTTGGTGATAGCTTCCCCATAGTGGGATCCTTGGTGTTTTGAAAGACTCTTCTTAAGACAAAGTCTCCGACTTGAAAGCTGACCGTCTTGAGCCCCACCTTGGATTTGTCGACCATTCTCTACTGATAGGCTTCCATCCTGATGCTGGCTTGATCCCTTCTTTCTTCAAGCAAATCCAAATTTTCCATTAGCTGCTGATCATTGGATTCTTGCTCAAAAGCTTCAGTCCTCAGGGTTGGCATACCGATCTCAACTGAAATTACTGCCTCTGTACCATAGGCCAGTGAGAAGGGAGTTTCAGAGGTGGGAGTTCTTCTGGTTGTTTTGTAGGCCCAAAGAACTCCAGGGAGTTCTTCTACCCACTTTCCTTTGGCCTGTTCCAACCTTTTCTTTAATCCATCAAGGATTGTTCGGTTAGTGACCTCTGCTTGCCCATTTGCTTATGGATGGCCCAGAGAGGCAAAGTGTTGCCTAATGTTGAGGCCTTCATAGAATTTCTTGAAGCCTTTACCAGTGAATTGTGTCCCATTGTCAGAGATAATCACACGTGGTATACCGAACCTGCAAACAATGTTCTTCTTTTCTGTGATATGTGTTAGAGGTTCAGCTTCGGCCTACTTAGAGAAGTAGTCAATGGCTACCAAGAGATACTTTCTGTTTGGTGGGGCCCTTGGTAATGGACCCACAATGTCCATCCCCCACTGAGCAAAGGCCAAGGACTAGGAATCGGGTTGAGCTCGTGATGAGGCTGATGTTGATATGGGGCAAATCTTTGGCATTTGTCGCACTTCTGAACATATTCCTTAGCCTACTTCAACATACTAGGCCAGTAATAGCCCTGAGACAGAGCTCGGTGAGCTATAGTTCTGCCCCTATTGTGATTCCCGCAAATTCCCTCGTGTATTTCAGCCACGACATATTGTGATTCTTCTGGAGCTAAGCATTTTAACAGAGGTTGAGAATACGACCTTCTGTAAAGCTTGTTGTTCAGGATCAGGTATCGAGCCGCTGTGATTCGAATTCTCCTGGCTTTGTTTTTGTCTTCTGGGAGGAGCCCAGATTATAGGTACTAGAGGATTGGAGTCATCCAGTTCTGGGGCTGTTCAGCAATTTGAGCAACTTGGGCTTCCTCTATGCTAGGTCCTAGCTGATAGGAGATTTTTACTGTGGAGTTTGCTTCAGACTTTAGGCGGGATGCCATGTTAGCCAAAGCATCTGCTCTGTAGTTCTGGTTTCTTTCAATTTTTTGGATAGTGAATGTATATAAGGAATGCTTCAAGTGGCTCACCCGTTCGGAGTACCGAAGCATCCTATCATCTTTAATGAGAATTCTCCCGGGACTTGGCTTACCACTAGTTGGGAGTCTAAGAAGATTTTGAGGTTCTGAACCTCACATTCCAAGGCCAACTTGATGCCTAAGATCAGGGCTTTATATTCTGCTTCATTGTTGGAAGCTTTGAATCCCAAACTGACTACTTTTTCCGACATGAGCCCATTAGGGGACTATAGTACCAGGCCTACTCCTGAGCCTTGATCGGTTGACGATCCATTGATGTAGAGCAGCTAGGTTCTTGAAGTTTCGATGAGCTGTGCCTTGTCTTAAAGTGCCGGGGTGAACTCGACAATAAAATCAACCAAGGCCTGCCCTTTGATGGAGTTTTGAGGCACATATGATATGTCGAATTCCCCTAGCTCCATAGACCACTTCACTAATCTTCCTGATACCTCAGGTTTCCTCAATATTGACTTCAGAGGATAGGCAGTTAGGATTTCGATTAGACGGGCTTGGAAATAAGGTCGGAGCTTTCGAGCTGATATGACCAAGGCATAGGCTAGCTTTTCCACTTTTGGGTATCTTTTTTCTGTGTCAAGTAGTGCCCTACTGATGTAGAATACAATCCTCTGTACTCCTCTATCCTGTCTGACTAATGCGGAGCTGACCGCGTTTTCAGATACTGTAAGGTACAAGAGTATCTTTTCTCCTTGTACTGGTTTTGACAGAAGTTCTGGAGAGGCTAGATACTCCTTTAGTTCTCGAAAATCTTTCTCGCATTCTTCTGTCCACTATAAAGCTTTGTTGCCCTTCAGAGCTTTGAAGAAAGGTAGGCAGTGATCAGTGGATTTGGAGATAAATCTGCTTAGTGCCGCGATTCAGGCCATTCAGTGCCTGAATGTCCTTTCTGGTTTTAGTGACTTCAATCCAATCAGAGCTTGGATCTGAGTGGGGTCTGCTTCGATACCCCTACGAGAGACAATGTATCCCAAGAATTTTCCCTTCGTAACCCCGAAGGTACATTTCGAGGGGTTGAGCTTCATCTTGTGCTGTCTGAGGATATCAAAGGTCTAGGCTAAGTGCCGGAGGTAACTATCTTTCTACAGAATTTTGATCAGCATGTCATCGATGTATACCTCCATGGTACTGCTGAGCAGTGGACTGAACATCTTGTTCACCAACCGCTGGTAAGTGGCTCCAGCGTTCTTCAAACCAAAAGGCATTACTCTGTAGTAGTAGAGACCTCGTTCGATTATGAAGGCTGTATTCTCTTGGTCTAGAGGGTACATTTGAATTTGATTATACCCAGAGTAGGCATCCATGAAGCTCATGAGCTCGTGCCTCGCAATGGCGTCAACCAATTGATCTATCCTTGGCAGTGGAAAGCTGTCTTTGGGGCACGCCTTATTGAGGTCTATATAATCAATGCAGACTCTCCATTAGCCATTTTTCTTCTTGACCAGGATAAGTGTTGGCTAGCTACTCGGGATAGAACACTTCTCGTATCATCTTGGCTTCAAGCAACCTCTGAACTTCTTCATTTATGATCCGATGCCGTTCAGGAGCAATCAGTCTTCTCTTCTGTCTGACTCGTGGGTGATCCGGATCTACCATCAGCTTGTGAGTTATGAGGTCAGGATCTATACCCTCCATGTCTCTGGTTTCCCAAGCAAATATAGAGAGGTTGTCTTTCAGAAACCTGATTATCTTCTCCTGCTCGGTGTGTGTCAGATCTGGGCCGATGTATAAATAACGCCCCTCTGATTCTAAACTTGACCAACACTTTGATGGGCTCGCCAATGGGTTTGGCTCGGCTGTCTCGTCCCCTTGGGCTCCGGGGTTCTTCAATGCTGGATGGGCAAACTTCCTCCTCGGGAGTGTGAGTGAGAACTGGATCTGCACAGTCCCGAGTGTACTGTAATTGCTATTTGGTGGCCTTCTCCTTGAGTGCAATAGCATGGCACTCCCAGGAGGTTGGCTGACATCCTCTAATAGAGTGTACAGTTCTGGTTGTGGACATACTTCAGACACTGATAGAGGGTCGAGGTAACCGCCCCTATCTGGTGCAACCATGGTCTCCCAATTATGACATTGTAGGGAGATTTCATATTTAACACCATATACTCTGAGATGGTGGTCTTCTACCCTTCTCCCTCTTTTACAGTAGTAGGAAGGTCATCTCCCCAATGGGGTGCTTAGATTGCCATCAAAAACTGCCATTACGGTAGTGCTGGGCTTGATGTTGTCGTGGTCCATTCCCATCTGTTTAAGTGGCTCATGGAACAGTATATTGACAGAGCTGCCAGTATCGACCAGGACTCTTCTGATCTTGAAGTTAGCGATTTGAGAGTGATGACAAGGGCATCACTATGAGGGCAATGTACCCCTGCTAGATCCTGTTCAGTGAATTGGATCTCTGGTGTTGGCTTGAGCCTTTTTTCCACATTGGAGATCTGTAATACGTTCGGGGCAGCCCTGGCCTCCCGAGCATATCTCTTTCTCGCCAGGTTTGACATTCCTGTAATAGAAGAGTCAGCATGGAGGATGTAAATAACATGGTTGTTCTACCTCTGGGGCTCTTTTCATCCTTCCCTATGCGCCTATCTCTGCTCGGGCCTCTGGTCTGGCCGTTGTTGAAGCTTGTCTTCTTGGGGGTTCTGCCTTCCGTCCTGCTTGACGAACTCCCGAAGACGCCCCTTCTTTATGAGTTGCTCTATCTCATACCGGAGGGCCCTGCATGAGTTAGTTGTATGTCCATGATCTTTATGGAAATTACAATACTTACTTTGGTCCCGAAGACTGGGATCTCCTTTGATTGGTTCTGGCCACCTCAGGTTTTCCCGATCTCGAATTTGCCGGAGTACCTGGTTAGGTGTAGTGTTTAAAGGAGTGAAGTTAGTGAACTCCCTTGGTCCGAAATTGTACATAGCTCTGGCTGCTGTTCTCTTCTCTAGACTCCTGGCCCTCTTCTTGCTGGAGTCTCTTCTGTGGTCTCCTTCTTGTGATCCTCCCTCTTTGGATTATCCCTCTGGGTCTGATCTTTGCCCTTCTGGGATGTGCGGTTGGCTTCTTTCAAGTTGATGTACTTCCTAGCCCGATCCATTAATGCCGCCATATCGGTTGGAGGGCTCTTTGTCAAGGAATCTTTGAAGCCACCGTGAGCAAGTCCAACAGTTAAGGCAGCCATACGGAATTTTGGGCTGCAGTCAGTGATCTCCGTGAGTTCGGCATTGAAGCGCGCAATGTAGGCTCTGAGGGACTCCTTCTTAGTCTGCTTGACATTTAACAGGAATTTTGGTCCCCTTCTGAGCCTTCTGCTGGTCATAAACCTGTCCATGAATTGTCTACCGAGCTTATAGAAGCTGGTAATTGAGTTTGGAGGGAGGTTATGGAACCATTTCAGAGCAGTTCCCTTTAAGCTGGTAATGAAAGTCTGGCACATAAAAGTATCAGAGGCCCCGTGGAGGGCCATTGTATGCTGGTAGTGCGAGAGATGATCTCTTGGGTCTCCAGACCCGTCGTATAGGGTGAACTTTGGCACCATGAACTTTCTAGGCCTTTCTTCTGACATGATGGCGTGAGTGAATGGGGTGGCAAGTCTTTCGAGCAACCGGGCTAACTCGTCTTGCTCTGGAGGGTTCTGGGCACCTCTCAAAGCAATTGTTCGGTCCATAGATTCGGCAATTTCTTCGACCCTCCGTGGGTCTTTGAGTCTGACATCTTGTGAACCTTGCCTCGCAGCCTCGACATCAGTGTAGTCGGGCTGAGTACGTCCCTCGGACAGGAAGAGGGTTCTGAACCGGAGGGATTGGTGCTGCATGGGGATGAGGCCCCTGTGGTGCTGGATGCGCTCCCGAAGCCCTTGGAGTTGGGGCTCGAGTAGTGCTCCGGTAATGGACGTCAGGGACGAAGGCTGACGTTCCCCAGCCTGGAGCTGCTGACGGCTGTGGATCTCTTCCAA
Source organism: Nyssa sinensis (assembly GCA_008638375.1). NCBI lineage: Eukaryota > Viridiplantae > Streptophyta > Magnoliopsida > Cornales > Nyssaceae > Nyssa > Nyssa sinensis. The sequence continues at coordinate 36,478,671 of CM018031.1, forward strand.
CGCGGGCAACACCCTGGGGGTGCCCAGGCTGATTATGCGGAGCCTGCTCATGGGGCTCTTCATTCTCCGTGGTAATAGGGGGTTGTGTTTCCGCAGCAATGTTGATCGGTAGGTTAGGAAGACTCGTCCCTTTTTTCTATGTGAGCATTGCCAGTGTTCTAATGATGGCAAGCAATTGTTCCTGCACCAGTTCATTGTGTCGTTTGATCGATTTGATCTCTTATCGCATCGGATCATCCGTTGGCCTCCTTGCTCGTGGAATAGGCGGACGACGTTGAGAGCTTTGCGAAATCTGAGTATTCTGTCGCGGTCGGAGATTTGGGGCCATGGTTTTCCAGTGAGAAAAAAAAAATGAGTTTGTGAATAGAGCACTTGGAGATTAGTCGTTTCCCACAGATGGCGCCAAACTGATGCTGCACTTTTCGACTCGCAATAAGTGTGGGCTCCGTGACTTGTAGAACACTCAGAAAGATGATCAGATAACCACCAGATCGACTCTGGCGGTAGCCGCTCTGATGCTTAAGTAAGTAAACGAAATTGAAAAGACTGTATTGAAAGCCAAAGAATGAGCATAGAAAATAAAACATACCTTTAGGGTTTAATTTATAGATCGTGGCCTTCCTAAGTTGATTAGGATTTGCTGCCATGAATATAAGGATTTGATCATCGAAGATTGCAGTTACCTTATGGAGCATTGTGTTGTAGATGGAGATAATCATAGATAGTAGTTTCCTTGTTGAAGACTGTTTCCGTGTTGAAGGCTGTTTCCTTATTCCCTGCTTGGCAGTTGTTAAGGAAACCATAAGGTCGGAACCATATGAAATGCTGAGTGAATATTGCCCAGAGCATAAGGTCTGGAAGATATGTACATGAGAATGCCCTAGAGGCTCCGCTTGCACTGTATGACCGAGTTTATCGGCTCTGTAGGATATATATATATATATATATGAGAATGCCCTGAAGGCTGTCACTGCTCTGTATGACCGAGTTTATCGGCTCTGTATGATATATATATATATATATATGAGAATGCCCTGAAGGCTGTCACTGCTCTGTATGACCGAGTATATCGGCTCTGTATGATATATATATGAGAATGCCCAGAAGGTTGTGGCTGCTCTGTATGATCGAGATTATTAGCTCTGTAAGCACACGTGTCTCAAGGTGATTGGTGTGTCTGTTTGTGGTATATTAATGACAATGCACGAACCAATAGAATTGGTGTCTACATGCAAGAGCCATAAAGATAAAAGAGAAATAGAATTTAAATGGAAAATAAACTCTAAAATAAAAATGTCTAGGTTTAATGTATCATTCTTTGAGGAAATATCAAGCAACCAGATTTATGGAAACACTGGAAGTGGAAATTCCTAATTAAGCATAAATAGATTACTATCACTCAAGATTAACAAATCACCCCAAATTTGGTAAAGAATCTCTAAATTGCCACAAGACATATGAAATGACCAAATTACCCCTAATTTGTCACCAAATGGCTAAAATTACCAAATTACCCCTAATTTGTCACCAAATGGCTAAAATTACCAAATTACCCCCATGTGGATAAAATGATATAGAAATTATGAAAATGCCCCTCAAGTAACTAGGAAGTCCTATTGAAAGTAGGATTGTGTCAAATTACCAAAATGCCTTTAGTGGGCAAAAAGGTTTCAAAATTATCGAAACGCCTTTCGATGGACAGAAAAGTCCTAACGAGAGTGGGACTTTGTCATGAAGAGTGTAAGACCCCGACCCAAATAAAATAGAATAAATCCATTTATATCTTAAAAGAGTCAAATAATAATACCGATATTTGACCAAGCCATGAGCACTAATACCAAAAATAAACCGAGACCAATTCAGACCAAGGATAGTGGACCTCAAATATACCGAACTATCACAAATGAGTAGTATATATAAATGGGTACTCATACTGAGATAAAAGTAGAAGTTATGATCTCAGAGAATTGTGAGATTAAGAAAAGCCAAGTATGAGCAGACCGAGCTAAGAAATGTAATACGAAACTAAACCGGAACTATAGTAGAAAGTTATATATAGAAATAAGCACGTAGTTGGAGATGAATAGGGAGAGTCACAAATAGAGCGGTTACGATAATTAAATATGTGAGAATTGAATTTAAAGCAACCCCGAGTACCCTAGGACTACCCGTACGAGGAACCGATAGTATAGAGAGTCGGGCACGTATACCCGTACATGCATCAATGTACGTGCATAGTAGATCATATATATGCACATAAATATATATATAGCTGTCACATGCCGAACCCCACCCTACGCGGATGTCGAGGACGTGACTGCCAGTCGGTCGCGACGCGACCAACCAAAGGCAAATTCTGAACTTTCCGACGAATTGCACTCCAACTGTAGGGTCAGATGCAGCGAAATTTAAAACTTTTTCTTTGTGTCACGGGAATGCAACTCACTTATCCATCATAAGAATATGTATCACAGAGCAAGACTAAATCCAGTCAGTCAACAATTCTAATCTCAGAGCATATCTAAAATCAAGCATATAACAACAGAGCAGATCTAATATCTCTAGAGTACCATTAGTTCCATGAGCCATGCCTATCTAGTATATATCAGTCAAGTCAGTCATAACATACCACTCATCGGAATAACCAGGTTCAATCCACAATAAACCAGTCTCTACAATTCAGTGTCGTCAGATCCTTACTTGCGATGCCACTTGGCCTATTCACGTCATGTCATAGTACCTTCTAATCCAATGGAGGTAATTCCTGAAAAATGTCAGAATAATGGGGTGAGCTTAAATAAGCCCAGTGAGTAACACAGGTTCCCTATCATGGGTTTCAAAAACCAGTTTTGTGCTTCCAAGGCACATGGATAATTTAGTCATTCCAAAGATAACTATTTTTATAAATCCATTTCATAAGCAGTCTAGTACAATAAAACAAAATCGAATAAACAATACAAACGGATCGGAACATGACATAACCAATCGGTCAGAACAATAACTATTGCTAATATATTGGTCAAGACACAAACTCTTCATTAACGGAACGAATCACAATCGGGACTGAGTGGGAACAATAAGTCAGTCAAGACAGGGCATATTAATAGCAGGACGGAAACATAACGGAACTAGACCATCTATCAATCAGGCCAGACATGTCATCAACGGATAGAATATAACGGAATCGAACGAAAACAATACATCAGTCAAGCAAAGGCATATCGCGAACGGATAAAATTATAACGGAACTAAACGGTAACAATACACTAATCAAGACACAGGCAATCATGAACAGGACAACATAACGGAACTAGGGTAGAAACAATATAACAATCAAGTCAGGGACACATCACTGTCGGAACTAATCATAACTGGACTGAACAATGTTTCAATCAAGACAGACGTATCATCAACGGACAGTACACAACGGAACTGGACCATATATCAATCAAGGCGGACTTAACATCATTAACGGACGGAACATGTCAGAGCCGGACGGAACATATCAATCGAGGCAGACATATCATTAACGGACAGCACATAACCGAACTGAACGGAATTCCTAATTCGAAGGATACAAGCACATCACGTGGAATGTGATACAAAGGGCATACATTAAGTACATACATTTAAACAATATAGCATTCAGACAGTATACTATACAAAGCGGTACGATACAACAAAATGTTGTTCTTTGCCTATATCACATGTTTAATTAATCGTTTCAGAAATAATGGTTCAATATATCCATTTTATCTCAACAGTTCAAAACGGGCAAAACAGTACGGGATGCTAGCACAGGGATCAGGAATATAGTCAATTATTTAAAAAGACTAAAACCATGTCATAAGTGATATAGTACGAAAAGCATGCATTTAAATAATTGCACGTAAATAATTGCATTCAAAACAGATTAGTAAATCAAGGGGCGGTATCAAAACAGTGTCAGAAGTTACTCACAAACTTTACGCTTATTTCCTTGCATAAATAATCCGATAACCTCCAGGTACGTCAGGCATCTCCATGTATATCCTGAATAATAATCATCAATCACAGACAGATCAGAACTCATCCATTCAGGTCTCATTCGTCATCTTAGGTATCTATCGGATTACCTAAGATAGCCTAGTAGCCTATCGCCCTTCCATTGGGTCTCACCCGAGGCTATTTCATTCTTTAATTAGGCTTAGCAGTTATTAGGATTATATCCTAAGTCATTTAGACTTCAGTTGTTATCAGTCAGGCACTTATTCAACCTTAGGGGCAAAATGGTAATTTTACCATTCTTGTCCCGGACCTTGTCATGGTCCTTAGAACGTCCCATATATCTCATGTATAAATTTGTAAGTCCCTTGGACTTCATTTGGTATCTGCTTTAGATCGTCGGGACACATCGGTCATTTCTCATTTTATGCGTTGACTGTCTCGGAGTCTTATTTAGCCCTTCAGTGTTCATAATTATCCCTATGATAATTTATCAGATCAGTTTGACCTTTATTCGACCTCTACTTTGCACTTACAGTGCTCAGGGGTATTTTGGTCATTTTATGTTTTGTGTAATTCTGACCCCGATTCGTCATCTAATCAAGTATACAATCTCACCAGTGTCTGGGCTCCTACCGGTATCAGTTTCGTCCCAATCGGACTTTGTTTAGGTCTCGTACGGTATCAGGGGTAATTTGGTAATTTCATGCGTCGTATTTTTCGACACGTCAGTTCATAAAATGGACCTCACCATTGGGTCCAGAGTGTCCAACATAGTGAAATTGGACTGTCTGTTATGTTTAATCGGCCCTGGGTATCATTAAGGGCAATTCGATCATTTACACCTACGTGTCTGTATTTTTCGGGACCTCGGTTCATTAAACGGACCTCACCGTTGAGTTTAGAATGCCTGAGGTAGTCAAAATAGGCTATCTGATATTTTTATTTGGGTCTGGGTACCATCAGGGGCAGTTCGGTCATTTATCACTTACGGGTCTGTATTTTTCGGGACTGTATTTCCAAAATCGGACTGTACCATTGAGTCCAGAATGCTTGAAATAGTGAAAATACACTATTTATTTAATTTATTTGGACTCCGTTTGACATATTTAATGTCCAGGGGTAAAATTGTAATTTTACCTATTTAATAAAATAATAAAATAATTATTTTATTATTTAATTAATTACCAGGGGCTTAAATGAAAGAATTTCCCAAAAATCTGGGCCACTGTGTAATATTTAAAACTGTCAAGGGTTAAATCGAAATTTCAGGAAACTTCAGGGGTCAAAATTTAATTTCATAAAAATTAAGGTTCAGACCAAAGGGTTTTAGGTTTAAACTGTTGAACCGGTCCTCTTACCAACTGAGCCAACCGGTTCAGTCATTTCAGGAAAACCGGGATAACATATCCCTCATAATCTCAATTTCAGTCCCTATCCGTGTTTCAGTTGCCCCTAATCCCAATTTTAATTTTTAAAGCCCGTAACCAAACAGGCCGATTTTAATTTAAAACAATCAGTTTAGCCAAAACGACACCGTCCTATTAATTCGGTGGCAGTCCCATTGTTTGACACGTATCCGAGTTGGCTCGGCCCAACTCATCTCGACTCGGTCAACTCGGCCGAGTCAACTCTGTCTTCCCCACTAACTGCCTCAGTGTTGCCCTAATTTCTGCAGATTTTCACTTTCAAATTCGTGGAGTTTCAGACAGGGCTTTTAACTGATTTTCATCCCAATTTGTTCCTAAGGTCCAGAGCAACAACTTGGCATCGATTTTGAGCTTCAAATTTAGCTGAAATGCTTGGTTCAGGTGGGAATAACCGAACCTGTAACTGGCTGGTAAACCCTCAATTCACCATCAAATCTTGCATGGTTTAGCCCAAACTGATCCTCGTGACATGGAGATTTAATCCCCATTCTAAAAATCCAGTTTAATCGAGGTTTAGGTGAGGTTGGGTTTTAAACCCGAACCTGCAACTTCGGTTTTGAGGGTCTTAACTTGAGCGTTGGGGTTGTGGTCTAGGGTTTTTAGGATCCTTGTGACCTCTAGATCAGGTTTAGACTAATAGAATTCAACTTGGTGAGGGTTGTTTCAGACCTGCACATTCGAGGTCATCAATGGCTGCCTGGCTCGGTTTGGTGTTTTCTAAGCTTATCCAACCTTCTCAGTTGTTCTATAATCATCCCAAGGCTCACAGTAACTCAAATATGTAGTTTATATTGACTGAAAATAGCAACAGAATTTCTTAACAGAAAATTTCAAATTTCGGATTTTTACCTTCAAAAATCAGACCCTCTTAGGTTCGGTTGTGGTTTCATGCATGCTGTTCCAGTGCAGTCATGTCCCTCAGTCTAGCCCCATTGTGCACAGCTCTCCTCCTTTGTGTATCACATGAAGACACACAATGGTCAACACACATCATGGCCTCACATGGACTCTCTCTCTCAACCCATTCTCCTCTACCCGAGCACCCACACACATAGAGAATTTGTTCTCCAATTCTGAGACACACAGGCCACATACAAGTTTATGTATATATTTTATAAATTATGTTGTTGCATGGTCTCTCATTGGGTGGAATGGTGGTCCAATCAGATTTAGTCTGCCTATATATATATATATATTACATATTTTATATATCATATATGGCTGCATGAAACCCCATTGGTCCATTTGGGTGGTAGCTTGGGGCAACTTTGAATATATATACAATTTAATTGTACATATATGCACAAAGTAATGGCAGCCCAGTTGGTAAATTTTTTGAGAAAAAGTCATTCCCTCAAAGGTGAAGGGTTCAATTCCCTTAGCCACCATTTTGGCCATTTTTCACCATTTTTTTGGTTAAGGCCCTGCTTGGCTGCGCATTAATTCAGTTTCTGATGTTTGCCTCATAACTTTCATTCCGTAACTCCTTTTTCGATGCGGTTTGTTCCGAGAGTTTCATATTTCAGTTATCTACAGTGTCAGAGGTTCCGTGTCATTTATTAGTCATTCGGGATTTCCGTGGTTAATTGATTCGAATTCCGTCAGTGTTAAATTGACATTATTTCACCTAATTAATTGGTAATTAGGTTCGGGTATTGTACCCTATTCTCGAACATGTTTTAATTGTTTTATCGGTCTATCTTGACCGTCGGGAGATTAGGGTTAATTCCCTTGATTATTTTCTGAGCCGGTATTAATTAATAATTAATATTTAATTATTAATTATGCAGGATCGGGGTGTTACAATAGCTACACACATATAATGTGTGACACGTATATGTATGAGTATATATAGATATATATAGGTATATATATAACATATATATAAGTATATATATATATAAAGTATAAATTATATAAAGTATATGTTATAGTATAAATGTATAATATATATATATATATATAATGCATGCAAAGCATGCAAGTGGAGGAAGAAAAGAAAAACAAAAAAGGCTGATGGGTGTGTGTTGTGTCGGCCAAGTGTGTGTGTTGGGGTGTGTTCAATGTGTGAAATATATACATATTATATAATATATACATATAATATCCTAAACTAGTTAAAGCAAGGAAATAGAAAGAAAGAAAGAAAGCAGCCGAAAAGAGAGAAAAAAGAATAGTCAAGGAAAGGGGTAGCAAGTGGGAGGAAGAGAGAGAAAGAAAGTGACGGTTTGAGTTTATATATATATATGTATATGTGTGGGTCTTGGTAGAAAATCAGAAAAGGAGAAGCTAAAGATTGAAATGGAATTATGAATCATTCAGAAGTTTGAGCAAGAAAGGAGAAGGAGTGAAAAAGGGGAGAAACTACGAATTTAAAAATTTAGGAGGTAAGTAAACTGAATTTTTGGATTTTATGATTTTAAGCATGAAAGATTGTTTAAGTTTAATGGTTTTAAAGAGCATGAAAAATGGTAAATTTAGGAAGAAACCGCAGCCCATTTGGTGAAGAAATGAGTGAGAAAAATCAATTTAAAGTTTGAAGGAAAATTTTGGGTCATTGAATTTGTGATCAATTTAGCTTGTTTTATGAATGGGGAATTATTTCTCATAGGTGCAGCAAATTGTAGGTAAAATTTGGGCTCAAAACAATGGCTAAAAAGCCATGAAAAAGGAAAAATTCAGTTCGCTAGAAAATTTGGGCAGCTCGCCAGAGTTGGCTACAACTCCATTTTTTGAGGCCTTCCGGTGACTAAAACTGAATTTCGAGGGTAGATATGGAAAGCCCATGAGGAGTAGAAGAGGAACCCATTGGTTGGATGTCGAAACGTTGTCGGAAATGGGTTGCCGTCGCTGGGGGGATGACCGGCGCATGGCTGGGCAATATGCTGGTACGTCTACTGCGTATTGGAGTTTTGGGGTTTTGGGTCATGGGTTCGGGTTGGGTTGACCCGCCAAGATGCACTTGGGTTAGAACATGAAACAGTGCAGCTTTGATGATTTTTAAAATGGTGAATTGGGGCTGTTTGGATGCAAGTATAAGAAATAGAAATTAAAATTAAAATGAGAATAAAGATAGCATATCCAAGGTTAGGCTTAATCCGTTGTTTGGCTATTCCAAATTGGAATAGGACTTTTTGAAATTAGAATTTGACCCCGAATTAATGATAATTATATTTTGGCCCCAAGTAATAAAATAATATTTAATTTAAAGGAGAAATTACAAAAATGCCCCTAAGTCAAAAATGAGTCAAAGGGACTCTAATTAAAGTAAAAGAATAGTGAATTTTTATTATTTCGAGCATTCCAGATTCAACCATAGAGTCCAATTTGCAAAAATGAGGTCTCAAAAAGTAAGAACCTATAACAGTGCAAAATGATAGTTTTGCTTTTTTTAGTACAGAAGTTCGAATTGAATTCTGCGAAAGCCTAAACCGACTTTGTTCGACATTCTGGATTCAATAGTAGAGTATATTTATGTAAAAGAGATACCAATAGTAAAGAGACATAAAATCTGATGAATAGCTTAATTCGTATAACTATAGACTGAGATTGAGTTTCCTGAATCATAGGAACACCATGAGAAAAGGAGAAGACGGTTTGACTTTCTAGACAGATATAGAAAGAAGTAAGTAATATCTGATCTCTACATGTATTACTTTCCACGCCATGTTAATAGTTATTTTGTATATTGCCTATTGTATTTGTCACGACCCGAAACCTACCCTATGCGGGTTACTAGATCACGACCGCCACCCTTCGGCCCAGAGGCCTTGGGGCAAGGCTCGTACATAAGCAACAATATTAGACAGTGATGCGACCTGTGGTTGCGGAAGCATGAAAAACCCTTTTTTTGTCTTTCTTTTTATTTTTTTTTCTTTTCTTTTAAAAATAAAACATCTGTCGCATATCCGCCTGATACTGCCACTCTTCATAGCGGAACACATGAATATAATAATCAGAGCATAATGATAATAACTAAAGATTCTACATAGTACATATCCAAGTGCCCCTCGGGCTTAAGTACATAATTGTCTAAAAATTACAACTACAAGAGTTTGACAAATGATGGGTCCTAATACTTCCAAAATATCTCCAATCCTACTGGAGCTGCCAATCAGTGCTCCCCAAATTGAGCAAGGGTCCAACCATCATCGTCACCTGAAAAATGTTGGGGAGTGGGGTGAGCTTCGAAAAGCCCAATGAGTAATTCCTACATCTGTCATGGGTTTTCAATTGGTAAAGGTTTCGTACATGAGAGTTTATAAAATACTCAACTACCAATTGGTCGTATACTTGAACATAGAGAATATGCATTCTTAAAATATGTAGCTTTAAAACATTCAAGGTATTCAAGCTAGAACATATATTTCCATAAAAGAGCATATGTATTTCAGAACGTGTAACTTAAAATCATATAAACATGCATAGTGAAAATGGGGGTAAAACCTGCTTCCATTTCCAAAATCGTTTGTCATATTTTCTCTTTGATTAGGTGGAATCTGTTTCGAACCAGACTCCCGTTTTACGTATACGTGGAGATATCTCATTACCTGTGGGATTAATTCCTGCTACCAGGCATTACACATGACAGGTCAATTGAGTTCCGTATAACCCAAAATCCTGACTATGTGTTGATGCACACGATAGGCCCATTGAGTTCCGTACAACCCAAGACCTATCTATGTGCTTATTATTATCTTGTAAAACATTTGTCATATGACTTCTTCATATTGATACTTTTCATGAGTATTTAAAACATGTAACGTATATCTTTTGCAATGATGCTTCAATACTTGTAATAATCAAACTCAGAATATTTGAGGAAATCAGACATGCTAACTATTTTGAAAAGGAAACATTTACGGATATAAATAAGTAAATAATCGTGGAGCATGTCATAGCATAATATTTAAGAAAGCAGAAATCATGAATACTGAATTTGATATACCAATGCTGTAAATATCTTGAACTTAAAAACATTCAGTTGAAATCCGTGGAGTTAAAGCCTCCACTTCAAATGCAAGATTACTCACCTTGGTCCTTCAGGGTTAGTGCTAATAATGCGCTTTCCCTACTTCCTTTGTAGTTCTAAAGAACAATTCATAAATAACCTCATTAACTTCACATTCACTTCAAACATCTCCTACTGATGCTTCTTAGCTTATGCTTAGATCGTATTAGATCCTAACACGATTTCATAAATTTCTTACGTACTCATTCTTAACCTATGACATATCTTAATGTATTAGAAATTAAATTTATTTTATTTTATACTCTTCTGGGAGTTCCATTAACTTTAATTTAATTTACTTACTTCACATGTTCACACGTCGTATCTTCTAGTATCGTATTTTCTCGTACTTGTCTTAGTTTAATATTTCGGTAATACTTTAGTTTATAATCATCTAACAGATGCTATTCATCAAATTTTATGTCATTATATTTTAGACATTTCTTTTGGTAGAACAGACTCTACCATTGAGTCCGGAGTGTCGAAGAAAGTCAGTTTAGGCTTCCCTCGAATTTAATTCGGCATAGGACATGTTAGGGGCATTTTGGTAATTTATACCTTAACGTGTCTAAATTTTTTAGAGTCCCGCCTCATGAAACGGACTCTACCATTAGATTCAGAATGTTTGAAATAGTTAAAATCCACTATTTATTTATTTTATTTGGACCTCGTTTGACTCATTTATGAGGCAGGGGTATTTTAGTCATTTTGACATTTTTACGGGTCTTTAAATTTTTTGGGACCTCATCTCATGTCGTAGACCTCACCAATGGACTTAGGAGGTCATGAGATAGTAGAAATACATATATAACTCATCTCATTTGGACACCGGGCCATTTTGGAGTATTTAATTTAATTAATTTCATTTAATTAAATTAAATTAATAGGTATAGTATATATATATTTTATGTGGGATTAGTGACAGGTTGAATAGGGTGGCACGCTGGCCAGCGTGTCACCTCCCTCCCCATATATCCGAGTTCGAGTCCCACCAGGTGCAATGCACCTTTTTATTTTCGGTTTTTAACTATATGTATAATATGTATATTTTGTTCGCATAGATGGCACACGCGAGTGCGTGGCCGAGTGGAAGGAAATGCATGTGGGAGCGTGGGGTCAGGGGTTCGATACCCCGTAGCAGCAATTCTGCTTCTTTTCCTTTAAATTTCAACACAGTTTTATATATAAACGTATAAGTCCCCTAAACGACGTCGCCCCACTAATTTGGTGGCAAGCCCAGAGGTTGCCACGCGTCCAAGCCAACCCGTCTAACTCAAAAGACGACGAGTCGACTCAGCGTCGTCTTCCTCACCAACCTGCGACTGTTGCCCTAATTTTCGAAGCTTAAAAGCTTCTATTTCGTGCGTTTTGGTTCAACGATTCTTCTCTGTTTTTGATCCAAAACATCCCTAAGGTGTTAAGGACTGGTTCGGCATTCGTTTTGGAGTTCAAAACCGCTTCGTGTGTTTGGTTTTAGGTTTGATAATCCAAACCTGTGTCTCAGTCGCATATGCCCATCCTTGAGCCAAACTTGATGGGGTTTGTTCTGATATGCTCCATTTTTCATAGGGTCGAAATCCCTAGTCACCAAAGTGGTTCTAACAGTGTGTTTTAAGGTTTGGGTTTCAAACCCGTAACCTGCAACTCATCGTATGGGTTTTATTTCTTGAGCTTCGTGGTCGCGTACTAGGGTTTTTGGGATGCTCGTGAGGTCTACTTGAAGTCTTGATAAACCAAATTGGGTTTAGAGGAAGTCGGTTCAGACCTGCTCCAAGCAAGGTCTTCAATGGCTGCCTTGTGTACGGCTGATGTTTCTAAGGTGTTTTAGGTTGAATTTTTCATGCTTATTCATGTTCATTTACTTTAAACTTCATTCATACAAAAATCAGAAGCTAAAACAGTTCATTCATATGAAAATTCTTAGAGAGAGAAACCAAGGTGTTTTGTGGGTTTACCTCTAACAGTGACTCTCTCTCTTCTTCCTTCTTCCTCCGAGACCTCCTTCTTCTCTTCAGAACTCTCTCTCTCTCTCTCTCTCTCTCTCTATTTCTCTCTTTTTGTGTGATGGAATGGTGTTGGGGGCAAGTGTATAAAATTATGTGTATACATGCATATAAGCCCATGCTTGATCATGGTACTTTCTGATTTCCCACCAACTTGGTTAACTTGTGGGAGCTTCTTTTCTCAGATTTCTACTGTTTTGGGGCAGGTTTTTAATGGTCGGTTGTGTGTGTGTGTTTGTTTTGTATTTATGTATGTATATATATATATATGTATATATCTCATAATTCACACATAGTAATATACAATGGTCACTCATACACACTTGTACACATTGGGCCATTGCATGTCCTCATACACATATCTATATATATATAATTTCATATATATATATATATACATATTCATTTACACCATTCTTATTATTATTATGATTATTATTATTATCATTACTTTATTATTATTATTATATACTCCCTTTAAATTCTCATATTATAATAATTAATTACTTTAAAATTAATTATTTCCTTAAGTGTATAACTTTTACACTAATCTCTCGTTATCTCGTAAACGTGCCTCATTACCTGACATCCTCGGGTCGGGGTATTACAGTATTCTATATATACCAGTGTTTATTGAGCCACATTGATATTTCCCTATCATGTGGGAAGCATTTATTGATTTCTATATATATCTCAATCATGATTGTACACTTGTGTATAGAGTTTTTTTTGTACACTTGTACCTAGGGATGTGAGGGCTAAACAGTTATATTTGTAGCAGTCTAGTAACCATAGCCTCAAAAACTATCGTTACTTCAAATTTGCCTAGAACCAGTTATGATTCCACTATACTCTTCGTGGAAAATAGCATGATCCCGATATATTATTAGTGTTGGATTTGTGCTCAGTCACAACTCCATCTGATGCTATTTATGACCCTCGGGTCAAGGTTCCAAGTGGAACGCCAGATACGTTGCTATATGAGGCATGGGACATAGAGTTACATCGTATATGGAGCAGTATTATTCAGAGAGCTTGCATGGGACTAAATAGGAGCTCAGGGGAAATTCCAAGCCCCACGAGTGCATCTATTTTTGTTGATATCACTATTATTATTGATTATCATAGTTTGATCATGTTATACCATTATGAATGATCATGAGATTTCACAGCTTTTTATTGAGTGCATATGATTATACTTGAGACAGCTCATGACTGTAGTAGTATGATTATATTATCAGATAGATTTTCCTTGATTTATCATTTGAGTTCCTACCATTTGATATTCCTTGATGAGCTTCCTTATTTCTTGACTGGCTAGCATATTGCATTTATCCTAGCTCTTTTATGGATAATGTTTTTTATTTTCACTTATACACATGGCAAAGCAAAGGAAAATTACTCATTGAGCTTAAGTTAGCTCACCCCAAACTTACTAAAATATTTTGGGAAAATAAGCTGTAGAGGAGCAATAGCAGTAGCAGTCAGCTAGATAGCAGTGGACATTTTTGAGATAAATGTAATGTATAATATTTAGTACAGTCTTGTAGCTCTCCCATGTCATCCATGTCTTGGAGATGTAATGTATTAGACTTTTTAAAGTTTGTATTTTGAGAACCAAATTTTATGTACATGCAACTTTTATTTAGAGACTTCCGTTGTTTATGTTATGATATTTATTGCATGTTAGTAGCACTGATTGAGTTTTCGTAGTTTCAAGTTTCAAGAGAGACCCGGTTCGGCAACAGGGTCGGGCTGGGGTTCGTGATTCGAGATTCGTATAGGGTGGGTTTCGGGTCGTGACAAAGAGTCCTACTTGGACTGGGACTCTAATAGGAGAGTCAAAATAAGAGTGGGACTCTATCGGGAAGAGTCCTACTTGGACTGGGATTCTTTGAGGAAAGTGTGACTCTATCAAGAAGAGTCCTACTTGGACTGAGACTCTGGAAGGAGAGTCCTAATGGGACTAGGACTCCATTAGGAAGACTCCTACCTAGATTGAGACTTTGACAGAAGAATCCTGACAGGAGTGGGACTCCATTAGGAAGAGTCCTATTTGGATTGGGACTTTGACAAGAGAGTTCTAACAGGAGTGGGACTCCATTAGGAAGAGTCCTACTTGGACTGGGACTCTCTAACGAGAGTGGGACTCTATCAAGAAGAGTCCTACTTGGACTGGGACTTTGATAGGAGAGTCCTAACGAGAGTGGGACTCCATCAAGAAAAGTCCTACTTGGATTGAGACTTTAATGGGAGAGTCCTAACTGAAATGGACTTCTTGATATAACTACCAAATTGCTACCACTTAATCAAAGGTCACAAAATGAGGTGTCTACAGTACCGATCAGCAATAGGGCCCAAAAAATGCCACCCTCAGTGTGACAATCGGCACACAGAGGTTCCCTGGGCCATTTTGACTTATTTTGCCCAGTTATACTTTTTATGGTTTTCTGGGCGCACCAAGTGTTATAATCACTTATTTTCTAGGCCTAAAGCTAGGTATTTTCATTAGGAAAATGTTATGTGTCTTTCGAAACATTTGTACAAAAATAAAAAAAGAAAAACAAACATTGTTTATCAAATTCAAAAAGGGTTACACAAATCTAAAGGCACCCGTGCCGTGTACCCTCATATTGCCTCGACTGTCTCAAGGCACCACATCTTCCTTCGTATCCTCATCATCATCAACAAGCTCGAGAGCTCCTAAGTTGGTCAATGCTTCTCTTCCTCAAGCCTTCTCCTTCTCTTCTTGTTGGGATCTCACCACCAGGCCAGACCGAAGGCTGAGCCATATGCTAAAGTTAGGATACCATACTCGCTTGAAAGAGCATCAAAATATAAGTTAGGAAGCAACATAGACAAGGCACAATCATTAAAGGTAAGTGTTTTACATTGTTCGTATCAGTTCAATAACTGGCCCTCTACCGCAACTTAATTGTGACTTGCGTCACCTTGTGCTTCAAAGTGATAATGTAGACACAGGCCTCTTGATAAATTAGTTGAGTTACCTAAAAAACCACCAAAAGGGTTAGCAAAACTCTTAATAGAAAATCTAAAGGGAAAAGGTTAAATCGTACCCCAATCAAATGGTCGAGTGGAGGAAGTCCCTCAATAACGCTCATAGGCGTCATGAGCTCCTTAAGGCGAAGTATGCCATCCTCAGTCATAAATGGCGCATGGAACGTATGAAAGGCCATAGGAATGCCCATCTCAACGGTTGTGGTCTTGGCCTCTTAAGAAGACTGATCGCTGGCACTAGGCTAACTAACTCTTGCTGAAGGAGGGGGTTCTTGCAGTTAAGGGAGGTACGGGTCCCCCCAAATAAGCCTCAAACATTGTAAAGCAATTGAAAAACCGCTCCATCGGTATAGCCTCCAAAAGCTCTAAAAAATGGGTATCCTCAAAAAGACTATTAAGCTCTCTTATGTTTTTTGAATGAGCCACTAGAGGGAAAAGGTTAGCCATGTTGTCCACCTGGTGGACCACCCGCTCGCCCAAGTAAAAAACTCGCTCAAAAAAACCCTCCAAAATCAAGCTTCTATGTGATATCCCCACACTTCTTTCTACCAACATAAGGACTTCGCCCCATGGGTTCCACTGCACCTGTCAAAGAGCATACAATGTAAGTCCTCGTCATAGGCCAACAATACAAAAAAGGGACAAGTCATGAAAATAGTCTAACCATGTCGGTCTGGATCAGGTCCAAGGCCAATTGGAACTAGTGCATCGCATTAGCACCCCATCGAGCCTGTCGGTAGTCCCTCCTCCACCACCTCATGTGGGGAAACACATCATCTTTCAATGTAGCCAAAGGTTATAGAAGCAGTCCTAAAACCCCATAAGTCAAAAAGAGGAAAGCGCACCTCCCACATCACGTTGAAGCCTCAGAGTCCCATCACTACCCCTCGGGATAGTGAGCATATCTATCGATAAAGCACTTCCATTACGGCTTCGCCCCAATTGAACCAGCCAATGTTAGCCACATCATCTAATGTCGCAAGGCACTAAAGGTGGACCGTGTCCCTACCATTGCCAAAAAGGGTCTACCTAAAAAGAAAAAGTGTAAAAGCTCTAGTTAGTTGCTCCTAAGGTGTCGTACTACGGCACTTCTTGTGCTGAAAAGCCTCTCAAATATGCTTTACCCAAGTCGTACCACCCAAGGTAAACTAGGGGACCCATCCCAACAATCTATGAATCTCTGTCGACCGGTGGTTAATATCACTATCCCATGGCACTCGCTCGCCGTCCACTGGCATGCCAGTGATCATAGAAAAATCCAAGGGAATGAGGGTAACCTCCCTGAAGTGTAGGTGGAATATGTTCGTAGTGTCCCATCACCGCTCAGCCAAGGCGTAGAAAACCTTTCGATCTCTTTCCGTGTGAAAGAGTTGGTCAAGGAATGGTGCAAAACCCACCTGGGTAATGTGACCCTTGCATTATGGTGGCAAGTTGGCCCACCATTCACCAATGTCAGCCATCGAGCTATGGGCCCAAATCTTCAACTCCTCCTATATAGGAAATGATCAGGATGATGTTAGAAACTCATAAACATGCCAAACCCGAAACAAAAATGCAAGGAAATACCAAAAATAACAAAGAGATGCCATTGAGGCATTTTGTCAAGTACGTGGTGTGCACTCTCCGAAGAGACACATGGGTGAAGTGTCTATGCATGGCCAACCTCTATTTTTACATGCAATTCACGTACACCACATTTTATCCAACCAAGGGGTTGTAATCAAAGCAAAACTACCCAAAAATAACGATAAGACAAGTGTTGAGTCGGTTCCTAAACCAAGCTCGTGTAATTTTAAGCACTCCGAGGAGCTTTGTAATGTGGAATAGCCCCAAGCACGGGCCCGAGTGCCACAAAATCCTAGTCTAAACCAAACAAGGTGTCCAAATCGTCAAAGCTTTCACTAGCCATTTCCTTGAAAAAATCATAAATCGTCTTGCACAAATTGCATTGTTTGGACTTTTCGAGGCTTAATCTAAGCTCCAAATTCTTTAATCTAAGTCCTTACACAATTTAGCACAAGTTGGGTAAGGATAGGTAAAAAGAAAGTCAAGAGAA